>CM053586.1:151289680-151312089 GCA_028646515.1 Pseudochirops corinnae | reverse complement strand
AAAACAGAAAAAGAAAGCT
This sequence comes from Pseudochirops corinnae, assembly GCA_028646515.1. Taxonomy (NCBI): domain Eukaryota; kingdom Metazoa; phylum Chordata; class Mammalia; order Diprotodontia; family Pseudocheiridae; genus Pseudochirops; species Pseudochirops corinnae. The sequence continues at coordinate 151,312,070 of CM053586.1, read as the reverse complement.
ACAAGCCAGTATTTTCAATTAATATTAATTGGAAAATGTTAAAGGAAATATTAACAAAGAGGCTACAGGAACATATGACAAAGATTAAATACAATGACCAGGTTGGATTTATACCAGGAACATAGGCCTGGTTCAATATTAGAAAAAGAAGCCACTACCAAAACAGAACATCAAAATAGTTTGGATGAAGAACTTCACTTTGAAGATTTCCAATAAGGGGGGACTTCCTTCCAAAGCATCCTGTTCCATTTTTGGATACCACTAAGGTTAGGAAATCATTTCTTATATCAAACCTGAATTTGCCTCTTTGAAATTTTGATGAAACTCCTCTTGGTTCTATACTCTGTTGCCAAAAAGAACAAGTCAAATTTGCTCTTCCAAATGATAGCCCTTCAAATAATTGAAGACAATCATCATATCACCTCTGAGTTTTCTCTTCTTTAAGATAATCATCCTCTATTTCTTCAATTGATCTTCACACGACATTTCCCAGTTCCATTCTCCTTGCCCTTCTTTATAAACTCTGTCAACATCCCTCCAAAATTGTAGTACCTAGGACTGAACATAATACTCTAGATATATTCTGACTAATGAAGAGTACAGTGGAACTATCACTTTCTTATTCCCAAAGCCCACTTTTTCTAGAACGTATGCTTTTCTTAATGTAGTACAAGATTACATGAACTTTTTTTGGCTGGCATTTCACACTGTTCATTCACATTAAACATGAAGTTCACTAAAAACACTGAATCTTTTTCAAGCAATCTTTTTTCTAACTATACCTTCCTTGTCCTGTACATGTACGGTTGGTTTTTTTGAACCCATTTATAAGACTTTGTTTATCCCTATTAAATTTCATCTTCCTTATCAACTGGACTCAGTCTCTGGTGAGAGAAATAGTTATTTCTCTCATATTAATACTCAATTATTGAATTAAGAGCAGAATTTTTTCAGAAACCTATAGGTTGTTTGGTTTCTGAAGGACATTGCTGATGATGAGATTGAATTAACTTTCTCCTCAATTTTGTCCAGACCCCACTCAGGTTTGGAAGCCCTTTGTGCTCTACATAGCTTTGGGTAGGGATAAGTTCTTTGATTATATTGCCCAGAGCAGGGCAATTTAGAAGTAAATGATGTAATCAAAGTCACATCCCTTAGGCCTCATTAGAATAGGTCCACCTCTCATTGTAATATTCATTCTTTCTCCTTAATTGTTAACCACCAGAGCTGATTGCTGCCCTCAGGAGCACCCACTCTTCCAAGGGCATGTAAACTGTGAGCCCACAACCATCATTTGTCTTTGGCATTCAAGAGTGTAACTGATCCATTTTATTGGAAATATGGTAACATTGTTAATAAAATGATGACTTACTCAGAAACCATGTCTCTTGAACCTTTTAAATGTCACACTAAATTTTTCAATATCCTCAACAATTGCCTCCTCATCCTGAAAAAACTGTGGTCCTTCTAATTAGTGAGTCCCTAGCTCAGGCCACCACTTCTTGAGGGACCCTTACTATGGCCACATCACTACTAACTCAATTCTTCCTCTTGATTCCACCTCCTTCACAATCACCTTGATCATTCCCATACTTTTCTCTCTTCCCCTTATGTGTTATCTTTCTCCCATGAGAGTGCAAGTTCCTTGAGGCAGAAGTTGTTTCATTTGCTTAAATCTGTATCCCCAGCACTTAGCATGGTGCCTGGCACATAGAAAGCGGCTAATACATGCTCTATTTCTCTATCAGATAGATCCCCAATATTCTAATCTATCAAGAACTTCTTCCTTCTCAGTTTTGTGTCTTCAAAAATTTGAGAAGCATGCTCCTTATGCCTTTATCTGAATCACTGCTTGTTTTTAATATTAAACATCTCAGGACCAATCCCCAGGGCACACAAATAAAAACCTATTGCAAAGTTATTGACGACTATTTTTTTAGTCCAACCATCAGTTCCAAATCCATATAATTTTACTATTGTGCAACTTTTATCTCTATGTTCTTTTCACAAGAATAGTGTGAAACACTTTATCAGATGCTTTGCTAAAATACAAATAAGGTGTATCTGAAACATTCCCTTCATCTACCAGTTTAGAAACTCTGTCTAAAAACAAAGTAAGGGGAGGCTAGGTGGCGCAGTGAATAGAGCACCAGCCCTGGAGTCAGAAGGACCTGAGTTCAAATGCAGCCTCAGACACGTAACACAAAAAACTAGCCTGTGACCTTGGGCAAGTCACTTAACCCCAATTCCCCTACCTTCCCCCCTCCAAAAAAAAAAAAAAGTAAAAACAAAGTAAGATTAGTCTGACATGACCTGTCTTTGATGATGCTCTGATAGCTCTTTGTAACTACCACCTCTACTCTTTTAGAGGTTGATTGATCATCTCTTTAATGATCTGTTCCAAAAATTTTCCCAGGAACTGAACTCTAGCTCAGTGACTTATAGTTTATGAAGTATTTTGTTGTTGTCCAGTCATTTCAGTCACATCCAACTCCTCATTACTCCTTTTGAGTTCTTCCTAGCAAAGATACTGGAGTGGTTTGTCATTTCCTTCTCTAGCTCATTTTACAGATGAGGAAACTAAGGCAAACAGGGTTAAGTGACTTGACCAGGGTCACACAGATAGTAAGTGTCTACAGCTACATTTGAACTCAGGTCTTCCTGACTCTAGGCCTGGCACTCTAGCCACTGTGTCATCTAGTTGCCCAAAGACTATCTATAATCTTTAATAGTTTGAAAATTCAGATAACTTTCATCTTTTTCTACTCCTGATGTATGTCTTATTCTCCATAAACTTTCACTGAAAGTGTTCCAAAAATCACATTCAAGTTGAATTTATCATATATTACAACTACCTGTTAGACCCCTCAACTCTAAAAGAAATGAGTTAGTTATGTGATAGGAATTAGGACAAAAGAATGGTTCAGTGCTCCTATGGTATCACGATAATGTCAAAGGAAACTGAAGAAGCTCCCTTAGTATACTAAGTGTACCCATTGTGGTGAATTTAGGAAAAGACATGGAGAAAAGTCATACACAATAGATAGGAATGGACAGTTTATGATCTACTTTATTGGAGGAAGTAGCCACACTGGTGAGATCATAGATCTATGTGCCTGATGTAAAGGGGCAAGAAAAAGGGCCCAGAAGGAAGTTTGGGATATGCCCATACTTACTGGGCAGGAGAAAGATAGTAATCTGGTAGAGGACACTGAGAAGAAATAGTCTGACAGGCAAGAAGAAAATAGAGAGAAAGTAGTGTTATGGACACCAAAGGATGAAAAAGAAAAAAACTAGGAGGGTGTGGTGATTTTTATCATTTTTTTTCAATACTTCAAAAGAACCATTACTTCCTTAGAGCACATACTCCCTTCATTGATATAGATTACAACCCTCCATACAGATACAAATATCTCCCTAAGGACTGACTCTTCATCATTGTATTCTTTCTATCACCTGTACCTAGTATCATGGTTGGTGCTTGATAAATGATTTTTTAAGTTGAATTGAATTGGGACCTGTCTTTGAGAATACAAGATTTACTTTATTATAATGAAGATTCTAAATCTTAGATCTAGACCTAGAAGAGATGATGTCCAAGGTCATCCAGTCTGTCTCATTTTACATTTAAGAAATTGAGGCCAAGAGAGGTTATGCAACTTTATGCAAGGTCACACAAGTCGTAATAATAGTTAGTGTGTGTGTGTGTGTGTGTGTGTGTGTGTATACACTAGATAGATATAGATATAGATATATCTCACTTTAAGATTTACAAAAGTCTTCCACCGAGATGTCCTTTTATCTTCAACCCTGAAAGGTAGGTGCTATTATTGTGCCTACTTTGCAGATGAGGAAATTGAGGCAGACAGAGATTAAGTAACATCCTAGGTCACACAGCTAGTAAATATCTAAGATAGGATTTGAACTCAAGTCTTTTTGACTCCATGTCAGTGTACCACCTAGCTGCCCCTAGCTAGTAAAATCTAAAATAAATGAAGAAACAAGGTTCAAGCTTCTGAGCATTTCTATTTCTTAAGTAATGCATGCCAATTGCATAACAAATTGGGACCAGGCATCCTCAGTTTAATGCTGAACCACAAATATAGGGGGAGACAGATATTTATGTATTAAATGGGAACAACAGGATATAAACCAGGATACAAGATTAGGTAATCTGATTTCTAATTGGAAGAAAAAATAAGGCCTTTCCAAGTTGAGAGGGGAAGAATGAATGACTGCAGTTCCCTGAAATAAAAAAAAAAGTGGTATCCTACTTCCCCCCCCCAAGTATCTATTCAATCAAAGGAACAAGGAAACAATAAGTGATTGACTAGTATATGACCAGTTTTCAGATGAGTCATATGGCTTGCTTCAGCTGTAATAATTGTGAGATAACTCCTTGCATAAATCTTCAGGTTTCTGGTCAGCATTACCTAGGTCCTTAGTTAAGGGTCTCTAAGCAACAGGTAGAGATGCTCCAGCTTCCCAGACAGGCAGAGCTAGGTTCAAATAATGCAATAAGTTTTCTCATAATTATCATAACTGAATTAAGTTTTCTCACAAGATAGAAATTGGACTACACTTATAATTGAATAGAAAGGGAAATGACTTAGATCCAGAATTGATTCAAAAGATAGCACCAGTGTGGTTCACTTAATTTCTACAATTCTCTCAGTAGTAAGCATCAGACATGAGATTTGAAACAAGGTCTTCTTATTCTAGATCCAGGGTTCTTTCCATCCTACAACCATGCCTACAGTATCAGAATAATACTGAAGTAAAATACTTTCACATTTAAAATAATAAAATTTCATTCTACCTTGCTTGAGAATCTTTAGCCAGCAGAGAATGTTGCACACCCCCAAAAACCATTCATTTTCCCAAAACATTAGCTATGTGTAATGGTAATATGAATTTGAAGATCTTCCCTGTCCCCTAACAAGCTGAATGTAATCACATGGAGCCTGTGGTGGGAGGAGCTTGCTGAAGGGTGGAACAGAGCCCATAGGAAGTTGGGAGTCAGAGCAGTTAGAGCTAGAGGGAGGAGAGGATGCACCCAGGGAGACAGCTAAGCTTATGAGTAAATGTTTGTGGGAAGGCTAAAGGATGGTGTGACTTCATGCTGTCCTGTGATATATTAACTTTTTTGCTTCTATGATGGATTTGACTTTCTGGTGGTGGGATTTGGTTTTCTGGTGTCTGAATAAATGTTTTGCTTTTATTTTCTATATGGAGAGTCTGTTATATTTTGCAACTGAGCCCTATGCTAGCATATTCATAGTCACCATTGGTGCTGTGAATATTGCATTGGAGCTACACTGTAAGGTGGTTATACTTTGTAAATAAGATAAATGCCATGTTAATTTGTCATTCAATAATGATTCCATAAGGAATCTGTCTAAAATTGATATCAAAGCAAATTTATTGCTGAATTTAAAATTCTTCTTGTTGTTGTTCCCTACATTAAATCTATTCAAAAGAAAACACTCAACCTTCTAGGTTCACTTTTTGGATTCACTCATCTATCATAGTAAGTATAAGATAAAGACTGCCATAAAGCACCACCCTGAAGCTTTCTGTACTTTAAGAATGTTTCTGAACTGTACTTCATTTGTACTTTCACACCACTTTCTATGCAAAATCAAGCAAATACCATATGATCACAAGTTCATTTACCTTGGATTCTGCCTAGAAAAAAGAAAGCAACAAGACAAATGGATTTCTACTATGTAATCTTGAGCATCTAACTCCCTGGAGATCTCAGTTTCCACTTTGGAACATTCAGAAAAAAAATTTTTTTTTTTAAATTTCTTAATGCAAACACATATATTATATGCATCTCTTGTTTTTCTTGACAAATTTCTTTTTATTGAAGTAGCCATAAAGGAATGTGAGATTGAGAACTGAAGGATCTAAACTAAGAATTTGTTGAGAAGAAAAATCAACAAATTAGTCAACATACATTTATTAAGCACCTATTGTGTGTGTATGTATGTATGTACGTGTGTGCGTGAGAGTTTCTGTGCCAGATATTGGAGATCCAAAGACAAAAAACAGATCAGTTCCAGTCCTTGAGAAGCTTATATCTACTAAAGAAAATAATGTGTTCACATATAAATAAATAGAAAATATATACCAAGAAAATATAATGTAATTTCAGGGGAGATGGGCACTGGCATCTACATCAGAAAACACCCTATGTAAGAGATGTTGCTTAAGTTACACTCAAAGGAAATAGGAATGCTAAGAGAGAAAAAAAGGAAAAATAAACAGTTATTTTGTAATGAGCTAACTTTTTGATATAAGCATTTCTGAAAAATATAATTGTTTTTTCTTTGTGCTGATTACATTAAGACAAAGAATCTCAGTGCAATCATCAAGGTGAATTATAAATTAGCTCCTAGGGGATAGAACATTTGGTTTTGAGATTTCATTGAAAGCATAAAGTCATGAGATTATAGAAAATTTCTAAGATTCCTTCCAGATCTCAAATTCCAGATCACAAATCAAACTTTGTGATTCTAGTGGAAGTCATTTATTATTCTGGTGTTGTGAGACAGGATTAATGTATTATAGCCTAAACACATCAGATCTGGCATTTTTATTGATGATTCATTCCATGACACATCCAAAACGATGTATAATAAGATGTCTCATAACAAAGTTCTCATGTATTAAAGATTTGCTGTGTATTCACATAATGATCTCTTGTTGTAGTCAGCCCTCGTTGAAGCTTATGCTCTTATAGAATTTTATAGAATAATGGTACCAATATTTTTAGAGCAACTGATATGTTCCAGGCACTATGCTAAGTGCATTATCGTTATTACTTCATTTGATCCTCTCAACAATTCTAAGAGGTAGGTTCTATGATTATCTCCATTTTACAGATGAGGGAACTGAGGCCAAAAAAAAGGCTAACTGACATGCTCAGGGTGATACAATCAGTATCTAAGACCACATTTTAACTGAGCTCTTCCTAACTCCAGACCTGGTATTCTAATCACTGTGCCAACTAGCTGTCATGATGGGGGGAGGGAAGGAAAGCAATTTGGGCATGAGTTCATGATGTAGATAACCTCAGCTGGGACCCTTGTTCCTATGACAATCCTATTCTAATTCTTTCAGTTCCCTATCTCCTTCTTGGTACAAAGTAGGTGCTTAATAAATGCTTGCTGATTGATTAATCCCTATAGAGAATATTCCAGACATTTTCTTCTTTCTTCTATCCTCCATTTGTACCTACCCCCACACTTGCAATAAATGACTTGTCTCCTAACTTTGAGAAGAAAGCTATCCAACATGACCTTACTTTCTATTCTTTAAAACTTATAGGAGTTATCACCCTCTCTTTCTTCCCTTTTGTTGTAAAAGAGTCATTTCCATTCTTCAATAAGGCTAAATTTCTCCCTTATAATCTTGATCTTACACATTTTTACCTCCTACAAGACATTGCTCCAGAAGACATTTCTCTCATTAATTTTCAATCTCTCTCTGAATTATTTTCCATCTGTCTACAAACATGATCCAATTTCCAAAATTCTAGAAAAAATGTCTTCCATTGATCCATCTATCCCATCCCACTAGAAAACCATTGCTCTATATCTTCACTTCCTCACATCATGTGTGACAACTTTCAATCAAATTTTAATGAATTGCTACTTCAAAGGTCACCAATGAACTCCTAATAAAATGACCTTTTGTTAAGTCTTCATTCTTCTTGACCTCTCAGCAACTGTAACAATACTATGTCCTGTTACCAGACACTTTCTCCTCCCTTGATTTCAGGGGTTCTACATCTTCTGAATACTTATCTGTTTTCTTCTATCTCCTTCTCTGGCTCTTCCTTTTCTCCCCAACAATTTAATGTGAGGTCTCCCTAAAGGTCTGTTGCTAGATACTTTCTCTTCTCTCAGCATTCTCTTCACAAGTTCAATAATTTCCATAGCTTTAATTAACAATTTTATTCAGAAGACTTCTAAACCTATGTGTTTAGATAATGGAGACATGAAGTGAACCTGCTTTATCAACCAAAGCTGATCCAAGAGGAAGAGATAATGATGACCCTTTTGATTTATCCTTTCCCTTTCTCCAGGGGGAGAAATGAATGTCCTCATATTAGACCCCCACTCCTTGCTTCCCTCCATCCCAACTAGACTGTTTTAGTGAGTAGACAGGGCTTTGGAAGTTTTTCTCATCCTGAAGGTTCACTTTCACTACTAAATGTGATAAAGCGTCATAAAGTTTGTTGGCCAACAAGAGTTCCTCCCAGTTCAGCTTTGATGAGCATCACAAATTCAGTCTAACACATAGTTCACACTCAGGACATCTCCATCATCCTTTATCCAGATCATTGCTCTGCCCTCATTGGCTCCTCCCAGCAACCTTCATGATAGATCCTGACATTCTCCAGCTTATGATTGATTCCTCCTTCTTTGAAGCTACAAACCCTTTCAAGACCAAGGTAATGGCAGAACTCAGAACTCAAGAATGTCAGATAAAATACCCATCAGTCCAATCAGTTCTGTCCCCTAAGTCTCTCAAATCACTGCCCCCTGTAAGCATGGCTAAAAGCAGGATCCAAGTACATGTTTTCTTCCATCTCCACCCCAAACAGAACATAAGTTCCTTGAGATCATGAACTACTCCATTTTTTATCTCTTTATTCTCAAGCACAGTGCCTTGCACAAGACAGACACTTAACAAATGCTTATTGATTGATGGAATAATCTTTAATTCTTCCCTTTTCCTCATCTGTCATATCCAATCTGTTTACAAAGTTCTACCAATTTTATCTCTGAAAAAAATCTCTTGCATCCTTCCCTATTAGATAAGTGATCAAGAAATAAAATTTGCAGTTTTTAGAAATATTTAGAAATTGCAGAAATTTAGAAAATTTAGAAAAATTTAGAAATTGTAGAAATAAAAAAATGTAGTTTTACAAAAAAGAAAGAAAAAATACAAATAATCAATAACTCCTAAAAATTGTCCAGACTCTTTTAATAATAAGATACATACAAATTAAAATATATTTAAGATACCACCTTACAAACACATGTAATTAATTGGTAAAGAGAACAAAAAAATGACAAGTATTCAATACTGGTTGAGTTATGGGGGGGAGACATACCATCATACTTCTGGTTAAGTCATGAGTCAGTGCAACCTTTTTTTGGAAAGCAATGTTACATTATGTAAAAATCTTTATAACCTTTAGCCTATTAATCCCACTACTGTAAATATAATCCCCTGTAGATGTTATTGACAGAAGTATCTTACAAAAATATTCATAACAGCAGTATTCAGAATTGCCAAAGGGAGAAAAAAGTGATCAAATGGTTTATGAATGGCAAAACCAAATTATAATCTACTCACATAGTCTGGTCACATATATACCACTCCATAAGAAATGACAGCTATGAAGAATACAAAAGAATGTGGAGAGGGGATGAGGAATATTGAATAGTAAAGAAAACAACATCCCACTCATTGCTGGTATTTAATAAATGCTTTTTCTTGATTGATTGGTTGGTGAACTGCTCTAGAGTTGGAAGGGATTCTAGAAATCATTTAGCCTAATGCTCGTTTTTGAAAGCTAAAGGAAGTAAGTCAGAGAGAAGCAAAGTGACTTTTCCAAGGGTATACAGATAGTAAATAGAAGAACTGGATTGAATTCAATGTCGTGAGTCAAAATCAAGGGCTCTTTCTATGACATGTTACCTCTCTTAGCACTATATACACTGTAATGATATAAATAATAATTATAGCGAAAAAATCTGGAAATATGCACAAAGGAGAGTTCAAAAAGTGTTACAGTAGTCAAAACTTTTCATACTTCTTTGTTAACATTAATGTACATTTTAAAACAAGTTGTAACAAGTTTAGAGTTTCATGTGTAATCATTCTAACTTGTATATACATCTCAATATTTGTTTTTTGTATGTGATTACGAATTTCATAAAAGAATTGGATCTCTCTCAAATCTATCTCTTTCTATTATCACCACTGTAGTACATAACCATTCACTTGGACTACTGCCATAGCTTCCTAACAGGTATTCTTGCTTCAATTCTATCCCCTCTGCAACCTATCCCTTATACCACTGCCAAAATAATCTTGTTTGCGCATAAATTAGATCATGTCTTTCCTTTGATATAAAAACTTAACAGGCAACCTATTGGCAACTGTGTATCGTTCAGCTCCTTTGTTGATATTTAAGGCCTTCCACATTCTGGAGCCACCCTACCTGTCCAATCCACTCCCACCTAAAATCTTCCTGAACATATAACTGCCTTTACTCACACAGTTCCTACTTCTAGGAATATCCTTCCTCCCCACCTTTCTCTGTTGAATTCCTAATCATCCCTTAAAGTCCACCTCATATACCTCCTCCTCAATTAAACCTTCCCTAATCCCCACATCAGTTATAACCTTCCCCTTCAGGCCTCACAAATTACTTTCTTTCGTAATTATTCGAAGTAAATAATACAGTTATATATGCTTGCCTCTAATCTTTTGTATTGGAATGGCTGATTAAGGCCCAAAAGGCAACCACCCTGGATCAGCCCCAAATTGTGAATGGTTTGAATGACTCGCTTGTAACTGAAAGTGAGCACAATTTTTCAAAAAACCTTCAGTAAGGTTCTTATTTTTAAAAATTCGCTTTTATAAATAATGCACTCTGTCCTATTTAAGAAATCTATCTGACATAGAAGTGTGTCTGAAGTAACTACAAGAACAAGTTCAAATTTAATAGGACCATTCTCCAAACAAAAGAAAGGAAATGTGCTTATATAATTAGGTAAAGTACATCTTTAATGCTTTTGCTTGCTTGTGATATTCCTGAAGAGGTCTCATAGTGTATAAAAAAATAAGCATCGTGAATTCTATGTAGACCCAGGCAACATACCAAGGAAATATCACATAAGCAATGCCATGAGCACTTAAAAGCTAAAAATAAATGAATGAATGGATGAATGGATGGATGGATGGATGGATGGACAGATAAGACAAAATAAAAACAAGAACCAGGAAGTAGTGATACTATTTTGTATCCTTATCATTTATATAGCAAATATCTCTCTGGGCTCTCTATGCCAAAGTCAGGCATCTCCCTATAAGAGATCTAGGGGTACCCCTGAGGGGGCAGAGTATCACTCTAAGGTTATCAGCTCCAGTCCCCAATTTTGGTGTGTTATTCCCATGCTTAGATTCCAGGGACTAACATCTCAGTTCTATTTAAACAGTTAGCTGCAATTAACTTTTACAAAGGGATATTTACTTGGAAGACATAGGAAGAATAGAAGTACAAATGTTTTCCCCATCACCTTGAGGGAATATTCTCCCCTATACTAGATCAGTCTCTGGAGAGAGTAAATTCTCTCAATCCAATTTCTATAAAGGATTGGTCCCATCAAGTTCACATCTGTGAAGAAGCCAGCCTAAAAGATATCCACCAAGAGAAAACAGGAAAAGAGAATGGCCAAGGCTCTGGCCCACTAGTGCCTTTTGAAGGCACCTTTAATTCTAGCGATATATACAGTCAAAAAGATTTCTCCTAACCAGGTAGTTAGTTGACTACAACCAGTTGCAGAATTTTTATGCATGATACACAGTCTCTTTATGGCAGTTCCATTAGACTTCACCAAAACTCTCCCAAAAAGTATGCTCCCTAGCTTTCTTCACATAAAGAATTGTCTCAGAGGCACCCTCAACACATACCAGTCCCCTTCCCCTTACACTTGAATAAAGAAACAAAAGACTTGGCTATAAAATCAATAAATTACATAAAGAAGAAGAACATACTGAATAAAATCAAGACCCAACATGGTCTTATCAGGCCAGAACATTGGAATGTATCTAATAAGGTGAAATTTAATAAGAATAAATGAAAATCTTAAACTTGGGTTGAAAAAACCATCTTCAAAAATCTAGAGAAATTAAGTAACAGTTTGTCTTAATGATTTTGTAAGATTAATATGAGTCATGTCACATGGCAGCCAAAAATGCTAATGTAATCGTGGGTTACCTTGATAGGCATAAACTCCAAGGACAAAGAGGTCATAGAATCTTTGTATTCTTCCTGTAATGAATATACCTGGAATATTATATTCAGTTCTGGATGCTATAGTTTAGAAAGGACAATTATAAATTGAAGAGTATGCAGAGACAAAGCCACTAGGATGACAAAAAGTCATAAGGCTTTAGGATCACCTAAAGAAAGTTATAATGTTAAGTCTATAAAAGAAAAGACTCTGGGGCAGATATAATAGCTGTCTTGAATTATTTAAAATATTGTCACATAAAAGAGACCTCAAACTTATTCTCTTTGACCCCAGAAAGTAGAACTAATGAGTAGAAATTGCAAAGAGGCAAAGTTAGGCCTGATGTCACTACCAATTAGATCTATCCAAAAAGGAAGTGAGATACCTTAAGAGATGGTAAGTTCCCACCCATTGAAAATCATCAAGCAGTGACTTAGATAACCACTGATTGGATATTATATAGAGAGATTCCTTTGGGGGTGTGAGGAATCGATGACCACCCAAGATCCCTTCTAACTATGGTATTCAATGATTTTGAGATATGCTATGTCAAACATTCTTTGTGATCCTGGAAGTAGTAGAAAGATTCAGGAGGCTATAGGGAACTTTGTTTATAGGCACCATAGCAAACCACATAAAGACTACATAAAATTTTCTGTTTCAAGCTGGAAATAATTATCTCATGGTAGACAAAAACTAGAAACACCACAGTAAGTGAACATCAATTGCAGAATGGTGAAACAAGGTGTAGTATATTAATATAATATTGTTTTTATACTATATTAAATGACAAAATAATTCAAAGAAACTTGTATAAACTGATACAGAGTGAAACAAGTAAAACCAGGAGAACAAGATACACAATAACAACAATAATTTCAACAATAATAACACTGAACAACAGTCAAATTCTGATTAATAATAATGACCAAAGTTGGTCCCAAAACTCAGATAATAAACAGGCTTCCCTTCTCTAAGTAGAGAGGTAGGAGACTATGGATATGGAATATGTACAGGTTGTCAGACTTTGTTACCGTACTTTTGCTTTTGCTTTGTTTGTTTTTCCTTGTTATAAGGGAGGGTTCAATGTTATGATAGAGGTAGAGTATACATCAGTAAATAACTGTACTATAACAACAAAAGTTTTCAAAAAGAAAAACAATTTGGAGGAAAACGAAGAGAACTACAAAAGCAAAGTGGAAAAATCAAAATACTTAAGGATATCACCATGGATTAGTATTGCTAAAAATGTAATATCTTGTAAAGCCAATCACAAGCTGCTCTGCTGCTGTGAATAACTTTAAGGTTCTGATCAGATAGTATAGTGAACTCTCTACTCAACAATAAAGTAAAGCAAAACATTCACAACAATATAACATAACAACTTATTACTAAGGTGACCACATAGTCGTAAACAAAACATATCATTCTGTAAGTCACAATCTCCTAAATCAATATAAAGTACCAATCTAAAGTCTTCTTTTATCTTGATTGGAGGTTAGCTTCCAATAATCCTTAAGGGATAATCATCCTTAAACTGATCATCCCTAAGGGGTAATAGAAAGTACAAAGGCTATCCACACATAGGTTACAGGAAGTCATAATCTCATCAGTCAGCACTAAGTACCCAAGTAAAGGTCCTTTCATCTTAACTTAAGGCTGATTTCCAAACTCCATGACTCCTCTTACACGCTCCTGGCTCTCATCTGGATTCACCCAATTCTTGCCTGGATTCACAGGTAGGCAGCTCACATGACCAGTCCACTCTAAGCCCTTCAAAGTTTCTGTTTCTGGGAAGACAAAACTTAACAGAGCCACAACTGTATTTACTCACATTAAGCTTAGCAAAGCTACAACAATATTTACACACATTGCCAGCACTATCATCTCAACTCACTTTCTATCTGACAAAGTAACACAAACCAATAGACAAAGCTTCTGTCTGAGAAATGAAATACAAATCATCAGTAAAGTCACAGAACTTCTGTGAACAGCAGTAAAGTCCTCTTCCAGGGCTTCTGGATCATCAGTAAAGTTTTCTTTCAAGACTTCTGTTCAAAAGCAACATATCTAGGGGTGGCTAGGTGGCACAGTGAACAGAGTACCAGCCCTGGAGTTAGGAGGACCTGAGTTCAAATCCAGCTTCAGACACTTAACACTTACTAGCCATGTGACCTGGAGCAGATCACTTAACCCCAATTGCCCTGCATTACCCCCTCCAAAAAGCAAAAAAAAACCAAAACATATCAAGTTTTTGTCTGACAGACCAACAAACAGTGCTATAGAGTGCTGAAATCACAAGCATTCTCCCTCTCAGTTCTGCTTGGTCCCAGCTTGTGCTCTAGCTTTCATCTGCTCTGCTCCTTCCTGTTCCATCCTTCCTTTTCCCATCTTTCAACTTTAGGATCCATGTGATGATATTAGGCCTATTAAGGGCAGAGAAGGTCTCCAAACTCCCTTAGGCCTATTGAGGGTAACACAAGGTATACTGTTTCCAACAAAGACTTGATATGCTCACAGTCAAGGCTCAAAGACACTTGAATAGCTGAAACAAGGAGCCAAGTACTACTCTGCTTGCCATTATAAAAACTGAAACAAGGAGCAAAGTATCACTTTGTTTGCCATTACACATCTGTAAAAGTTTCCCTTCAGTTTAATGCTTTTAGAATATAAAGCAACCTGTTAGAGACAAAACTCCCTACCAGAAAATGTTCTACATTCTTATTAAAATATTAGTTCCTTATAATGAGAAAAAAGAGGTCACATAGACCTGGAAGACTACCTGGTTCCATGGTAACATCATGATCTCAGACACCAAGTATTACTTTATGTTCTCTGGTTGAAGGGCCCTGAAGCTTTCCATCTTGATGAGAAAAAAAATGCATCCATAAGGTGTCCCATAGAGCAAACCCTTTCAAGTGCTAACAGCCCTGGAGGTTAGGGCATACTTTAGTAGCAGCAGCCCTAAGGTATGTAGGAAATGCTTTTGGAGGGGATAATGAAAATATAGAGAGTCTAAAGCAAATACTATGGGTGAGCTGCTTATTAAAAAGGCCATGTCTCTTTTCCACATCAGAAATTATCAAGACTCATTTCAGATGGCATCTATCTTTTTAAAATATGGGGATGCTCTAAAGGAGGCTTTTGAGAAACAAACTGATGGCCTCCCCAGAGCACTAGATTTGCAGTCAGGGGAACTTGACTTCAAATCCCAGCTCTTTCACATTCTCTGTGACCCTCTCTGGGTATCAGCTCTCTCATCTTTAATGAGGGCATTGAACCAGAAGACTTATAAGGTCTCTACCAGCTCTCCATTTACAATCCTGAGTTCCAAAAAAATATACAAACTCAAAGAATTTTCCTTGTGCTCAAATGGAAGGGTCTATCTAGCTCTGCCCTTGGTTCTCTCTAATCTTCAAATATGCCAGTGCCTCTTTAAAGTACTATAAGTCTTAATCTTTGAATATCCCATAGTGCCTAGCACATAGTAGACACTCAAAAAATGTTTGTTGAATTGAATCTGTGAATTTTTTTTTAATTGAGACAGAGAAATTATGAAAGGAAGTATTTTCTGGTCAAGGACAAAAAGTCCTTCCAAAAAGTTAGAAAAGAAGGCTCAGATGTTGGCAAAAATAGGGTTACTAGATTTCAGTACAGACCGCTGAAAATATTCAGAGTCTGCTAGGAAAAATGCTAATTGAAAAATGACTAAAGGATGGCCTGATTTACCAGAAATGACTTTCCAAAACCACAATGTGGAGACATCACAGCTCCCCTGTACATCACACACACACGCCGGCCCACTTCCTGGTTCCAGGCTCAGTTACCAAACATTTATCTGAGTCAACAATGTAAAAAATAGGACACAGCAATGAAATATGGGTCAAGCCCATGGGAGCAGCACATCTTGTAACTTCAGGTAAAATAAAAAGCAACTCCTATAAGTCAGGGCTAATTCGATTCTAAAACTACTACTGAGTCACAGTCTTCCAACTGATACACTTAACTTCTGAATAAATGAGAAAATTTAAGAAGCCAACATAAATAGAAGAGTCATTACGCCCCTGCTGAAATTCAGTTGTCAGTGTAACATTAAGGGAAATAATGTTCAGATTAAAGACATTCAGTATAATAGCCTATTTGGCAAAGCAGCCTGTGTTGAACAGTGAACACACTGAGATACAGCAAGCTATCGTCTCTATCATGGTACAGTGGCAAGAAAGCTGTAGGGCATATTAATGTTCAAAAGAAATTTACAAATGCTAACCCCCTGCCTTCTGCTAGGAAGCATCACCATCTGTATCTATCTGTTTTGCCAACAGTCAATAAATTTGCGGATAAGTGCACAAAGTTGTCAAATAGAACTTGAACTCCTTTTTTTCTTACTACCACGGAAGATTGGCTGACTCTTAGACTTACACATTTAAAACTGGAAGCCACCTCAGAGACCAACCTTCTCATTTTACAAAAGAAGAAACCGAGGCCCAGGGAAGTTAAGTGACTTGTCCAAAGTCTCACATGTAGTAAGAGTGAAAGATAGGATCAGAGATAGAACTCTAGTATTTGATCCCAGAACTGTACTCTTTCCATTATACCATGATTCTCTGCTCTCTCCTTTTTATTCTTTATGTTTTTGAGTATGTATTTTGCCCATGTTGGTCCCCCTAATTATTCTTGTAAAAAAAATTTTATCAGTGAATGTTGTCCAGTTCTTTTTTTTAAATGTTAAGACATTTAATCAGAAGATTTGGGGGACTGATACTGTCAAGAGCCAATATTTACAGAAATATAGCTATACAGTAGAAACAATGGCATCTAAAATTGGCACTAGCACAAAAAATAGATTTTTTTTTTTAGAGGGGGTTGTGGTCTGTGTTTGTGAACATCCCAGCCCATGTGTTTGGTTGCATAGTTACTAGATTTTGTAATTCTTATGTTAGATAGTAGCAAGGGTGTTAGGTTTGGGTCTTAGGTTTAAGTTAAGAAGAGCTGAATTCAAAATACTGTCTGTGACATTCATTACTTTTGTAACTTTTGGCAAGTCCAAACCTCTGTGTTACCTCACCCAAACCCCTGGTATTTAGGAAATAATAAACAGGCTGACATCTACATTAGTGGAGGGCATTCCCACAATGGAAATTCCCCCATATTGGAAAAAAAAAATACAGATCTTTTAAGTATATTTTTATATAAATAAACATTAAAGAACATTTTTACTAAGTTGTGGGTATTATAGTGAGTATTGCCTCTAGAAAATTGATTCAAGGGATAAACTATTCTGTATTCACTGTTGCCCATTCACCTGGAGGTCACTTCCAAGCATTGTTCTATTGGAGATTTGGTTGAGGTACTTTTCTCTGCTTCCAACATGCAAATTTAGCTGGATTTATCAGCTAAAGTTCTTTCCCTTTCGAATAAGAGGAGTGGGCCTGAAACTTCTTTTTCAGTTGGAGCACTCAGAGTCCAATTGCTTTCTCTTTCTGAAAGGGGTAGGCCTTTCACATACCCAAGCATTAGGCAAAGGTCCTGGACTGTTTTTTTTCCCCTTGGTTGTCAGCTCCAGAGCTTTCTCTAAGTGGGGAATTTTCCTTGCAGAGAGTTCTCACCTCTAAGGACCAAGTTCATCTGTAATACAGAATACCCAGCTAAGGAAAATCTGAAGATATTTAATCAATCTCTTCAACTCACTTTGTCTAGGACTATATGGTAGTCCATTATCCCAGACAACTAACTTAAAGCTAGAAACTACCAGGTTCTTCTTTGGTCTCCAAGTAAATGAAAGAAAAAAAAAAAGGAAAACAAAGAGACCTCTTAGATAGGAACACATAACACATTAACCTCCACCTCAATACTTAGTCCAAAATTCCTGTCATTATTCTGTAATGTGGCCAACAGTAAACCTTCAGGTTTGGAGGTAATTTGTTGTGTCAAAGAGTTCTTCTGCACAAGAATAAGTGATATTTATATAGCTCTTTAAAGTTTCTGAAATACTTTGCATACTATCTTTTGTAACCACTCTTTCATTTGAGGCTTACCACAGTTCTGTGAGAAAGGTACTACAGGTATTATTATCTCTATTTTACAGAAGTAACTGAATTTGAGAAAAATAGCCATTCAACTCAATTGTTTGAGGTGAGATTTGAACATAGGTCTTAACTCTAGGTCTGATACTCTATCCACTATGACATTCTACCCCTCACAAGGGTTTATAGTCAGTCTTTTACAAAGTGACTACATCTTTCCTCAACACAGCAGAGTCAAATATGCAGGTATCATGATCCCTATTTTGCAGATGAAGAAAATGAAGTTTAGAGAGATTTTATGATAGGTGGAACAGTAAATAGAGGGCCAGGCTTGGAATCAATGAGACCTGAGTTCAAATTCAGCCTCCGACACTTATGAGCTGTGTGACCCTGGCTAAGTCACTTAACTTCTGTCTGCCTCAGTTTCCTCATGTGTAAAATGGGGATATTAATAGCATTTACCTCCCAGGATTGTGGTGAGGATAAACTGAGATAAATAGTTGTAAAGCACTTAGTGCAGCATCTGGAACAAAGTACTATAGAAATGTCAGCTGTTATTACTATTGTTATTATTATTATCATTATCATCATTAAGTGGCAGAACAATGATTAAATTCCAAAGCTTGTTTCAGATTCAATAACGTGCTACTGCTCCTGCTGCTGCTGCAAATTCTTTCCCAAGGCTCATGCTTTTCTGGTCTGTAAGAGACCCCAATATCTAGCCTACCCCAATCTTTTGACTATACTTCATCCTAGCCATCTTACTGTCATGATGCCATTTCGACCTCTTGCTCAGGGAACAATAATAATCAGGTCAGTGCTACTGTGCTTCTAGAAAGAATTTGCCAATAGATTGCTCTAGACAGAGCACCCTCTACCCTATCTATGATGCCCCAGACCAAAACATCCTTCCCCAGGCACCTCTCTTCTATATGTTAGCCCACACACCCTTGTAATGTAAGGTCCTTGAAGACAGGCATATTCTCTCTTTCATATTTGTAAATTCAACACTTAGCACAATCCCTGATACACACTAAGCACCCAATAAATACCTTTTCATTGATTCATTCTATTTTACTATACAACCTCTTTAGAAAGTTCATTTTTAGAGAGATGTCAACAAAAAGCATTGAGAATAGTTTGGTTTTTTTTTCTTTGAGGGGGGAAGGCAAGGTAATTGGGGTTAAGTGACTTGCCCAAGGTCACACAACTAGTTAACTGTCAAGTGTCTGAGACTGGATTTGATCTCAGGTTCTCCTGACTCCAGGGCCTATGCTCTATTCATTGTACCACCTAGCTGCCCCAAGAATATGTTTTTTTTTTAATATTTAACAAGTCTTCAACATAAGGAAATGGTTCAGCATAACAGAAACAGAATTTTACAGCTGATTGACTCAAAGCTTATCTTGTCCCATCTCTTCCCCTCTATATTATCTAGTTTACAAACAAACAAAAAAATAAAAGCAGCTCACTGAAATACAATTTAATTTGCTTCCCAATCAAATTCATTCAGGACTGAATATAGCATCACCAACAGACATCCAGTTTCCTGTGTAGGAAAGAAACATAATGACTCCCTAAATAGAGAAGGCTTGGCAACACCTATGCAAATGGTAAGTGACAGCTGAAAAATGCAATTACAAAGTTCTGCAAGCAATACTATTAACCATTACAGAGGAGTGTTTAAGAAACCCAAAGCAGACATAAGAGAAGGCACTCTCTTTATGCTAATAACAAAATAAACCAATGTCTAGCAACCTTTCAATGCAGAAACAAGGCAGACAGTATTTCCAAGTATGGAGAAAGAAAAGGGATGTGGAGAATGCTTCCTAAACTTATCTTGGCTCTAACTTGCCCTCCCTTGCCTTTTGTACTTTCCCTATGCAGGCTTGAGAGTGAGTAACTAACCTTCAACAAACCCTGAAGCTAATCTTCAACAAATGGGTAACTCCCTCAAATTTAGCTAGCCTAGCAGAAATGGGTATTTTGTGGTCAATGAAGTGTTTTATGGAGCAATTAGAGGTGGCTGATAACACTCAGTAAATATACCTGGTTAAATTAGCAGAACCACCTGGTAAGCAGGAGGCTTCTTCCTCTGACTTACAGTTTAGTCTCTTGGGGTCTTTCAGGTTTTAAACTTCCACTATTCCTAAACCAATGCATGTCGGTATCTATAAGAGTCTGCATTTGCTCACCCCAAAAGGTTTTTAAGCCAACAGTGAAAAGAGAAATGATTAAATTTAGGAATTCTTACTACATTATAATTAAATGAATCTCAGCCAGCTCTCTGTGGAGGCAACAATTAAGCATTTACTATGGAGCAACCATTATGCTAAGCCCATAAGAGCTAATAACAATAATAATAAATAATTATAAGTGCAAATTCAAGCAAAAAGAGACAGTAATCGTGGAAGGCAACACATGAAAAGGAGCTAAGGACCTGGGGCTTGGGAGGAAGGTACTTCCAGGGGGCACAAAGGTAGAGTCCTATAGCAAGAAGAGGAATGAAGATTAGTCAGCCTGAGCACCTCCCCAAAATGGGGGCCACAGGAAGAACTCACAAGTGGGAGAAAGGGGCTACCCCGCCGGTGAGATGTTCCCGGATGAGAAGGCTGCAAAGACAGATGGAGATTCCGGGGAGAAGAGGCCCCAGGTGCTAAGGGAAATTCCAAGGTAAGGCAGCTGCTGAGGAATGGCATGTGAAGTCTGGAAAGTCAAAAGCAGAACCCTGATTACTTAGTTAATCTACTAAACCAAATGGTCTCTTTCTATCTCGTGTATATTTTTCTTTCAATATTTTGGGTCAATAAATTCCCTATGCATTCAAATCAGTCTCTATTGGTAGCCTTCCCTTTTCTCCCTTATCAAATCCTTTGTGTTTGAAATCTTCTGAATTTCATTCTTCAGAGCTCCCATTTTCTTGAGGTTACTTAATAGCTGACATACAATTTTGAAGTTTACAAAAATGCTTCAGGTACATTACCTCATTTTAACTTCATAATGATCTTATGAGGGAAGTACTATAGAGATTGTCTTCCCTCTTTTATAGATGAAGAAATTGAAATTCAGAAAGGTTCAGTAACTTTCCCACAGTCATACAAGCACATTAAGATTTTTGTAAAGTATTTAATGCACATTATTTCATTTTATGCTCACAACACTGGGAGGAAGGTACTATTATTATTCCCATTGAAAAAGTTGAGGCAGATAGTGGTAAAAATGACATCCACACAGCGAATAAATGTCAGAGACTAGATTTAAACTCATATCTTCCCAATTCTAGGTCCAGTGCTCTATTCACCATATCACATAGCCATTTCAATAGTCTATTAATTGGTTTCCCTGCCACAAGTCTTTCACCATCTCTAATCCGTCATCCATTTAGTTGCCAAAGTAATTTTGTTAAAGTGTAGGTTTGACCATGTCACTACCTCCTACTCCAGGATCAAATATAAAATCCTGTTTGGCATTTAAAGTTCCTCATAAGCTGGCCCCTTCCTACCTTTTCAGTCTTCATATGTTTTACTCTCTTCCATATACTATACAATTCAGCTACATTAGCCTTCTTTCTTCTCTGTGACTCCAAAGGTTAATCCTCATAACTGTAATGAATGTCTTCTCTCTTTCCCTCTACCTCTGAGTTTCCCTTGCTTCCTCCATGACTGCTCAAATTCCACCTTCTGTAGAAGGCCTTTTCCCATCTTCCCAACTTCTGGTGCCTTCCTTGTCTCAAATTAGTTTCCATTTATCTCTGTTTATCTTGTATATACCCAGTTTCTTACATGTTATCTCCCCCATTAGAATGTTTACTCCTTTACCTTCCTTTGAATTTTTTTGTATATGCCTAGCATAGTGCCCAGCATACAGAAAGCACTTATAATACTTGCTGACTATTTGACTGAATTGATGAGAAATGGGGTAACAAAGGGAAGCACATCATTTGAGGATGTACTTATAGTCCTCTTTGTGTCTATACATGGCCCAGGGCATCCATTTGCCTCTCTTTCCTTATCTTCTTGAGGGCCTGAAGCAGGAAGGAAGGACTTTGTAACTCACAAGGTGGGAGTTTACGGAGGCAGAGCCCCTGTTGCTGATGACACACCCCAACCATTTAGCCCAACAGAACTTATGCACTACAAGATGCTATTACTTTAAAGGTCTATCAGTTATGGATCCCTGGTGGTGGATATAGGGCAGGTCCTAATAAGGCAGGTGACAATCCTCAGAGGACCTTCTCTCAAGACCAATGGGGAGGGGGGGGGCCGAGCCAAGATGGCGGCGTAGCAGCAGCAATATATCGCAGCTCTCACATAGCCACCCCAA
>CM053586.1:151267397-151289180 GCA_028646515.1 Pseudochirops corinnae | reverse complement strand
TCTTGACCCACTGCCCAATCACAAAGCAACAAGGTGCAGGCATTCCTGAAAAACAAGCCCCCTGCCACAGGCTCCACATGACCACATTCAGCCTATTAGAGGCAGAGTATACTTTCAAATCAGGGAAAGTTCTCAGAGCCACTTAAGCCTATCAAAGGGCCGAGGGGCAGGGAAGATCTTCAGATTCCCATAACAATATGCAAAAGTAACATCGGATAGACAAGTATGAATGGGTTATGATCTACTTCATTGGAATAAATACCAATATCTGTGAGGTAAGAGGTTCACTAGAATCTTATATAGTATCTGATCACATGATTGTCATGAGGATTCAAAAAGAAAATGTAAAGTTATTTGTAACAAACTGTTAAGTACTACATAAATTATAAATTATTTTTTCCACATATGACTTCACTTGTCACTTCATTAGTTTTAATGCTTCTATTTCTCTATGAAGTCCAGTTCTGATGTCTTCCCATTGCCTGGAGGTAATTCTAGCTTCTTGTAATGCAGGGTCTACTATGCCAGAAAGGATTTGAATATGGTCCTAGAGACATGAAGGCTGGCTAGCTGAATATAGAGAGGCTTTAGGTTGGCAGCTTGCTAATGAGTTCTTTACCTATGGCAACTCATAATAAAGAAAAAACAAAAAATGGTCCTCAGTCCTCTATGGACCTTTTCTACTTCTGCAGTGATGCTAGCAAAGGGGAAGAAAATGGAACAGAGTGGGCTAAGAAGCACAAGGTTTATAGACCAACTATAAATGTTAACTAATAGTATACCGGCACTCAATATGAGCTGTAACCAAGTGGACATTTTACTACAGGTAGTGAATGGTCAGTTTCACCAAATGAAACTACAACACAAAAGGATGTTGTACCTAACTAAAGGAAGGGCAGTTTATGCAGGGGAGGGAACCTGGGTCCTAGAAGCCACATGTGACCTTCTAGGTCCTTGGGTGTGGCCTTTTGAATGAGTCTAAGTTTTACTGAACAAATCCTTTTATTAAGGGGATTTGTTCTATGAAGTTTGGATTCAGTCAAAGGGCTGCACTTGAGGACCTAGAGGACTGCATGTGGCCTTGAGGTTGCAGGTTCCCCACCCCTGGATAGTTTTTCTTTGGAGAGCCAAAGAAAGGAACTGGCAGAGCTGGTTTTTATCTGCGATCATCTTTCATTTTCTCCCCTAGTTCTGCCTCTGGTGTTCCGGACTTTGCCACAATGCCCAACCTGCCTTTTCACGTTGTAAGTTGCCTTAACAACTATAGTCTTTTCAATATGGAACATCTCTCCTTGTATTTTCTTCTGGAACCTCCATTTTGAGAAGAAGCTAGACCAGCCATTCATTATATCCCAGATTTCACTGCCTTTGCTTTGCACAGGTTTTTCTCTCCCCTTTCCCTCCTCCCAGTCATCCCCCCATGCTTTTCAGTCCCCCTTTTAATGTTGTCTTCCCCCATTAGAATGTCAGGTCATAAGCTGTCTTTCTTTTTTTGCTTGTATTTGTGTCTCTAGCAGTTAGGATAGTGCCTGACATAGAGTAAATGCTTAATAAATGCTTCTTGACTGAACTCGATGATCTTCCCTTTCTTCTGGGTTGACTTGCTCGGTGGAATTTTAGTCAATGGTATATACTTACCTTTTCTCTGAACACTTTGTAAGTATTTCTCCCAAATTTAGGATACATGCTAGACTCTGCCTGTTGCCTCTTCTCTACCACAAACTCTGGGAGGGAATGATCACTTCCTTCCTCCTTCCCTCCATCCTAGGTTCTTGTCATTTCTATCCTAGCAACCAATTCCTTTCTGTTAGTGAGGATCCAGTCCAGAATAGAATTTCTTTTTGTTGATTCCTCTACCTTTTGAAGGATAACATGATCACTATGGCAAGTCAAACAATTATTAGCTGCTTCATTTAGCAGAGAAATCTATTAGATGTCTGGGTGATGACCTCTCTCATCACTAGTATAACATGCCTCTGTACCAGACTAATGGTAAGTCTCACAAACTACTCATCTGTTTCCTCTTTCAGTTCTGGGTCTGTGGGTCTGTGTTATACCCCCATAACAAAAATCACTTCTGTTTCTCCCTTTGCTGACTCTCATACAAACACTCTCCACTATGATTTCCCCTCTCTGGTTCCTGGATTTCCTTGTATGAATGTACCTTTTTAGTATACTATGCTACCCCATCCTCTTTTATCTATCCTGTTTCTTTTGAATAAGTTAGTTACTGAGACCCATTTTCCAGTCATGGTTTTCAGAGTACCAAGTCTCAGTGACCCCTGTGAAGTCAAATTTGCCTCCTTGATTAGAGCCTTTAGTTTCTCTTGTTTATGCCTAACCGCTGGCTGTTTGTATATAGACTTTTGAGGTCAAGATGTTTTCAGTACTCACTCTTTTCTTAGATCTTGTCTCCTGTGAACTTTTGGGTACTTCTACTGCTATTCTTCCTTTGCTGTAGCTATTTTCTATGGCATTTAGCTTGGGAAATATACAAAGACAGACTTTTCTCTCTCCCTCTCCTTTTTAGTTTAAAACTCTATTAATTACTTATACAAGACACCCAGCAAATATACTCTTACCAGCTTTTGTCAGGTGCATCCCATCTCTGTATTTTAAGCTCAATTCCAGAAGGCCAAATCCTGTTCTCAGAAACCAACTTCTTTTCTGAATCCTTTGCCTTCAATGGGCAGCAATGAGAAATTGCAACCTGTGCCCCTATGGTCTTCTGGTTTTTGCTGAAGACCTCATAATCATTGGTAATAGTCTTTCATTTTCTCTAGGATTCACTATTCTCTATTTTATTTTAAATTTCAATCTATAAACCAAGATACTCTTATTTTTCTTAAAAGTGTCTACTCTCAAAAAGAAACTATTTCTTGAAGCATTCAATTCAATTCAATTCAATGCAATAAACATTCATTAAGAATCTACTCTGGGCATCAAGCATTCTCAAGCCTATATGAAGTGTAGGCTCAGGTTCTTCTGTTGGTCTTTACCTCCAGATGGATGAATAGTAGTGGTGAAAAAAGATCATAGGATCTTAGATCTTATAACTTATAACTTAGAGCTATAAGGAGTATCAGAGGCCATCTGATCCCAAATTGGATTAGGTAACTAAGGTCCATAGAGGTAAAGTGACCTCCTCAAGGTCATATAGGAAGTAAGTGGCCAAGACAGGATGTGAACATAGGATCTTTGACTCTGATTCCCACTGTACCTCAGTTAAAGCAGCTGATCACTGCTCTCTTAATTTTGGCTCTTTGTTACCAAGGAAATTATAAAAATTTCCTTAAGTACTATAACATCTCCCTATGCTCCATCTTAAAATAAATATGATGGAACTGCTTGACTAATGAGGTGAAAACTCCTAATTTTAGAAATGATCAAGTTCTCATCTCAGCAACACCCTGTCCTTTTGTGTCTGGGGATAGGTAGAGATGGACAAAGATAGTTACAGGGAGGAATTAGGCAAAATATGCTCTACTCAGGGCTTTGGGAGCAATAGGCATAAGGCAATGTCATCATGTGTGGTGAGATGAGGCACTTGGGGACCAACCATATGGTAAGTAAAAAAAGAAAGCCAGTGTTGATAATGATGACACAGATCATGTGCAGCTGCTAAGCTGAATTGCTATATGCTGTTGATCTCATCATTTAGCTGACATCATCTTCTGTACACACCACCACGAACAAATGGATTGTGTGGTAAATCCACTTTGATCATTAAGACAGCTGACTTGGTCAATAAATAGGATTGCTGTGCCAGGTCCCAGTCATGTGGCATGTATTCTGCTAACGAGCTGGAACTCATTCATTTCTGTGAATCCTTCCAAGATCCTAGGGTGGCATGGTCAGACTTGTGCTTGAAGAATATCAATTTGGCAGCAGTGTAGATGATGGATTAGAGAGGGGTGGGACTGGAAGCCAATTAGGAGGCCATTACAATTAGTCTAAGGGAGAAGTGAGGAGGGCCTGAACTAGGAAGATAGTCATGTGACTAGAGGGGAAGGGAACTTGAGCCCTTGTCTGAAAATCAGCAAATTAAATACATTTGCTAAGTAGATAAATCCTGTTTTTCCTATTTTGCTATGAACAAAGAAAAGAATAATAAATTAACAATTTAAAAAAATTAATAAAAATTTCAAAACAAGTATATTAAAAGGTCTAAGTAGAGAAAATTTGTTATCAGAGATATAGGAGATTAGAGAGGACAGGAAATAGTTAAGACTTTTTAATTTAGAAAGACCAAGGTCACCCACTGCATCCAGGGCCATAGCCAGTCATCTTAATTTTTGTCTTGCTACTTGACTTCAATGACTCTGGAGGAGAGAGTGAAGCTATTGACTTTTCACGGCTCTGCTTCACTTAAATCCAATTCACTTGCAAGCCAAGACATCACCCTCGTGATGTCATTGGTAGTTGTTGAGAATGAAGGACAAACAACAATGATTATGACAACAAATGGAGTGGGATAAATTTCATATTTAAGAAGATACAAACAACAATAACAACACTGACAATAGCAAAAATTCATGCTAAAATGAGAATTTGAAAAAATTCAAATGAAACTAAACAAAAGACTAGAAAATATTTTATTGAAAATGATCTCATCTTGGTAAAAGGTATGAAATAGAAAACCGAACACCTCCTTTGGTTTTTTACCTCTAAGCTTTTCTCATTTTGGCACTCTTTCTTTGTGTATATGTGTATTTGTTCTTTAGCCTTTGCTAGACTGAAACAATTTACTTAGGTCTTATTTAAGCTGGGAATATTCCATAATTACCACCTGTTCCTCATTATTTGGATCCAATAGAATTTGCCTGGCCAGCTCTGGCTTGTATTACTGAGCATAACAGCGTAAAATTTCAGGGCTGTGGAATGTGATATGACATAAGTGTTCTCAATGGTGGGAATAGTCTGCAGGACCCAAATTCAGTGAAATCTGATAGATTCTCAAATCCAGGATGATTTTTTGGTTGGTTTAGATAGAAGATGCCAGGAAGTTCACCTGAGCTGGGATGGAAAAGGGACCCTATTACATGCCTTTTTATCACCATCTGCCTAATCTAGGCAAACAGCCTCCTGACAGAGGTCTTCCCACTTCTACTTTCTCCCCCTCCTCCAATCCATATTTCTCATGCTTCCACACTGATCTTCCTTATGTATGGATCTGTCCATACTAATTATGCTCAAAATTTTTTTTAATGGTTTTGATATTAATTTCCTTGTAAAGTTTAAACTCCTCTGCCTGCCTTCCACAATCTGGTGTCCCCTTACCTTTCCAGTCTCATCCCACACTACTTTTCTCTATATCCCCACTATACTTTTCTCATCATATTCTTGGGATTTTCTACTTCCATGCCTTTGTTCACAACTATTTCCTTCCCTTTCTTTACCTGTTGAATTCTTGCCCACTCTTTAAAACCCAATTCAGATGTCACTAACACCATAAGACCAACCCCATCCTTCTAGTTGTGAATTTTCACAAACTTTGTCCCTACATAGTAAATTGTTTTGCTTATCTTTGAGTCACTTACTGCCTACATCCAACCAATTGCCAAATCTTGTAGTTTCTTTCTCCATAATATCTCTCATGGATTTTCTCTTTTCTCTCTTCAGTCAGTCACCATCCTAGGCCCTTATCACCTCTGACCTGGACTGTTGCTCAGGAGACTTGGGTTCAAATCTTAACTCTCACATTTCTTAACTTTATGACCACGGGCAAGTCATTTAACTTCTCTGAAGTTCAGGTTTCTTATCTATAAAATGGAATTCTAACACTTGTACTTAGTGTGTTTTTAAAAATATGTG
The DNA here is from genome assembly GCA_028646515.1 of Pseudochirops corinnae. Taxonomy (NCBI): domain Eukaryota; kingdom Metazoa; phylum Chordata; class Mammalia; order Diprotodontia; family Pseudocheiridae; genus Pseudochirops; species Pseudochirops corinnae. The sequence goes on along the minus strand of CM053586.1, from coordinate 151,283,366 downwards.
TGTATGTGTGTGTGGGATGTGTGTATGTGTATCTATCTATCTATATATATATAATATATATGTAAGCTCTCATCTTTATGTCTCTTCTAGTGCCTAGCACAATATATTATTACACATAGTAGGTTCTAATAGATATTTGTTGAATGAAAACTAGGGCCAGAAAGCACCTCCAATGTTTATCTCCAGAACCAGAACCCCATTCCCTTTCACTTTCTAATGCTTCTTCCCTTTCACTTTTATCTTTAGACATTCCTTCTTCTGTCCCTCCCTTTAGCATATCAACACATCATTTGTTTCTATAATACAATCCCCGTGTTCACTCCTACAGTATTTTCCTTGGGAGTCTCATATTATAACACGTTTTTCCGTCATTCATTTCCCCAGGAAGTTCGTGGAATTATTTTCTTCCTCTTTCATTTATTCTGTTCCTTAAGACCCTCCTTTTTCAACTACAGATACCCTGTAACGTACAAATTGGATGTGTTCCCAAAATCCACTTAGAGATTTATAAATGATGACTCTTGGGCCATTCTGTATGAGGTTGTTTAACCCACAAGTGCGGTATAATGGGGAAATCAATAGAGTTGGAATCAGAAGGCTTCAATTATAGTTTAAATTCTGCCAAGTTTTGCCACTAACTAGTTATGTGACCTTGGACAAATAGCTTAACCTCACTGAGTCCCACAGAGGATACTTATTTGCAAAATGGGAAAAATAATACTGCCCTACCTACCTCACAGGGATTAAATTATCTGAGATAGTGGTAATACCACTGTAGTAGAATAATGAGGTGGTCTAATTAGGGTGATAGCATTGTAAAAGAATTCTGTCTTGGAAGAGATATTGTGTGAGATAAACCATAGATAATTTGGGCCTACTGTTCCCATCTTAGTGTGTGTTTTCCTCATCTCTATGTACCACGGTACCCTGGGAAGAGTATTAGATTTGTGGTTAGAGGACCTGGGTTCAGATCCTGGCTTTTCCAATTATTACCTCTGTGGCTTTGGTTAAGTTAATGTCTTTCTTTGAAAGTCAGTTTTCTTTTGTTTTTTAAAATTTGTTTATTTAATTTTAGTTTACAACATTCAGTTTCACAATCCCTTGAGTTTCAAATTTTCTCCCCTTCCTTCTCCTTTCCTCTTCGCCCCCTCCCCATGGCAGCATGCAATTAGATATAGGATCTACAAATATCTTCACATTAAACATTAGTCAGGTTATAAAGAAGGATTATAACCAACGGAATGAACAATGAGAAAGAGGAAACAAAACAAAACAAAAAAGAGAGAGAGAGAATGCTTCAATCTGCATTCAGACTCTGTAGTTTGAAAATCAGTTTTCTTATCTGAATAATAATAAGTTTGGATAAGATGATCCATGAGATACCTTTGGGTTCTAAATCCATGCAACTATGATTCCTGACTTTTGAACACTACTGTAATCTCCTTGTCTACCACTTGCCCAAGAAGATTCATATTAGGAATTTTGGTATTTAGTGAAAGTTGAAGCAAAATGGTGGTGGGGATAAACAGCTGATTTGGGGTACCACTGCTCTATCTCTAGACAATCAGCGAGATTTCTACACTGATGATGGAAGTGGGAAGTAGTGGGGGTAGGCTGCTATAGACTGAGGAAAAGAAGCATGCCTCAGGATGGTGCTGTAAGATGTCTGTTAAATTTTAATACTCTGGGGGCAAAGCCCAGATGCCCTGCTCTAGTTTTGGTTTTGTGCCTAAATCCTTGGATCTAATTATCCTGTGAGCTCTAACTTGACCTGGTGTGGGTTTCCCTTTATTGTCTTTGAGAAGATTTCTGTTGTGTCTTTTTTTTTTCTCTAAGAGGGTTCCTTCTTGGACTGTTTTCATGAATCCAAATCATTTATATACATCAGACCTATCAACAGGGAAGTAATACAACCAGTCTTCTCTCATGCTCCAAACCAAAACAAATCTACTTTTCTTGTTGCCTTATGAGATCTTCCACTAGTGGCATGGCAAGAGGGGTGCCAGACCTCTACAGAAATTGCAATTTTCTAGGGAGCTTTTGAAGCTTTGAAGGAAACAAATGAGTGAATCTAGAAGTGCATAGGATAAATATGCTTTTTCTGGGGCTTCTGGTGATACGGAATCTATCCAAGGGTTCCTGGCTGAATACAAGCTGTTTTAAAACTAAAAATTTTTAATCAATAAAAATTTATTTTCTGTCCTTCCTACTTTTCCTCCACTACTGGAAAAAAAGGACAAAATAATTGTAACAAAAATGTATAGTCAAACAAAACATTCCACATTGGTGTTGTTCAGTTGTTTTTCAGCCATGTCCAACTCCTCATGATATTGAGGTTTTCTTGGCAAAGATATTGACGTGGTTTGCCATTTCCTTTTCCAGGTCATTTTACAGATGAGGAAACTGAGGCAAATAGGATTAAGTGACTTGCCCAGGGTCGCACAGCTAGTACATGTCTGAGGCCAGATTTGAACTCAAGAAGATCAGTCTTCCTTACTCCAGACCCAGCACTCTGTACATTGTCATCTGTTGCCCTTGTGACTGAAATACAAAACAAAAGAAACAGAAAGAAAAGTCAAGGTATTAGGAAAATGAGACTATAGAGGTAAAGACAAGGAGAGAGTGACAAGGAGGGTATGGGTGTAGTCAACAGTATCAAACAATAACATGACTAATTCCAAGCCCAAAGCAAGAGTATAACATGATGTTCCTCTTTCCTGATGGCAAGGCATACTTGGGATAATTGAGATGTTGTTTGTCCTTTGTTTTTTAAGTGATGTAGAGTTGTGCAAAGTCACCAGCCTTATTCTCTCTTCCAGTCATCAAAGTCCATTGGCAGGACAAAAGTCAAGGTGACTGGTGATGGCCTGGGATACAATGAATGGCTTTGGTGTCTTTGATGTCTGACCAAGCCCTAAGCATTGCACAGTGTCTGCTTTAGCTGCCTTCATGGTCATTAGATCAAATTGTTCTCTTTCATAAGCTTGGTGTAGACATCCCCTAACTCACTAATAGCTTTGAGGTACATTGATTACCCTCAACCTGGTTTAGCTCATCTGTGGAGATGGTTTACTGAGGTGTGGCTGCTGCTCACCTGTGGCTCCAAGTTGTAGTACTGCGGTAGTAGATGTATATTCTATATAGTTTTCTGTGTCCCTCAACTTTATGTGCCCCAGGAAAGTGCCCTGCTTTCCTCATTCTTTTTGTAGCACTGGCGTCTAATATCATGGAGAGGTCAAGAAGGATAAGGATGGGAGAATGGAAGGATGAAGAGGTCACTGGTAATCCTGGAGAGAGAAGTTTCAGTTAACTGGTGGTGACAAAAGCCACATCATACGGAATCCAACAAGTGGGGGTTTAGCACAGACTACTTTTTCTACAACTTTGACAGTGAAAGTAAGGGAAGGAGGTTTCAGAAGAGTTTATTCAGGCAAAGAAAAGCTTTTCTAAATATAGGGGGAACCTGAACATATTTGGAATATGCATAAAAATATCGGTAGATATTATTTAGAAAATATACACGTACAATTCCTTTTACATCCCTTTCATTGATATTTTATAGTCAGAATTGTGTGCAGGGTAGCAATTATGTTAGTATATTGTTCTGGGCTGCTGCTCACAAGGTGAATCCAGGAACTATGATAGCATTGGTCTGATCTCCCTTCCCTTTCCTATGCCACCCAAGTTTCTGAAGATTGGTCACAGCAGCTGACCATTCAGCACCACCTTAAAAGTTCTTCCCTCACCTTTGGTCAACAGCTTCTTTTATGGCTATTCTATAACTTTCAACTCAGAGAGTGGCTCCTGTTGCTGCTTCCAATTCAAATGCCTTAGGAGCAGAGTGGAGAAGATGTCAGTCAGCCAACCAGCATTTGTTAAGTGCCTATTATGTGCCAGGATAAGTGCTAGAGGGAAAATAAAAGGGAAAAAATACTCAAGGAACTCACAATATAATGGAGGAGACAAAAGGCAAACAAGATGTACAAACAAGGTACAGACAGAATAAATTGGAGATAATCTGAGAGAAGGAATGAAGATCAAGGAGGACCAGGCAAGGCTTCTTGCAGAAGGTGGGTCTTTGACTGATACTTAAAGGGGAAGCAGAAAAAGGAAGGGAACAAGTATTTATTAAGTGCAATTATATGCCAGGCTAAGCTTTTTTTTTTTAAACAAAATTAAAAGACTTTAACATGATATGGAAATAATGTGGTGGGAAAAATATGTTTTCCTCTCAAATTTGGGGATGGATATATAGATAATATAAGAGGGAGAATTGGGGAGTAGAGATGATATTTTCTTTTGGCATAAGAGCACTGTGGGTTTTTGTAATGTTTACCCGTTGACTTCCTCAAGCCAGAAGGTTTTTAATGGTCAATTCTGAGTCAATCATGGTCAAAGCTGTGATCCCTAGTAAATTGTACTTCCTGAATTTTTAAGACTGAAAGTCAAAGGCTCTGCAAGGGGTAGTAATATCTCATAAGAACTGGGCTTGAATTATTCTTATTAAGTTCAGTTTGGACAGAAAAATCACATGATATTCCCCGCTATGTATTTAATCAACTGTACGTGGATGTGCATTGATAGGGTAACCATTGAGATTATGTGTAGGTAGCACGCTCTAATCTCTTCTGCCCAGACATGGTCTGTTGACTTTGCCTGGTTGTCTCAGATGGTAAGCCTTTTTGCTTCAGTCAGGAGTGTTCCTGAAAGTTGCAGCCTATTACCAAGCTTACTAACCAAAGCAGAGACAGAATAGCTGGAAAACAGATTTAAATTTTAAATTGATCATTTATGCATAAAACCAGGTCATTATTTTTGCCTTTATATTTAGCCCAGGCTCTCAGCATAGGCCAAAGGATTTTGTGAGAAGTGGTGGCTAGAGTTAATTACACAATTGTTGGGAGAAACAAAGTTACTCTATAATTACTGACGTTTTCAAAGGAATTATGTCTGGTTACTATGAACAACTCCTACTATTTGGTGGCAACTATGCAATTAACTTGTCCAACACTAATAAATTGAATGCCCCATAAACTCATGCACCAGCTGTTGGAGGGAGGAGCAGACAAGCAACAAAGTCTTAGGATTAATTTGAATTTGTTAGACTTCAAATTAAATGTACGTATAGGTGTGTCCTGCATTAAAAAAGCAAATACAAATATAGAAACAGACATAATGGATAAATTGGGGACGATGGGATGTTGATGGATGAGTGTCTATGGAAGGAAAGGGGCCAGAGAGTTATTAATTTGACAATCAACACCTGCTTATTAAGTTCTATTATGTGCAAAATATGATGTTAAGCATTAGGACAGAAACAAAATTTCGACCCCATTCATTCAACAGACAGATTTCATTTTTCTTCTCCCTGACCATTAGTAGCCTACTGGCTCAGACTAATGATTTTACCCTGAAAGTTGTAACTCTTTTATCTTCAGAACTTCTGACCTGGGTCCCTACTCTTCTGATTGGTCATTATTTCACCTGCGTCACTATTTCAGGCAGTCCCAGACATGTTTTATTTTACTTCTATATAGTCTTCTCTCCCATGTCTCCTGCTCTTCCCTCTCTCCCATTCCCATCTGGAACTAGGATCAAATCAACTTTGCCATTGTTTCTGGAAGGGATGTGCCAGTCTATTGCCTTATGTCTCCACTGTCCATCACTGTAACTTTCTGCAAGTTCCTTGGCTATCCAGGCCCTTATGTGTATTTCCCCGTCCCCCATTAGAATGTAAACTTCTTGAGGAGGGGACTATCTTTAATTTTGTATCAGTTTCCCCAGCACTTAGTACTGTGTTTGGCATATGTAAAACCTGGGATTTGATTTGTGTATGCCCAGATCATCTAAGATGAAGGCACCATGCTTCTGGGAGAAGACAGTTTGTATTCCTCTACCACATGGGTTTGAGTAGCTTCATTTCATTGGCTGCAAAGCTGGAACAGGCAGTATCTCGAAAACTTCCATATTGGAACATTCTCCCTCTTTCCACCCTCTTCAGTGTCCAGAGAGAATGAAGGTCTTGTTCAACCACTTCATAGGTAACATGAACTAGCACCTCTCCACTCCATTTTTTCTTTGTGGCCCTAAGACATGGACATGGGTTTTGTTTTGGTTTCTTCTATTTCATTTGTCTTTTCAATTCAATTTCAATTCTACTAGTGGAATCCCTAGTAGACCTGGGACCTTTTAGCCATGAATTGTGGAGACAGGATTCCAAACCAGATATGCACCCAATCAACCAATTGGCCCAGAAGGGAAGCCCTGAAAAGCCAGGGTGCACAGATTGGAGCCCAAGGACAGTTTGGGCTCAGGACTTGGCTCTGTGTTATATAGGAATGGAATAAACAGAGAATTTAATCTCCTTCCCTTTCCCAGTATATGAAGTAGTGGTGGGGTCAGGGAGGGGATTATGTCCCTAGTTATGGGGAGGATATTAGTTTATTCTCGCTATTCCTTTGAAATAAATATTCCTTGGTAAATGCTAACTAACTGTTGAGTGAAACTGAGATGTAAGGTACCCCTTATAATTGGGGGAATACCATCTTAGAGGTTGAAGCCAACAGCAGAGCCTAGATGCCTCCAGGGTCCCTAAGAGTATCAGAGAATGGTGGGGGAGGAGCGAAATGTAACACACTTGGCCTTCAGACTTTGGGGATTGAGGGAGTCACTATTACATATAGTAAGTACCTTTTCATTTCAAATAAATGTTTTCCTCCCCCCACCTGATTTCATTCATTCAGTGTCTACTACATGTAGAAGAGCAAAATGGTATAGTGGTTAGAGGTCTGGCCTTGGAGTCAGGGAGACTTTCCTTTAAATTTTTACTAATACCGGCTGTTTGACTGAGGAAAAAATCACAATCTCACAATGATGCAGACACCTCTCTAAAATTATAATTATAGAAGTAATTTCACTCTACATTGGTGAGGAAGTTTCAACACTGAGAATCTGCCATATCTATGAAACCAAAGGTCTGATCTCTACTTTCCCCCTCCCTGCCCTCCAAAAAAGAGAAAAGAAAAACCATGAAAGAAAAGTACCACCATGGGTTTGTCATTGTTCAGTTGTGTCCAACTCTGTGTGACCTCATTTGGGGTTTTCTTGGTGAAGATGCTGGAGTGGTTTGCCATTTCCTTCTCTAGCTCATTTTACAGGTGAGGAACAAACAGGGTTAAACACAGCTAACAAGTGTCTGAGACCAGACTTGAATATCCACTGCACTATCTAGTTGCCCACCACTATAGATAGTAAGATGAAAAAAAACAACAGTCAAACTCTTTGATGAGTTATAATCCATAAAAGCACATAAATAAATAGTATAAATACTTTGAAGGGTGGAAGAATGTGAAGAAGAAAGAAAGAAGGATCCCTGAACTTTTGAAGTTAAGTAATAGATATGAAGCCTTTTCTATAAATGGGGGAGATGGATATTTAAGGAGGCAACATCCTATGTTCAGTGTTGTGGGTCCACAGATGACATCAGATTATCTAGAAATGGTTAGAAAAAGAAGGCAAGAGTGGTGGTGACTGGTAAGTCCAAGATGGGGGATACCTAAGAAGCCACTGGCTGACCTGAAATAAATAATAGAAAGGTCTACTATCTTCCCAGGGCAGGTATCCAAGGCATAAAGGAAAGCCTCTGGAGTATTGTCAAACTTGACAACTACTACCTACTACTGGTGATTGATAAGAAGACATACTACTGCCAGAAGGAAGCTAGAAAACATTGCTAAGGATTATGAAATTCTGGGCAAAAGATAAGCCATTAAGAGAATGAGTGTTGGCACCATTACTATTCTTTGGAGCCTGGAGAGTTCAGCAGAGAAAGGCAGATTTGGGAAGTGAATAGCTGCCTAAGAAGGTGGTGTTGAATATGGGATTTGGATTTCTGTTCCACAATTTAAAATATAGCAATGATAGGTTCTTGACAAAGGACAGAATATAATTATCAAAGATTGATTAGACCAAAACAAAAACAAAACAAAATTGCCTGGAATTTCCTGAATATGTTCAAGAGGAGACAAATTACTTAAAGCATGGGTTTTGACTCATTGCTAGGGAATATGAATCAGGTATTTTATAGGTATTTCTTTCCTACACATAAAAGAAATGCTAAAAAGACAAAAGATTCATAATGGGAAATGATAGAAGGACTAAAAGTAGGCTACAGTAATAGCCTATAACTACTGTTACAATATATCAAGAGGCTGATACTTAAATTGCATCATAACTTAAAGCAGTTTGTGGGACCAGCAAATAGGCATTGCCTAGTTCCACTCAACTCTTTACTATCCAGGCAATTCTTGGTCATTCTCTTGCTGATGACTATCCTTTCTGGTCAAAATAAAGAAGTACCTAGTTTTTATATAGCACTTTAAGGTTTGCAGAACATTTCATAAATATTATTTCATGTTTATAACAACCCTGGGAGGTAGGTGCTATTTTCCCATTTATAGACGAGAAAATGGAGGCACAGAGAATTAATTTTCCCAGGGTACATAGCCACTTCCCCTTAGCACCAGGCATTTGAGCCTGATGAACCTCAGGGCATCTCAAACCTACAAAGTCATCACTAAGCCTGGACATGTATATCACAAGATAGATTCATAGACACCTACTCAGGAAAGGAAATAAAAGAGAAAAGGCAACTACAGTCTCAGGCAAAACTCACATAGTGGAATTTCTTAATGTAGTTTCCACATGCTAGAAATTCTCATGACTCTTGGGTGGCAAAGAACTAGCTCGTCCCCTAGCCTTTACTCATCATGAGGCAAGAGCAAGAGATATTCATTATTTGTATGTTTCATTGGAATCTTTGCAATGTCAATAGAAAATGCAGAAGGGCTTCAGCATTTTGGGTGAACCCCACATAGCTAATTTATGTGAGAACATGGATGAAGGTCAGACAGAATGGGAAGACATGGAAGGGATATGATCTTTATTATTGGAGGTAATACCTATACCAATGAGATCTATTTGAGTATTGAGTAATTGAGGCTTAAGAAATGTAGCCAGGATGCCCCCATGGTCTTGAAACAGAATGCCCCCTTGGAACAGAAGTTCAGTAACTCTGATTAAGGCCTTAATGACAAAATCAGATTCTAATAAGGGGTAGCAATATGCTTATGTTAGAGACATGTAACAGGCCCTTGCCATACATTGTTTATCGTTGAGCTAAAGAGTTGGTTAAATGATTGTTATGGATTCCTTCCTGGTCTACTTTGCTTGTTATGAAATTCTGAAAGATTTTATACACAGTTGGAGAGCATGGTTGGTTACTGGCTGCAAATATGGTGGCATATTCTTTAGAGAAATAGTTACCATCTGTTATAGTGTATCTGTTGACCTCAAGTATAAGTCGACTCAAAATTTTAATTAAAAAATAAACGTTAAAGCCAAAGTTCATCATTTGGCACCACCTGTTCTATATCCCACTCTCACAATTTCAAATTAGATTTAACATCATCATCAGCAAAGACTGACAAAACAATGATGAAGAATGCAAAGCTCTTGTCCAACTGGAAGTGAGTCAGACACAGCCGGCAATGTACTATAATCAATGAGCCAGCATGCACAAAATGACAGCTGGGTAAAAAAAAAACCTCATGCAGAAAGTTATATTTTTTGATTGAATCATATGTGTGCATTTTGTTTTATTTTTGTGAAGTAGGACTCAAATGTGTCATGTTATAGTTTATGTATAATATAACCCAGGCATCCAGTTTAATGTCAGTAAAAACTTTGTTTTAGAAATAAGTATCTTATTGCCTCCTTTTTACATATATGTACACATATACATATATGTATGTATCACTATTGTTTCCTAATGACTTCCTCCAATGGGGCACTACTTTGTAATGAAGATCCAGTACCACGTACACACCATGTAGGATAATAGATTTAGAGGAAGAAGGTATCTTAGAAGCCACCAAGTCTAATTCCCTCACTTTATAGGTGAGGAAACTGAGGCAGGAAGAAGTTAGGTAACTTCCTCAGGGACAACCAGTGAGTAAGTATGTGAAGCAGGTTTTGAATCACAGTCTTCCCAACACTGAATCCAGTGTGCCTTATCTACTCCATCATTATGCTTCTCATGCTTCATTCTGCACACTGTTGTGGAGCTGAGTACTTCTGATAATCTCTCACTGTCAGTCTTCTGACATGATTGGCTACCGAACTGAACAGAATTCTGATGTTTTTCAACTCTTTTTTCCTTTACATAATTGTATAGTATAACTTGTTCTCTTAAGTTCTGCCTACTTTTTTAAAATTTGCTTTTTGGAGTGGGGAGGGCAGGGCAATTGGGGTTAAGTGACTTGCCCAAGGTCACATGGCTAGTGTTAAGTGTCTGAGGCTGGATTTGAACTCAGGTCCTCTTGACTCCAGGGTTGGTGCTGTATTCACTGGGCCACCTAGCCTCCCCATCTGCCTACTTTTTAAAAAATATTTATGTATCAGTTCTTATAAATCTTCTTAAATCACCCCAAGTTCTTCATATTCAATTTTTTATGTTGAAGGAATATCCCATTATGTTCACATATAACAATTCTTCAGCCAATCTCCAATGATGGAAGGAAGAAAAGTTTTAAGCATTACTTTGTGTCAGGAAATGGACTAAGCATTTTACAAATATTGTTTGACCCTTGCAAAATCCATAGGAGGTAAGTGCTATTATGATTCTCATTTTACAGCTGAGGAAAGGGAGGCAGACAGAGGTGAATGACTGGCCCAGGGTCACAGAGCTAGTAAGTATCTGAAGTGAGGTTTTAAACTGAGGCCTTCCTGACCCCAAACCCAGCATTCTGTCCAGTGTACCACTGAGCTACTTGTAAATTTTTTTAGTAGCAAAATTAACAGAAATTGAATATTCTCAGTCTTATTTAAAAGAGCAGATGCAGTGTGGTTCTTATTCAAAGGAAAAAGAAAGTCTGTCTTTGACTACTTGATATACAGCAGAAACAAGATAAAACCATCTGTTCAAGTGTATGTATATATATATATGGTAAATACTGCTCTAAATCTTTCTGGTAGAATACATATATTGATTACATAAGTGATTGATTTTGTCAGAAAATGTTGTAATTTTGGTTTGTTAAAATGTACATTGTCTTGATTTTATTGCTGTTCATTTGTTACTCCAGGAATGGTAGTACTTTAAAATGGTACCTACATATTTATTGAAATGTGCTCTATCAGCCTTTTGTGAACCATGCTACAAAGCCTCAGGCACAAATTGGATTGAAGTATTGCTTCACCATGTCGGTTTTTTAATATCGCCTACCCTTAACTTTTGCTCTCCAAAAGGCTGGTATAGCAATCACTTAGAGCAGCGGCTCTCAACTTGTGGGTTGCGACCCCTTTGGGGTTCGAATGACCCTTTCACAGGGGTCACAGGGGTCACCTAAGACCATTGGAAAACACATATTTCTGATGGTCTTAGAAACTGAGACAGCGCTCCTCTATCTGTCTCCAGGCAGGTCTGCCCACATGTGAGTATTAAAGTGTCGTGGCATTAGGAATGTTGAGAACCACAGACTTAGAGTCAGAAAACCTAGTTTCAAATTCTTGCTCTGCCATTAGAGGAGGGTATGAGTATTTATTAAATGACATTTCAAGCCTTTACTATGTGCCAGTCACTGTGCTAAGTGATTTAAACATATTATCTCATTTGATCTGCATAACAACTCTAAAAGATAGGTGCTATTATGACCCCCATTGTATAGATGAAGAAACTTGTGCACAGTTTCACAACTAAGTAAATATCTGAGGCTGGATTGGAACTCAGGTATTCCTGATTTTAAGCTAAAGCTCTATCTGCTGTACCATTTAGCTGACTCCTTTACTACCTAGGAGCACTGACTACAGCTTCCAATCTAATGATGTAGACCAATAATGGTTGTATTAAAAAGTGGCAAAGTAGGGTAGCAATGTAGAGTAATGGGGGAAAAATCAAGTTGAATTGTGAGTTCTAGATCAAGTTCTGACACTCTTTTAGCTGGGTGGCCTTCAGTAAGTTACTTTTTTTTCTTAGAGAGAATTCATCATCTGTAAAATTAGGAGTTTGGGGCACATGATCTTGAAGGTCCCTTCCCAGTTCTGTACTTTTATACCTGAATAAAACTGGAACTGTGACTGCATCTCTGACTCATTTTGTTGGCAACATAGAATTGATCAGATATATTCATGGCACCACATTTGACAATGCTTTCCTTTTAAGAAAACTAGGCTCCAAAAGGCACACATCCAAGGGGCAGGTGCTCAGTGTTTCAAAATCTTTGGTCCATTTTCAATCTGTTATCCCACTTGGTTGGCTTACACTTTCACCTCCTCTCACCTCTTCATTTTTTGGCTCTTTTTGGTTGTTTACAATTTTGCTTAGTCCTGGGTATATTTGTTTTACTGCCCCAACACTCCTTTTTCTGTTGCCTTCCTAGTTAAGATGACTTTTTGTAGTCTCTCCCCAAAAGTTAATTAGTCTTCTGTATTGCATCCTTGAAAGTGGTTGTCTCATCCATTAGGTATCATTGACGTCTAATCATCTTCCCATCTTAGACAAAATCCTGCTGTGTCCAAGTACTGTAGTCCTGGGTGGCTAACCCCACTTATTGACCCTTTCTGGCTAAGATATAGCTTCACAGATTAGAGCTGGAAGGAGATCTTTTAGTCCATTCTTTCATTTTACAAATGGGGAAACTGAGGCTCACAAAAGTTAAGGGACTTGTCTAAAGTCACACATGTGAGAAATAGTTGAGACAGGATTCATATCCTGGTCTCTGGGAGTGTAAGCCAGCATTTCACCCTGCAACATAACACTTTCCATGAAGTAAAAAACAGTGACTCTAGAATCAGAATTGTTGTTGTTTATATCAATATCTATCCATCTCTATACATGTGTGGTTTTCTAAGTCAATATGCAGCTATCAGAGATCCTTATATGTAGTTTAGTGACCCCCATTTCTATCTGAATTTAACTCCACAATCAATCTTGATAAACCTGAGCAAAATCAACTCTTGGTTATCTGCCTTCAGTTCAAACCTTTGGTTTGGATAATGCAAAATGACTGTTAATCTGATACCTACAGTTTCATTACTGTTTTCCGGTGATCCTAACATCCTTTCCACCCTTTCTAATACCATCTGCATTACTTTCCCATCACTACTGCCCAAGACCATTTTTATTTATTCTATCAGGACTGGTGGGAGCAGTAGAGGAAACTTTCTGAGTGAGGATAATAGTCCTAGCAGCCCACTGAATATAAGGGAAGTCAATGGGTGGGAAACTGTGACTTTGTAATTGGGAAGTTTAGGGAATTAGGACTCCTGTGTTTCTGATCTCTGTTGTTCTGACGATTTGTTAACTCCAGTCTTCCCTTTTCTCTGCCTACTTCTTAGTTTTATGCAATTTACTTAACCTTTATCTACCTCATCTATAAAATAGAAAAACAGTAGCACCTTTCATCTCTGAGTCATGATGAAGATAAAATGAGATACATTTGTAAAGTGCTTTGCAAACCTAAAAATTTTATATAAATTCTAGCTGTAAGTAAGCAGCAAAATCTACAAAGTATCTAAGTTTACTTTAAAAAAAAGTAATTATATTCTAGGAAAAGGGATTGAACCTGTGAGTTCATTGACATGGAATATTGTCAACCAATAGAAGACTGGCACCTTCTCTGCAAATTATAGTCTTAGAGGGCTTTCTAGAGCACCTGGAGAGTAAATGATTTGCCTAGGGTCACAAAGCCAGTATGTATCAATAAGATTTGGACTCGTCTTCTTGGCTTTGAGTTGCACTATACCATGCTGCTTGAAACTTTATTCTTTTGTTAAATTCAACTCAAAGGCCAGGAGTACTTAAAAAAAAGAAAAACAGTAACAGGAGTTAGCATTTATATAGCACTTTATTATCCCTATTTTTACAAATGAGGAAACTGAGGCTCAGAGAAGTTTGTTAGTATCTGAAGCAGGATTGAAATTCAATTCTTCCTGATTCCAAGTTCCATGCTTTATCCACTAAACTACCTAGCTTGATAGAGGGAAAGAGACGGAGACAATGGTGCAGGTCAATTTGATTGAGAAAAGAAAAAACTGGAAGAGACCCCTTCCCCATCCATCATTCCAGAGGAATAACAGAAACAGATTTCAATGAAGAGAAACATTCCTGAGCTTCACAGAATGATTATCAAAAGCTAGAGGGGGAGAGGAGTGGGGAAAGGGAGTGTTATGTCTGAATTTATTTTGAATAGAAGGCACAATTTAAATCTCAGGACTTTATAATACCCTAAAGTAAAGCCAGTTTAGTGCTAGTATAATAGCTAACATTTATGTAGCTCTTAAAGGTTTGCAAAGTACTTTACACATATTATTGCATTTGATCCTCATAGCATATGATCCAGGACAACCTGTGAAGTAGGTTCTATTATAATTCTCATTTTATAGATGAGGAAACTGAGGTTAAGAGGTTAAATGACTTGCCCACTGTCAGAAAGCTACTTGGTATGAAAGGCAGATTTTGAACTCAGGTATCGTGTTGTTGTTCTTCAGTTGTTTGTCATTTCGGACTCTTAGAGACCTCTTTTGGGCCATTTCCTTCTCTGGCTCATTTAGAGTTAAAATGTTCTGCTCAGCTTAATCATGTCCAAAAAAACCCCAAACCCAACAACAACAGAAACCCAACCACCCCTCTGCATACGTAAACCCATAGAAGCAATCTTTTAGTCATTCAGGAGATAAATAGTTTCTTTCTCTTCAGAAATATTGAAGTAGCAGAAGCAGCATAAAAGAATAAAAATTTTTGAAGAGTTTTGACTGCATAATGGCAATTTGAGAATAACCAGGAACAAAATACATAAAGACCAAGTGTACTGGAACAGCATGTACTAAGGGATAGGACAATGTTACCTGTGTCTTCTGATTTCTGAGCTTGACTGACTTTGCTATTTCTATTAACCTTTCAAGGAAGATTAAAACTTCAAATTCTATTCATGAGAAACAACATAACAGCTCATATAAAACAGGTGTGGTGGTTTTCTCCACTACTGGGGAGGCTGAGGCTAGTGGACTGCTTGAGCTCAAGAGTTCGGAACTGTGAAGGCTAAGCTAATCAGGTGTTCTTACTACCTTTGGCAATAATGTCGTTATAGCCTCTGGTTGGGTAGGTGGGGGAGTGCCAGGCTGCCTAAGGAGGGGTTGACCTGTCCAGGTTGGAAAAGCAAAGTAGCTCAAAGGTTCATGTTGGTCAGGCCCATAAGCACTTCCAGTGTGGATGAGATTGGAAGATTCAGTATAAGAAAAACAAAACAAAAAGCTGCTCAAACAATATTTAATAATCAGTTAAGCACTGACCCAATTCAAAGAAGGAAACTTGAGCCCGGGAAATGCTATCTCTTTATTGCAAATGAGAAATTCTGTTTGGACTGGGGGAAACATAAATAGAAACAAAGTTGACGGCTTATATAGTGCAAAATGTTTAAACATAGTTGTGGAAATGAAAATGACAGAGTCCCAAACTGCTAAGTCCAAATACTTGATACAGGTCATTTAATAGTCAGAGCTCCTTGGTAAATGATTATATTGTCCAGAACTGGTGAGAAAATCAAAGGGACAAGGAAATAGGAGAGGCAAGACAAAAGATTTGAATGAAACACAATGGTTATTGTAAGCGTAAAGGAGGAAGAAGGTATCTGAAAAACTTTTAAAATGCTACTGCAGGAAGTAGGTGTATCAGCAATGCAGTATTCACAATGCCTACAGTAACTATAAATATGCTGATATGTTTATTAATCACAAAATGTAACAGCCTCTCTACATAAGAAATATAGCTAGAGCATTCATTTAAATACCAGAAAACTGAGTCCCCAAACCAGAAAGTCAAAGCCAGCACAGTAGTTATGAAGTTGGCACATGTGGTTAAAGTAGTAAACACCCACATTCTCAAGCCTTCAAAACAGGACAGGCTACCTCAGG
>CM053586.1:151210063-151259808 GCA_028646515.1 Pseudochirops corinnae | reverse complement strand
AATAAAATTAAAAAAAAAAAAAAAAGAATTCACTAATCACCTCCTGAAAGATATCCCAAAGTGCAAACTTCCAAGAATATTATTGCCAAATTCCAGCGTTCCCAGGTCAAGGAGAAAACAGTCAGTAAGAAACAATTCAAGTATCATGGTGTCACGGTTAGGATAATACAAGATTTAACAGCTTACATTAAAGGACTGGGGGGGGCAGGGGGGGGTAAAGGAGCTACGATTACAACCAAGAATCACCTACCCTGCAAAACTAAGTATAATCCTTCAGGAGAAAAAAATGAACAACAAAATATAAAGGACTTTTAAGAATTCTTGATGAAAAGACCAAAACTGAATCAAAAATCTGACTTTCAAATACAAGACTAGAGAGAAGTATAAAAAGGTAAAGAAGAAAGGGAAGTTATAAGGGACTTAATAAGGTTAAACTGTTTGCATTCCTCCATGAGAAGATGATATTTGTAACTCATAGGAACTTTCTCATTATTAGGGCAGACAGAAGTACATATACACAGAAGTTACAGGTATAAAAAGAATACAAAGGAATATCAAAAAAATTCTTAAATAAAATTACAGGATAAAAGAGGAATGTACTGTGGGAAAGAAAAAGAAGAAAAAGGTAAATCGTCTCACATAAAAAAGGCAAGAAAAAGCTCTTATAGTGGACGGGAAGAAGGGGCAGGTAAAGAGGAGTCAGTGAACCCTTATCTCACCAGAACTGGCTCAAAGGGGGAACAACAGACACACTCACTTTGGTATAGAAATTTATCTTAACCTACAGGAAAGTAGGAGGGGAAAGGGATAAGAGAAGGGGGGAGAATCATAGAAGAGAGGGCAGATTGGGGGAAAGGGTAATCAAAAGCAAAACACTTTTGAGGAGGAACAGGATGAAAGAAGAAAGAGACTAGAATAGGGACAGGATGGAGAGAAATACCGTTAGCAATAATGACTGTGAAAAAAATTTTGAAACAAGTTTCTCTGATAAACATCTCATTTCTCAAACACAGAGAAGTGAGTCAAATTTATAAAAATAAGAGCCATTCCCCGATTGATAAATGATCAAAAGATATAAACTGTTTTCAGGTGAAGTAATCAAAGCTGTGTATATCCATATGGAAAAATGCTCTCACTACTGACTGGAGAAATGCAAATTAAAACAATTCTGGGGTACTACCTCATATCTATTAGATTCATTTAAAAGCCAAAAAAGGACTATGACAAATGTTAGAGAAGATGTGGGGAAAAATTAGACATTAATGCACTGTTGGCAAAGCTGTGAAATGATTCAACCATTCTGTAATTTAGAACCACATCTAAAGGGCTATAAAACCATGCATACTCTTTAACTTAACAATACTATTACAAAATCTGTATTCCAAAAGAGGAAAAAAAAACAAAAAACAAAAAGAAAAAGGACTACACATATGAAAGTATTTATAGCAGCTTTTTCAGGGAGTCAAGGAATTGGAAATTGAGGAGATGCCCAACAACTGGGGAATTATCAAACAAACTGTGGTATGTGAATATGGTGAAATACTATTGTACTATAAGAAATGATGTGCAGGATGCTCTCAGAAAAACCTGGAAAGATTTACATGAGGTGACGCAACATGAAATGTGTACTGCATACAAATTAACAGCAATATTGTAAGATGATCAACTGAATGACTTTGCTATTTTCGGCAATACAATGATCCAACACAACTCTGAAGGACTTCTGATGAAAAATGCTGTCCATCCCCAGAGAAAGAACTGATGGTATCCAGATACAGACTGAAGCATAAGGTTTTTACTTTCTTTATTTTTTTGGTCTATTTTCTTTCACAACATGACTATTATGGAAATGTTTTGCATGACTACACATGTATAACCTATATCGAAGCTTGCCTTCTCAGTGAGGGGAGTGGGGAGGAAGAATGGAATAGAATTTGGAACTCAAAAATTTTTTTAAAATAAATGTTAAAAACTTTTTACATGGAACTGAAGAAAATTTTTTTTAAATAATAACAAAAATAATAAAAAAGAATCTTTGCAGTATATGCATATGCCTACCCTAATAAGATACAGGCTCTTTTCAGGGCAAGAACTGCTTAACTTTTATCTTTATATCTGAAGCATCTAGCACATAAAAAGCAATTAATAAAAGTTTGTTGACTGACTGGAATAGAACAAACCTTGAGACAAGGCACTTAAAGGAGTATCACATTTCCTTAACTATACTATTATTTAAAGATAAGTAAACCATGAGTTAAAGCTACAGAAAATCTTATTTTAAAAAAATTAGATTTCTACCACAACTGCTAGAGAAATACATTTCTTGTAATGGAAATACATCTAAACATTTTTAAGACATTTTGAAAACAAAATGTTCTAGGGCAATCGTATATGCCATGAAACATAAATACAGTAGTGGAATAATTTCTGTCAAATTCCATACCTGATTTTGTAGTCTTTTCACCTGTACAAAAAACAGTTGTAGACTCTTTTAAAGTAATTTTTTCATTTTTCTCTTCTGAGGATCTCCGGGGTAAAACTGTCTGTCCCATCTTTCGAAGAGGAGCCAGTTGCCATTTTTTAATCTCAGAATCTCTATATTCTGATGAATTTTTACCATCCCCAGATTCCTGGAAAAAAAATGTATAATTCAATTAATTTAATTCCATACAATGAAAAAACAAACTGAGGGCATCATAACATAATGGACTGACAGAGGATCTTGGAATTAGGAAGTCCTACTTTCAAGGACCACCTCTGACAAGGTAAGTCTCTTAAAGACTACAGAGCCACAGAGAAGGAATGTACTGTTAAAAGGAAATTTCCTCAAAAGGAGTTCCCTATGCCAATAAAATCAGTTTGAGCCAAAAAAGAAGAAAAATTCATACCTATAAGTAAAGCCAATTGTAAATTAATAATTTGTAAAAAAATTTTAAAGTGTAACAACACTATTTTAAGATATTGAGTCTTCAAAAAAAAAGTTCATGTAGTACAGTCAGCTCTCATTTGTCCATAATTAGATTTTGCAAAATTTCTTGTTTCTTGTTCACCTCACTCAAAATCAGCTATCAGGTTTTTACAAAATTGAAAAAAGAGTAACTATTCAGGGAGCTATGAATTGGTCTAGCAATTCTGGAAAGCAATTTGAAACTATTATCTCCAAAGTCATCAGACTCTGCATACCCTTTGATTCAGCAATATCTCTCCTAGATCTATAATCCACAGAGATCAGAGATAGAGGAAATTAACTCATCAGTTTAAAAAGTTTTTTTTTCTTTAACATCTAATAACACCAGCTAGGTGGCATAGTGGCTAGAATACCAAGCCTGGAGTCAAGAAGATTCACCTTCCTAAGTTCAAATATGACCTTAGATACTAGCTGTCTGACCCAGAGCATTTCATTTAACATTGTCTGCAAACAGTCTCATCTGTAAAAAAACTAAGAAAATAAAATGAGCTAGAGAAGGAAATAAACTAATATCTTTGCCAAGAAAACCCCAAATGGGGTCATGAAGAGTCAGACACTACTGAAACAAATCAACAACAAAAATTTTTATAATGGTTAAGTAACTAGAAATTAAAGAAATGGCTGTAAATTGAGGAATGGCTGAACAGAGTAGGGTATGTGAATGTAATGGAACATTTCTGAGTCGTAAGAAATGATGAAAAGGATGGCTTCACAGAAAATTGAGAAGTCTTATATAAAATCTTGTATGAGGAATGAAGTGAACAACACCAAGAGAACAATTTCTACAATAACAACATCATATAAAGACAAATTATTCTAGGAGACTCAAGAAATTTGATCAATTCCAGAAGACTGATTATGAATCAAGTTCCCTATTTGCTTAAGAGTTGATAGACATACTATGCAGAAAGAGTCATACATTTCTGGACAAAGGCAAAGTAAGATTGTTTTCCTTGATTATTCATATTAGTTACAGTTTTAAAAAAAATTTCAATGGCAGAAGGGAGTGAGGAGGAAGAGATAATAAATGCCTATTAATTGGAGAAAAAGAGTTGTCTTTAAAAAAATAATAATCAGGTGGGAAATCCCTCATGTTCAATAATGATCTGTTAAGTCTCTACTATAGACAAAACAATGTACCAGTTATGGGGGACCAAAAGGAGTAAAAGGCACTAGTATCACAGTTTTCTCAACTCTATAGGAGATACTTAGGTAACCAAGCAAAACAAAACAACCCACTCATACATCTGATTTGAAATTAAGCTAAAATCACTAAGACAAAACAGTAACAAAATCCATTTGAGGGAATAAAAGGTCTAGAACTTCAGTGGATATGGATGCAATAAGAAAAAGCACAAAGGAAGTGTGCATAGCATATCCTGACCATAAATGACACTACAATAAAATATATGGTAGTCACCAAAACTAGCTCTCGTCTAAATTTTTTTTTAAAAAAGGTAAATCAGAAAGACATACTAGAAAACAAGAAAAATAAGCAGTCAGAAACATTAGCTTAGTATTTGATAAACCTAAGACCAAAAATTAATGGAAGAAGGATTCCCTTTTTGAAAAGAGCTACTGAAAAAAAACTAGAGCACATATTGGTAGAAATTAAGTCACTTTTCTTGCAAAATTTCAAATAGCTAGAATGGTTATAACAGTTCATAGTCTCACCAACAATGCCTGTTGTTCTGAACCTCCTTTCACATTAATTTTTTGTGATCCTTAAAAAAATTATACAATAAGCTCAAAATAGATATCCAACAAGAATTTTTTTTAATTATTAGAAAATGGATATACTTTACACAACCATGGATAAAAAGAAAAGCAATCAAAGAATAGAAGATAAAGACAACATCAATTATAAAACTTTTGCACAAATCAAATCAATGAAGGTAGAATAAAAAGAGAAACTACAAACTGAGGAAAAATTTTGCTTCATGTGTCACCAGCAAAACCTCTATTTAAGATGTAAAGGGAAATACACACACGTGTATGTATAAACAAAAAGTAATTTTCTACTAAAACGGCAAAAGAAAAATAGGTACACTTTTCACACACATCCTATTTGACAAAGCCAACCCAATAGTAGGTAAACCTATGAAAGTCAAAGCTAGAAATAAAGGTTTAAGATATACTGTTTTAACAGCACTCCTTTTGGTAACAAAAAAGTAGAAACAAATTGGTCTCTATCAACTAGCAAATAGTTAGAGAGATCATATTAATTCAATAGAAGATTACTGTCCAATAAGAAACAAGAGAAAAATGGTAAGATTTATATGAAAGCAGACCTCTCCCCGCCAAAAAAAAAAAAATACACACAAAATGACTACAAAAAATGAGAATGAAAAGATAGCTACAAGGAAGCTAAACTCTCTGGGGAAAAAACAATTCAAAGAATAATAAAAAAATGTCTCTCTTTTCAGGGCACTCTAGAAGTAGGGAACTATTCATATAGTATGTGGCATGTAGTAAGTACTTATTAAATGCTTACTTACTGAATAACTAAGAAAAAAAATGCAGCGCATGTTGTCATATAGGGTCATTTTTGTCAGTTTTTGCTTAATTGTTTTTCTCAAAAGTTTGGGTGGGGGGAAGGAGAATGTTTCAGAAATAACTGTGACATGAGGACAAAAGCTATCAATAAAACAAACATCAAAGAAAATTTCAGAATTTCAAAATAATCATAAAAGGTAAATTCCCAGGAGGGTCTGTATGATGAAGAAAAAGTATTCTTAAGATGTAGCCTAGGTAAGGCAGAGGGAGAAAAGGAGAAAGGGGGCATTTGGGAGGGAGGGAAGGGAGAGACTGAGGGATCTGTTATAACCCCAAAACAAAATCAATTATTTCCCTAGAAGAATATAAGATTTAGTGGGGAAATACAGTACATGACTCTTCATGACCCCATTTAAGGTTTTCTCAGTAAAGGTATTAGTGTGCTTTGCCATTTCCATCTCCAGCTCATTTTACAGATGACAAAACTGAGGCAAATAGCTAAGTGACTTGCCTAGGTCACACAGCCAGTAAGTGTCTGAGGCCAAATTTGAACTCAGGAAGACAAGTCTTCCTAGCTCCAAGCCCAGTGCTCTATCCACTGTACCACCTAGCTGCTCAAACAGCACAGGAACAAAACCTAAAAACAACTTTAGCAAAGAAGCCAGGTGATGTAGAATAAAATATACACTTAAGTACAAAAGGGAAAATGGAGGAGGAGATCGTCAGAAATGTTTCATACAGGAGCTAAGTTCTGAAGAAAATATAAAATATAGCATGTTAATAGACTGAAAAGAGGAGGGAAACCTTCAGTTTAAGAAAAATAGAGCTAACTGAAATATCTGTCAGTGAAAACAGTACTTTTTTTGTAAAAATAAATAAATATATCCTTGTTTTAACATTAAGCAAGCCTGGTTTATACTCCAGGATATTAGAATTATACATCTAACAATTCATGCAGAAAAAGAGCAAAGAAAATATTAAAATATATAAAAACAGAGGTAAAAAAGTAATAATCATGTCTTTTACATGAAAGAAGGCCAGTAGTAACTTAAAAAGCAAGCTAAGGGGTAGGAAGAGCTGGATTCCGTTCCCACGCATCGTGTATTGACTGTGCGATGTTACATTGGTCGTTATCTTTAAGCTTCAAGCAATTCAAAAAACTACAAATTTAACAGAAGAGTTGCTGATCTGCTTTGAAAGTTTTCTCACAGTTAATTAGCTTTATCAATATAATCAGAACTCTAGATAAAACACTTTGTTTAAAAAGAAACCTCAAAACACCCATCAAAATGTCCAAATTTAGAGTGAATTCTCATTCTAATAATTCCTGGCTATACCAAAATTCTAACAGTAGCCTAATATAAGTATTAATGAGAGTTTCACCTGTCACATTTTTAGACATGGCCAATATGGACTTTTTTTAACCTTGCAAATTTGTTAAGTTTTATTTTTCTCTTATTAATGGAGGTGGGGAGAAAGAATAGAAAAATATTTGTTACTGAGAAAAAAAATTTTTAATGAAACCTAAAAAAAAGAAATCTTACCCGTCTTAAAATTTTGACCTTGTGCTTTGTTGTATCATCTACGTGCCTGTTTTTTTCATTTGTAGGTGCTGTCTTTGATAAACCAAATTTTTCATAATCCATTGTTTTATCTTCTCTATGAACTTCGATTTTAGCTTGGTTTTCTAAAACTTCTGAATCCAGCGTTTCACTCTTTTTATCTTCTTCAGCACAACATTTCACACATACATATTCTTTGTCTTCTTCTCCCATTTGCTGTGCTTGGGAAAGGCTTAACCCTACACAATCTCCATGAAACCAGTCATCACATCTCCCACAGCCAACCATAAACCTGAAAAGAGAAATCTTTCAATTAATAAATGGTTTAAAATTTACTCTCGAAAATGTATAAACTGGTTCAAAATAACATTACTTTAAAAAAAATTGGTTCTATTACATGTTACATACTCTCAAAATTCCTTACAATGCAAAGTTCAAGTTACTAAACTTGTCAACCATGTTTTCTTTATTATTAGAAGGGTGAATGCACATGTAATTCTTCTTTACCATATTTTAGAGAAATAAAAAACTTCACAACTGTATTTGAAAACAGAAAGCCTATAAAGAAATTGATAGAACACTCACATTAATGTTAATGATGAAACATTAACATTGCCCCTATGTTGAAAGACAATAGGCATTTGTGTTTATATAACTCATTGCCATTATAAACCCACACAAAAACATCTAAAGATTCTGGTTTGCAAAAGTTTAAAAAAATCACATGGACCTGAATTTAAACATTCTTCAAACTAAAGAACAATCAAGTCCACAGTTACTGAGTCCATAGATGACTTCCAAATAACAAGGAGTTTGGAAGGAGAGAATTCCATTATCAGTAACAAGTGATCAAAGTATTATTTCAAAATTACCATCATAGGGAATATAATTTTTCAAAGCAGTTAGTAGTCAATTTCTAATTTTACCTATTTTTAAGTAGTTCTTTACAATTCACTGGAAATTAGCTCTTAAAAACATTACCCTTTCCATTCTACTTCTGAAGGCTGGGGAAAAAAACTGTCCCTTGATGAAAGCATACTGTCAGAAAAATTTTAACTCAATAATGCAAAACTAGGATCTCACTGTTGTCCATTTAAAGAACTCTATCCCAGAAATAATCCCAAATCCCACAGACTAAATAGAAACTAAAGTATTAAAGATTTAATAATGAGAACTTTTTTGGTTATTGCTTGGGACAATTATGGTTTTCAGAATTATTTGAAAATAGGGACTTCTTAGATTACACATACTAATAATTTCCATTCAATTTTAAATACAGAAAATGTGTACAAAGATTTTTATTTTTGTCCCCAGACCAACTACTGGTTAACTAATATTGGTTAAGAAAGGAAGATGTCACATGTTGGTTTTACTCATACTCACTGTGGGTCTAAGATAATGCCTCTCAAACTTCTCTGCACCATTTTGGAAAGAGAAGGCACCGTATCATCAAACTGCTTACCCCATTGAAACTTCTTTTAAAACACCAGAGTAAACTTGTGCTGCTTCCATACACTGTTAAGGTCATTTTAAAAAATTTAATTCTTTATCCAAAGTGTAACTATTAAGTGTTACTACTGGAAAGTAGCTTACAAGCTACCATAAACTTCAATCTGATCAGTGATACACTAGATCCTACAGTCAAAAACCCTTCTGCCTCTTCTCTAATAAACTACAGTAGACTTTGCAGTCATTAAACTTACCCTTAAAAAACTAAACATTTGTACTATTCAGTACACATTACTGAATTAGAGATATTCCTTTTTCTGCTATAAATTCCTCTCTATAATCATGCATGCATTGTTATCATTACAAAAAAGATAATCTAGCAAAAAACAAATACCTTGTTTTAGAATTTAGCAGTATCTTGAAAAAGATAAATATTTGGTTGAATTTATTCTCACCTATTGTAACTTAATGTTGAATATTTACATTGACTTTCATCATTTTATTTATTCCTGTAACTTGCTGCAATAGCTCATCTTGAGCTTTCATCTTATCTTCAGTTATTTCTTATTTGTAAACAAAACATGGTATTTACTGAAGATACAACTTAGAACTCTTTGGGATTCATATGAAAAAGAAATATAATCAAGAACTAAAAATATCCCCTACATAAGTTTTAGGGTATAATCCAAAGCACTAGCTTCTCAAAAACAAAAAACAAAAAACACTGAGTGGATTCTGATATGTTAATTATTTTATCTACCACTTGTCTTTTCTTAAGGCCACCCAAAAAAAAAAAAAAAAAGCCAAGACAGTTTTTTTTTAAATTCTTTTAAAATACAGCTTTTCTGGCTTCAATTTTGCAGTGTCAAAAGTATTCTCACAATTTTTTAGATGAACTGAAAATGATTTAAGACAATAAATTCTTGAAGGGTACAGGAAGATATTTTCTTTTTCTAAATAATGACCCTATATAATTCCAATTCATCACTTGGTCAAAAAGAGTTTCCTGTCAAAAAAAACTTGTTATGAAGTCTTAACTGTTCCTAAATCTACAATTAGGTGTCTATAGATAAAGTTTTTCTTTTCCTCCTTAAAAGCTACATCCAAATTGAATTCAAGGTCTTGGTGGTTAGCTAATAATACATTCTACGGACAATATTTGTAAGGTTTTCAAAATGATGTTCAAGGCAGATAATGAAAATGAAATCCAAATGAACATCAATGTTTCAGAAAGACCTTAGGCGCCAGATCTTCCATGTAATTACCCATGCGGCTTTGAGCAAGGAAATTTACCTCCCAGAGATTTTTATCTATAAAGTGAAAGATGTGAATTAGATTACCTCCAGTCCTTTTACACTGAAAATCCTCTAATTAAAGAACTCATTATTTCATTAGTATGGCTATATCCACTACTAGTTCAAATCAACTCTTCCACACCTTAGTAGATGACTGGTTGCCTGAATAATTGTGTATGAAAATCCTGCTCCATGACCAAGTCCCTATTAACTCAGCTAAAGTAAACCTTGAATAGCCAAGTCTCTCATCGGTCCCGTACTTATAAACCTTTTCCTCCTTATTAGGACCTACCACAGGTTATATATACTCTGCTGACATATCCTTTGAGAATCAAGAGTCAACCTCATAGCATGAAGGGGACTCGAGCGGTTGATGCTGCGCTTAGTTTGTATAAGCCTTCATGACTAAGTAATTTATAAATTTGTCTTCCACAATACTTCAATTCTTATTTGGAAAATATTACAAACTTCAATTTAAATGAAACTAGGATCTAGTGCCATCTATGGTAGTACCTAATCAGCTTTTAACACTTTGGATTATGTGTAATAACTAAAACTGTGAGTTAGAGAACAGACCAGCAGCATTCTTATTACTTCTAAATCTATGAGAATTAGAGTGAAAAATATTATTCGCTAACCTTAAAACTAAAATGATGGAAAACTGATTCCCGATTAGGGTAATGAATGCAGGTACAAAATAGCAATTGAAAGTTAATACAAATTTCATTGGGATAAAATAAGAATTCACTGTCAGGAAAAAAATGCATTAAAGCCAAAAGTAGTTTGTGTGTTTGGTTTTTTTGCTTTTTGGAGGGGGCAATTGGGGTTAAGTGACTTGCCCAAGGCCACATGGCTAGTTTTGTGTTAAGTGTCTGAGGCCGGATTTGAACTCAGGTCCTCCTGACTCCAGGGCTGGTGCTCTATACACTGTGCTACCTGGCTGCCCACAAAAGCAGTTTCTTTACAGTGTTTTCTTGTTTCCCTTTTCGTTATGAATTTCTGTAAGGAGCCCATATTCCCTCACCTCCATCTCATCACTTCCTCTCCAAAAATCTCTTATGGTTTCAATCACCCCTCACATCTACTCTTAGCAAATAGCAATGAAAGAAATTGTTTGAAAAGTTAGCAAGGAAACAATTAAAGTAAACATAATCCACAACATGGAAGCTATTCTTAACTGCGTTGTAGAATATTATCTCCAAGTCAATTCAGACACCTGTTTTACATACATATTTTTCACTCTTTACTGGAATTTAAAATATGCACAGAAAAGAGATGTTTACAAGGCTGTTTCAAATCAAATTAAGAATCTGAATCTTAGCTTTGTGTTTTTGAAATTAAACTTAAATTCCTATTATCACTAAGAACAGCCAAATAAAAATAAGAGAGTATTCGTGTTTCTTTAAAGTCCTAGATTTAGAGGGAGTAAGAGAGGAGGGGGAAAATGATCATTATGTTATTTTATGTTCCAACTTTTTTAAAGAGGAGAAGACAAGGGAGTGAAGAAAAGCACCTGTGACTATCATTTTAACAATGGTGAATATTTTACATCCAAATTTCATAATTACCTTTTTTTGATGCTTCTTGTGTCACAACTTTATCTAGCGCTTATCTCTATCATGTCAAATTCTGTGATATTCCAGTGTAGTCATTAATATATTCTAAATCATTTGAATTCAATTTTATAATATACTAATTTTAATGGAGAATATTTCAGTTTATAGGAAGTTTTTTATTTTTGTAAAGTTATTTAGTGAGCAACTCTCTACAGAAAAATTATCTTAGAATTTAAAGGAATCCTGTAAGGAATCAGAACCAAGTGATATCAAGTTTATCTTTAGGCATCAAAGGGTCTCAATTCAAAGAAGTGGTTTTCCTGTTATCACAGTATGAATTCATTTTCTCTAAGAGTATTTTCTGGATTTTATCTTATGTTCATCTTCTGCAGAAGGATCAAGAAACTGAAAGCAGATCATAGATACAAAATTCTTCCAGAGGAATATAGGGAAGGATTCATGGATTACTCTAAACATGTTCAATCATAAAATTACCTAAATTTTGCAAGATGAAAAAATAACTCCATGTAAAAAACCTAGAAAATGTAAACAAAATATTTCAAAACAACCATATATCATGGTGTCCAAATGATGACTTATTTTACTATGTCAAATGACAAACACATAACTGACACAGTCAAACTACTTCACTCCTAAAAACAAAATGCATATATTTAAAACCTAATTTTAAAAAGAATCTCTGCTTGGGAGCACTTAAAAATAGTTAACTTTTTTAGTGCAAAAAAATTTCCTTCATAATCCCATTTGTTTAACTACAATTAGATAAAATTTATCTCTAGAAGAAGGCAGCTGTCCACCAGTGCTAACATTAGGAAAATGTTTCACAGAAACCATTCAACACAAAAAATAATGGTACTAAATGGAACACACTAAAGAAAGTAGATTAAAATTATCTCCAGATTTGCCCAAAGAAGTTCAAATGGCATCAATGAAAAGGGCAAGTTTTATTATGTTGCACTACAACTACATTTTACATTTTGATAAGTAAATTGTCACAAAATATTAATCACTGAGTTCTTTTTAATAAAAACTAAATGCTTAAAATGAGCTTCCAAAAAAAGCTCTTAGTTAAGTGAATTTCTATATACGTCTATCACATCACGTAAGTCAGTCATAAGTCCTTTTTCAAGTGCTATAAGTCAACATTAGCACAAATGAAATGGGAATTTGGTAACCCCATTAAAGACATTCATTTTATATCCTCAAGAAAATAGCCAAAGGATAGACTTTTACAAGTGTATCCATAGCAAAAATTATAATAAAGCTTACCTATTTTTTTAAAAAGTACACAAATGTTTCTACCTACCAATCATATAGTAAGGTTTTACTTAAGGAACTAAAACTATTATAACGCTCCTAATACTCCATTCTCCCTGAGCAACTCTGAGGAGTTATTATGGAGAAGTTTTTCCCTCAGACCAGAGGTTCAACAGGATGACTTTTAAATAAGCTCTATAATGATAAACTCAAACTCTACAGAGCTCATTTTATCTTGTTTTGTTCTTCAGTTGTTTCAGTTGTATATGATTCTTTGCGACCCCATTTGGGGCCTTCTTGGCAAAGACAGTGGAGTAGTTTGCCATTTCCTTCCCCAACTCATTTTACAGATGGAGAAACTGAGGTAAAGCGACTTGTGCCCAGGGTCACACAGCTAGTTAAGTGTGAGGCCAGATATGAACTCAGGAGGATGAGCCTTCCTGGTGCTAGGTCTGGCACTCTATTCACTGTACCATCTAGATATATCTAAGTTGTTCATTATCATAATAAAATTTTAACATGAAAACAATAAACGAGATGTGTATCAGCCTGAATAGGAATCAAATTTGCCAATGTATTCTAATAAGGGTTTCATTTGTAGTGAGAGAATTTCCTTTATACTAAATATTTTGAAAAAGTAATATGCTGTTCAAAAGCAAAGCCTGACCAAAAAAAAAAAAAACCAAACAAAATGCCTTGGGAAAAATAAACAAATTTCCAACATTCTGGTATCATAAAAGAAGGGTCTCTTAATACGTAAATTCATGTATAGTAAAACATAAAAATACCATGTCTTTAATACCCACATCACAGAATCCTTACTCTCAAAAAAATTCACATGATACAGTTTGTAAGTAATGAAGACAGTAAGTATATCATTTTAATTTATATATAGCATTTTTCTATATTGTGGGGTTGTATTAGTGCTGTTGATAGATGTTCAAACTGCAACCTGAAACGATGAATATAAATACGATACTCTGGCTTCAACTTCATCATCCCTTTTCTTCAAAAAAAAAATTATTATTAAAGGGACAATTCTATAAAACTACAGGGTTCTAAATTCTATCTACAGGATAGAGTAGAATCAATGTTGTTTTAGAAGTTCAGAGAATTTATAAGAACACTTTTAAAATACTATATTTAAATAAAAAGTACACATTTGCCCTATTCCATGTTACAAAGAAAATTAAGGTGACATTGTAAAGGCTGTCAAAACAGTTTTTAAGCAGCCATAGTGATTACAAATTTTATTACAAAATTCAAATTTGGTGTTCATAAAACATGATAGTTGTCCTAGGAAATGGTTATGTTTCACTTTACACAAACTCTTTTCAATAATACACAATGTTTAGAATTTCCATTACATACTTTTTGACTAGTGATTTTTGAACCAAATAAAACAAAAGCATAGGTGTTAGGATGCCAAAAGTTGTGAAAGTCATACTAAAGTCTTAAGTTTCAATTTTCCCTAGAAACTAAAAAACATTTCCCAAATGTTTATAACAAAACATTTATATATAAATTGGTTGATGCAGTAATATTACCTTTCCAGAAAACTCTCTAAGATAGCAAAACTATGTGCAATTTTTACAATCGACTTGGTCTTTTTATTAACACACTTAAGTCAAATTTTTTGATTTGTCAGAAACTTCAAAAGTACTCCTTTTTACATAAAGGAATAAATTATCACACAATGATTTCCCCACCTACAACATCTTTTTCTTAAGTGTACATATCACACATACACACATGCATACACACACACATACACACACACACACACCTGTTGCCATGTGGCTTTTTGCAAAAACCACACTGCTTGCTGGGAGCCCATATATATTTGTTTTCAGATGAAGAGATGTGTTCTGAGCCTTCTCGTTTTACAGTAGATATGTTATCTGGAATGAACAATGGAGGCTCATCCAGAGAAAAACTTTTACTACTTCTTCTTTGGCGTGGTTGAAGGTTCTTCTCAGCTTTTTTTATTTTCAGTTTATCCTCCTCCTTGATAGGTTCTAAACCTAAATATTCTGTATCTTCCTTTACATGACTATTAGTTTTCATTGTTGCTGATAACTGCTGTTGCTTATGGATTTGTTTCTGATTGGAATGTTGCAAATGTTTAGTATGGGAAGAAGTTGTATGGCAAGAGTCTTTAGAACAACCTGCGTGGCCATGCATTTTGTCACTAAAAGACTGAGTGAACAGTTTAGAGGTCTGTGCCAAATTTTGAGCCTGTGACCCTTTTTTCAATGTTGTATGAGTTTTCACAGATTTGCTATCTGGAAAACTACTTTGTGATTTCACATTTTTATCCACTTGTTTTTTTCTAACTTTAACTGGCTTATGAAAATTTTGCTGAGATTCCTCAGCATTCCTTTTCATGCTTTTAACTCCAACTCTAGCTTTACTATGAATTTCTTGTTTTGTGGAAACAATTTTTTTTTGAGTACCTATAGCTATGTTTTGCTTAGACTGAATCAGAGATTTAGTGTTCTTGGACTTAACATTCTTACAATCTAATGAAGAAATATTACCAGACTGGCTGTTTCTGTCATCTTGAATTTCTGCTATTTCATGAGATTCTATTTTAATATTTTCAGCATGCTGCTGAGGACTTTGATCAGGGGGACCACAGATGCTGCTTTCTAAAACACTGCTTTCTGATTCATTAGTGTTAGTATCTACACTCTTTAAATCAGTTTCATTAAATTCTGTAGTATCTGAGTATACTTTAGTATCTGCTCCTTTAAGATTACCCAAAAGGTCTGTAGTTTCTTGAAGTGAGGGTACGGCTTTAACAGCAGTTTCCATAACATCTTGCAATTCCGAATTACATTCAGTAATCTCATCCACAGAATTGGATAGAACCACACTTTTCTTTTCTATATTGTTTGGAGTTGAACAAGCAGCAACATCAGAGGAGGTAGAAACAGCCTCTGCTACCTCCATTTGGTCAACTTCTCTGGAAAATTTTAAGGTTTCCTTTGATATATGGTCAATACTTCCATTAGAATTCTTTTCTTCAAGATTAGTTTCACCTGTTTTATTGGTAAGAGGATCATTATGTTCAAGTTCTTTATCTAAAAGCTTAAAAAATACTGGACTGTCACTCTTGGTTTTACTTTCTTCTTTTTCTTCCGTACTACAAGTCTCTGACAGGTGAGGAGTAGTTAATGAATGGGATGGCACAGCTGCTTCTCCCTTGTGACATTTATGTTTAATATCTAGTTTGGCTTCATCCTTAAGTTCATGACAAGGTGATGATGCTGAATGACTGGATGAAACTGTTGACACTTCAGGTACCTCTTCTGTTAACCCAGTATGTCGACTACTCCTTCTAACTTCTGGTTTGGGTGGTGTACAAACACCTTCTTCTTTATTTTGACACCTGTCCAGTTGTCTGACTCCTGTTTTTTGTACAGATGCATTCTTGACAGCTGCTCTCTTTGAAATAGTTAAAGGTGTTGTATTTGAACGCTTGGCTATAGTGCTTTGTCGCAAACTTCGTACTTGTTCTATCACAGGAAAAAACAAAATAAGAATAACTTAGCTATTTTAAAGTTTAATTTCAATACAAACCTGCACTATATGTGCTATATCACTTTTCTAAATATTTGAATTTGTAATCACTTATTAATTTTCAAAATGAAAGTGTATTTTTAGATAAAAGTTTCCTTGTGATGATATGCTTTCTTATAGGAAATTTTCTATTTTCAAAGTTCTCAGAATCATAATTGTACGAAAATCCACAAACTCTGGACTACAACTAAATCTGAATACAAAGGATGTTTTTACTCAATCTTCTAACTCTTGAAAGATATGATGATAAACAAGATGGGCACTCCATACTATTAGCTCATTACTTGACAAACAAGGAATTAGTAAAACATATGAAGTAAAAAATGTTATTTCAAGGTAAATTTTTTAAAAATTAAAATCACCCATCACAAATAGACTGAGCCAAGCTCTACAGTCCACCCTCATTGAACTTCTATTAATTAATTAATGCTTTTTTACTTTTATCATTACATAACATGCAATTCCCCAAAAAGTATAAACCAGAAGTCTAATAAAGGATGCATAAATAGCCAGGCTGGAACCTCCAGGGACCATATATAATATAGAGCAATTAATTTAGTCAAAAGAATTATGCCAGTTATTCATGATCCAAAATTGGAATATAAAAAAAAAGTATCAAATATGATCCCCAAACCCAATTTTAACCTTAAGTTTCAATTTTTCCCCCATACTAGAATGACCAACAAGAAGAAAACTGTGTTTTCCTCTCTTTGTCATCATTTGTATTGTCCCACTAGTGGTAGCACTAACAAGCAGTGAAAACATCAGAAGTCAGAAAACAGAAAAAGCTTTAAAGATATAATTCTCAAGCCAAATATTTAGCTCTAGGTAACTATTACTTTATTGTACATGAATCAAAGTAGAAATTACAAAACTTTCTTTTCTTTATGTTTACTAGAAACTCTTACCACAAACTACAGAATTTCATTTAATATTAAAATTAGCAACAAAAATGTTTTCTACCTCAATAGAGTACTTACACGTCAATTAAAAAATAAACTCAAAAAGATCTCAACTAAAGCTCAGATAAATGCATGTTCCATTTATTACATATACTGTAGATTTTTACCATCATGAAAATGATTTCTAATATTTTATAGACTTGGTTTTTAAAAATCTAACCATAAATGAAATAAATGGTATATTAGTATTGTTATTTCAAAGAACACTAATCTGTTTACAGAAATTAAGAAGAAAATATTTTGAGTGTATTCACTAATTATTTAGTTATTAAGGAAAAGTTAATAGCACCACTATCTTATCCTCTACCTATATCTTTGATGACCCTACAAACCTAGATTAAGGAATTACATTATAATTATCAGAGATTATCACCTTCTCTTTTCTCAAAATCCCATATAGCAACTAAAATAACTTGTTTCCCCTCTCACTAATACAATAAACAATATCACTGAAAAATATCAATAATACTAAGTAAAATTAAAATTTAAAAAACACAAAGCATATTATTTTTTAAAAAGTTATTGTTAACTTTATAAATTATGAGGCATTGAGCAAACATTGTCCCCCAGTAAGCACACAACCCTAACAAACTTCTCTCTCGGAAACTATACCCATTTACTAAGCCAAACTGTCTCTTTCTCTTTCTCTCTCTCTCCTTCTCTCTCAGAAAATTACCTTGTGCCATTAAACGGGGTGATTTTCTTGGTGATCTGACTGAAGTTTCTTCCACTTTGTCCCTCAAATTTCTGTTAGGCAAAATAAGTTCTTCTTCATCAATGGTATCATTACCACTTTCTTTAACAACTCCTTCATCCATAATATCATCAAGACCAACAACTGAAAAAACAAAAACAAAAGAAAACAAAAGATCTCAAAATGCGAATAAAATAAATCTAAAAGGATTCTTAAGAAATGATAAATCAAAATAGAATTGAAAAGCCTGTGAGAAAGTTTAAATAAGACCTCACCAGAAACTCTAAATCCATTCCTTATATATACATTATTTCTCTGAGCTCCAAGGACTATACTTTGCTATTCCTTCATATATTATAGAATGAAAAACAATTAAATAATCAAAGCAGAAAGATTCTAATCAATAGATCATCATTAATCAGCTAATTCCTTTGTAAGCCAGAACTGCTTGCTAATCAAAATCTGCTTCCAACTCAGATCTAAAGGCACAAATTTAAATACTGGTGGATTGAAGATGTTGTTCTTTAGTCCACTGGAAACCACAGAGATGCTACAGTTAAGTCAACGTCAAATTTGCTACAGGACTAGGATCAAGTGTCTGGCTCTGAAAGGGTGCATATAGGACCCCGACAAGATCTACGAGGAAGTCACGTCACATTTATATCCAGTCCTGGAAAAGATCCGTGTGTGGGAAAGATCAGTGACAAAGGTACAAACTTGTTTCTTCCCAGAATAACAAGTGTGCCAGAAGATCCCTTGGAAGGATGGTCAAAACTGTAATATTGCATCAAAAAACCTATGCCCCAATTCCAGAAGGGATTCAGGCTAAAAGTAGCTTGGACTGGGATCAACACTTACTATGCAGCACTAAATTGTTATCTATTTACAATTTCGGAAATTAATTTCCTATATTAAACAACAACCTGAAATAAAAAGCACACAAAGATAATTATCTACTGCAATAAGGAGTATTTCTGTAAATCAGTCTATCTGCATTTCCAATCCTCCAGTAAATTAGTCTGATAAACAATTTTTATCATTTTCACACATTTTTCACAATGATAGCTGACATTAATACATTAGGATGAACAAAGTCCTTTATATACATTATTTGACTGACAATTATTATTAATTTCCACTTTGCAGATGCAATAAATAAAAATCAAAAATATTAAGTGACACACAATCACAAAGCTAGCGAAGGGAATGAATAAGTATTTATTAAAGTGCCTGGTTCTGTTCTAAGCACTTTTTAGAAATATTATCTCATTCGATCCTCACAAAAATCCTGTAAAGTAGGTACTATTACTATCTACATTTTACAGTTGAAGAAACTGAAGCAAACAAAGGTTAAATTACTTCCTTAAGGTAACAAACAAAACTAGTATAAGCGGCTGGGGCCTCATCTAAACTCAGGCTTTCTAAAGCCAGGCCCTGAACTCTGGCTGTCTACTAAAAAAAGCATTAGAGGTGGATTTACAATCTAAGTCTTTCCTGTCTCCAAGCCCAGAGTTTTCTCTACTACACCAAACTACTCACCTCCTGAGGAGAGGTGATGGCTTCAGGGTACAGAATAAGAGATTATTTCTTGGACATGGCTAATGGAGTAATCTGTTTTGCTCAACTATCCATCTCTGTTACAAAAGTAACATTCATGGTCACACTTTTCTGAACTGAAAGCAGGTGGAAAACAATTACACAATGACAAGGATATAGATGGAAAGAAGTCTGCCCCCACCCCACCCCCCAAATGAATCTTGTAATTATGATGATCAAGAAGCTTCAACGCGATGAGTTGAAAAGATGTTCCTCTTCCTCCTTTCTCTGAAGAGATTATGGTTGTGGAATATTACATATATTGTCAAACTTGGCTGACACATTAGTTGGTTTTGCTGAACCACTTTTTGTTTCTCTTTTCTCAATACTTTGCTACAACAGACTGCTCTCTGGTAGGGGAGAAAGAAGGAAAAGATATTCAAAAATAAGTGTTCCTTCTCTTCCTTCAATACACAATTAGCTTCAAAATAAAGACTTTCCCCCTCCCCCATCAATTGCTATTTCTATCTTCTTCTAAACTACTTTTTTAAAGCTTCTTTATATGCATTCTACACATTTATATATGTGGTATCTCCCTCATTAGAGTCTTAGATTTTGTATCCCCAATTTTTAGCATCATCTGACATACAGTAGTGTTCTGCTAAATGCTTGCAGATTTACTGGCTGATATAAAACCAAATGTCAATTTAAAAAATTAATAAAAGACATACAGAAGAAACTCAACTTTGACTCTAGAAGGCAAAACAGGAATAATGGTTAAATGGAATTTAAGTGAAGGTGAGTAGGGATTCTGCATACTTGGGAGTGTGTTAGTGTTTTGAATTGAAAGTATTTTTTTGTGGGAGGAAAAGGGTGGATTTAGATTTTAAAATTTATAAATAAATTTTGAATTTTAAACAAACACCTGAATTCTAGAGATCAGATGTAAACAGTAGATAAAAAGAGGCCATAGGGGAAATGAGTTAATAACTTTGTGGCATAATCACCTGTATATCCTTGACAATTATACTTGAACCCTCACTAGGTTAAAAGTAACCTGTGGAGTTGCCATCAATCAAAAAGCATTTATTAAATACCAACTTACTATCATAGGTTCCCGAACTTATTTGGCCTACCACCTCCTTTAAAAAAAAAATACTCAGCATCCTTGCAAAAATCTACTTTCTTTAACCCTTAAATGATTTTATTTGCATAATTTTTTAAAAATCTAATTTTTTAAAATGACGTATCTTAAATTTATTGTAAATTTGTGGAGGATTTTCCTGCGCTGAAATTTTGGTAATGCAATATTGTGTCGTGTAACCATATAGTATCATACTGAAAGTCACACAATCACATATTCCTGCCAACACATGCTAGACTTCCCAACAATGCAAGACACACACTCCTGTCATTGTGTCTTGCTTTTTAAGACCTGTTTTTTATAACCTGCATTTTGTGTGTTTATTTGGAAAATAATGTAATCACTACAACTTTAATTCTGTATACAGATAAAACATGTGCAAACAGTTTTTAAAAATTTCCTTCTCTTCTTTCCTTACGCTTCCACCATCTCCTTATTTTCTTCAACATCCTCTTATTTTTATTCAATGACCCCCAATTGCACCCCAGGTCACTAACACCTTCTCCCAGAGCAGTTCACCCACTTTGGGAACCTCTGCTACTATGTTCCAGGCACTATGCTAACTGCTAGAGGGTAGAAATACAAAAACAAAAGTTGGTAAGTCAGTGTTCTTCTTAAGGAGCTTACATTCTTTTAAAAAAGGGGGGGGGGGGGGGAAGAGAACAACATTAACACAGATATGCAGACTTACTACATACTAAAAAGAAAAAAAAAGGTAGTTTTGGAAAGGGGGGAATTAGCAACTGGAGGAGGGGATGAAATTAATCAGGAAAGGCTTCATGTAAAAAGTGGTGCTTGAAGTCAAATTTTAAAGAAAAACAAGTACTCCAAAAGGAGAGTAAGGAGAGAGCATTCCAGGCATCAAGGACAGTCAGTGCCTTTAAAAGTATAGCTAGAAGATGGAATGTCACGTATAAGGAAATACAAGGAGGCCACTATAGCTGGACCATAGAGTTCATGGAAGAAAGTAATAAGGGACTGAACAGGATGGTGGCTGTGTGAATGGAGAGGAAGCGAAGTAACTGAGACAAGCTGTGGAGATAGAATTGACAAAAACTGGCAAATGACTTAGTATGAAAGTAAGAAGTCAAGAATGAGTGATTGGGAAGATGGTAGTTACCTCAACACTAATAATGAAATCTGAAAGAGAGGAGGGTTTGAGGAAAAGATAACATTTCTGCTTTGGATATGTTGAATTTAAGACACCTATGGAACAAGTAGTGAGAAATGTCCTCTTTAGTTAGTGATTCAAGGCTTGAATTCAGGAGAGACATGGGCTTAATATATTAGATGTGCATCAGCCACTTAAGGAAGACAATAAAATGGAACTGAGTGTAGGTTTTGTAAGTGCGCACCCTCTTTAAAATGGTCAACTCAAAATTCCTGTGCTCTGGGGACTAGTGGGAATGTTATGTCATAACTCATGCTCTTGATATTATCAGAGAATTCTTGGTCAGACATGAGCTGGAATAAATGCAACGTCACACAAAAATTCTACAAGAAAAAACAGAAACAAGTTTACAGAAAAACTGCTAAAACCATCCAGATTATCCTAAGGGCATTTAAGGATGAAAAAACTCCTGAACTTTATCACCAAAAATAAGTAGCTAGGTGGTAGAGTGGATAAGAGAGCTGGGTCTGGAGTGAGGAAGATCCGAGTTCAAATTTGACACCAAAAACTTAATAGCGTTGTGACCCTGGACAAGTCACAACCATTGTTTGTCTCCATATCCTCAATCTTAAAATAGGAATAGAAACAGTACCTACCAGATAAGGTTGTTATAAGGATCAAATAAGATATTATTTGTAAAGCATGTATAAAACAACGCCTGGTGCATGTGTTATGTATATGCTTTTTTCCCCCTCCCCAAAAGGGATTAAGAAAACAGCAAGAACAGTTTACATGCTTAATCTCCCATTTCTACAAAATTGTTATGAAAATCTACAAATACACTAAAGGCATCCTTAATGAAGGTATGAGAGAGGTAAACAAGGCAGTCTTTCATAAACTACATATACACACACACACGAAATCAATATATAAATGTAAGAATTGGAAATTGAGGGGACGCCCATCAAATGGGGAATGGCTAAATAAGTTGCGGTATATGATTGTGATGGAATAGTAATACTATGCTAGAAGAAACAATGAGCTGGTTAATTTTAGAAAAACTTGGAAAGCCTTACACGAAATAACGAACAGTGAAATGAGCAGAATTAACACAACGTTGTACACAGTAACACCAATACTGTTCTATGAACAACTTCAAATGAATGAGCCATTTTGAGTATTACAAATACACAAAATCAACTAAAAAGGACCTATGCAGGAAGATGCTATACCGCATTCACAGAACTGGTTTAAAAAAAAATCACGTATAGTATGGTTTTACATACACACATACATATATGTCTAATGGGAGCCTCTGCAGTGGGGTGGGGAGGAAGAAAAAAAACAAATGGGCATAGCAGAGAACAAAATAAAACTTAGAAGGAAGCACAGAAAACAAGGTAAGCTTTGAAAACAATGTATAGTTGTTATTAAATCGTTTTTTCTTTTTTTGTGTGTGTTTTCCAAGAAAAAAAAAAGTGGGGAGATTCACAGTTTTATATTGACTACTCTTTTTATGTTTACTACATACATGAAATAATCTCTTTTTGATCTTTTTGTATTTAAGTTCAAAATGAAAACAGTATTTTTAAAAGCATATGAATCAGGAGAGGAAAATGCAACCTTAAAGGTCAGCCTTAAGGCTCTCCCTCTACAAGGGGTCTCCCACGCATATGTCGAAATCATACAAATATTCCC
This sequence comes from Pseudochirops corinnae, assembly GCA_028646515.1. Taxonomy (NCBI): domain Eukaryota; kingdom Metazoa; phylum Chordata; class Mammalia; order Diprotodontia; family Pseudocheiridae; genus Pseudochirops; species Pseudochirops corinnae. Next base: position 151,236,474 of record CM053586.1, on the reverse strand, counting down.
CAAAATATGTGTATATTACTCAACAAACCTGTTATTACTAATGTTAAGTGAAGAAAAAATAGGGAGACACCTTACAGAAACCATCTAATTTAACTTACACATAACAACCTTTCAAATACTTGATGACAGTTACAGGGTTCCTAAGACTTGACTTTTCCAGGCTAAGTATATATACAATTCCTTAAACCATATGATTGCAAGGCCTTTAATCACCCTTAATCTCTGCAAGCTCTCTAGTCTATCAAAGCCCTTCCTAACTCAGAACTGTACTTCCAATTGGGAAGAGGAAAGGGGGAAGAAGATGTGCGAAAAATAAGGATGTCTCTAAAAAGAGGTTCACCAAAGACAATGTAAAATGCATAGAAAAAGAAATTCAGGAGACAAACAAGTAGGACAGCTCTGAAATCAAAATACTGAATTTACTGTATTCTCTCTGAACAAAGGAGACTCATTTTCATATGCATTCAATCCTTTTTTCCATTTTCCCATGCATATGTAGAAATGGTCTTATTCCATTATTTTTATCAAATACAGAATATCAAAAAAATGTAATTTTTAAAAGACGTTTAAAAACAAGGGAATTAGACTAGATCAACAGTTCTTAACCTGGGGACCATGAACAAAAAGAAATCTTTTGATAACTGCATTTCAATATAATTAGTTTTCTTTTGTAGTTCTATTTATTTTATTCATTTAACAACTTTATCTGGAATAGGCTTCACCAGATTGCTTATGGGATCTGTGACACAAAAAAAGATTAGAACTCCTGGACTGGATGATCTCTAAGATTCCTTCCAGTTCTTTATAGCCTATGATCCCCAAAGTTTACCTCTAACTCCCTTTTTTTCTCCTTCATCCCTATCAAAATTCCCATTTCTTTAATAAAATAGCAAGCAGTATGTGATGGAAAGAGGAGGGAATGTGGAGTCAGGAAGATGAAATTCCTGTTTGGTATTTAAAACTCTTCCCAATCTGGCTCTTGAGGCATTATGATAGATTACTAGGCTAAGAAGGAAGACCTGAGGTCAGGTCCTGTCTCAGATACTTACTAGCTCTGGGACCAGAGATAAGTCACTTAACTTCTCTTAGTCTCAATTTGCTTCATCTATAAAAGGGGGGTGGGGCTGGGGAGCGGCTGAACTTTCTCAGATTAATTTAATTAATTAATTTAAATATATCCTACCTTTCTCAGATTATTAATCATTACTCCCCTTTATGTACACTATAGTTTAATCAAATCATCCTCCCTGTTTCTTACACTAGAAACTCCACCTCCTACAGATGTACAGGTTATCCCACCTCCATACCTGGAATGTGCTCTCTCCTTACCTCGTAGTATTCTTAGTTCCTTTTAAAAGTAAGCACAAATGTCACCTCCTACATGACACTTTATCTGAATCCTCCAAAATTAGTGTCCCCCCCAACCTACATTTTTTTTTACCTTGCATATGCTTTTTATTTACTTGGATGTATTCATATTGTCTTCCCTAATAGAATGTAAGCTCCCTGAGGACAGGGGCTATTTCATTTTTTTTGTATTCTCTATATAGTAGTTGGGACATAGTAGTAAGTGCTTAATATCTCCTAATTGTCTAATTATACATTCATATACCTCCCTGAGCCTCAGTTACATATGTAAAATGAAGACAATATACCTGCTGCAGGGCCAATTTCAACAGAGTTGTTTTGAGGAACCTATGTGTATAACATGATATAATCTCTCTGGATTCCAATCTCACATCAATTCTCTGCTGTTCCTCCTATCTTGCCCCCTCCTCCCTGTTTCCCAGAGGCATTTCAAATTAAACAGGCCCAAACTATTTTTGTCCTTTCCCCTAAAATAGCATGTAAATATCAGAAAGTAAAGAAGAAAACAATCTGAACCAAGTAATTAAAGGTATTTTAAAAGGTATATCCCAAATTAATCACCAAAAACAGGGATCATATTTCAAGAACAAGCCACTGCCACCACCTCCCAAATCCACTAACAGAAACGTGTTAAATTCAGAAACTTGGCATCACATTTCTGTAAGGCTTCCAATCACTGTTCTAGGTGTTCATTAAAATGAGGTTTGGGTTTCCAAATACATAAATGTCTGCATTTTTTCAGGATGTCCATGGAACATGGTTTAAGAAAATTAAACTTGTCATGTCCTGATAGATACTTCATTGGAGTAGGTGATATTTTCATTTTGAAATATTATCTTGAAATTTTGTCTCCCTGTGAGCCACTTCCTTAGGTTGAGTTAACATTAGCCTAAAGAGCCATTTTGAGGATCGTGGGGAAAATCTACATCTTGCTCTTCTTTTTTAGTATGCTAAACAGGGCTTGTCTTATAAATTTTGGAAAAAATTTCACAATGTGGTAAGACTGTAATAACAAATTCTATTTTTCATTTGGGGGAATAGTAAATAAAAGTGAAAGGAGAGAACATTTATCAATGTTACTCTTCCCTTATTAACAATTTTTAGATAATCCAAATCACCCAGCATGATCTTTAATGCTCCCACTCCCAAAAATTTGTATCATTCAAAAAAAGAATATATTAAGGCCTACTGTGCAAAAAACCATATTAGGTTCTAAAGTACAAAGTTTAAATAAGATCTTGCTATAGTAAGAGTAACTCATAATGAAGCAAGAGAACTAGATTAGTATATCACATTTAAAATAAACACGAGAAGTTATATTATTCATAGTATGAGAAAGTCAGTATTATACCATGCAACTCAGAATACAGTTCAAGTATTTTAGATATAGACAACTCAGTATGAGAGACAGGACCTGACCCCAGGTCTTCCTTCTTAGCCTAGTAATCTACCATAATGCCTTAAGAGCCAGATTGGGAAGGGTTTTAAATATCAAAAAGGAATTTCATCTTCCTGACTCCACATTCCCTCCTCTATTAAAGAAATGGGAATTTTGAATAGGGATGAAGGAGAAAAAAAGGGAGTTAGAGGTAAACTTTGGGGATCATAGGCTATATAGAACTGGAAGGAATCTTAGAGATCATCCAGTCCAGGAGTTCTAATCTTTTTTGTGTCACAGATCCCATAAGCAATCTGGTGAAGCCTATTCCAGATAAAGTTGTTAACTGAATAAAATAAAAGGCTTTGTTTAATATAAAGTGGCAAAATGAGGTTGCTAAGAAGGAACTGGTAGAAATCTCTATGACATTTCACAACTGATTCACTTGGAACAGGTTCTCCTTCAAAATTCAAGAAAGTCTTAGGAGAGCTAAAATTCATTCGTCAAAGATAACTTATTGTTATGTCAAATACCTTAGTAAGATTTCCCTTGAGTTTTGATTAAAGGATAGAGCAGATAGGGGCAATTTTGAAATAGAAATTATTTCAGGGAAGGTAAGCCTGGCCTGAATGTAGATATAAAGGATATGGACAAGCAGAAAGGCAAAGTCACTGAGTAGATTACAGATGGTGCAGAAAAAAAAATGGGAAAGCTTCACTTAAGATCTTATTAAAAAAAAAATTAACTTCCTAGACTTCCTTTATCACGGAAATACATGATGCCAATGCCTACCCAGTAGGAACATAAAACCAACTGAGACAATGTTTACATACAATGTGTATCCTGGTCTTGAAGTCATGAGACTTAAGTTCAAATCCTCCTCACATATTAGCTGTTCTGGGCAAGTCATTTAATATCTTAAAGCTTCAGCATCTATTCAGTTAGTAAGTAGTTATTTAGCAGAGCATTTTACTCCCAGGATAACCCTTCAGGTAGTAATTTAAAGTCTAACATCTGAGGCAGCTAAGCATCAAAGTAGATAGAACCCTGGACCTGGAATCAGAAAGACCAGAATTCAAACATGGCCTCAAACTCTTACCAGATTTGTGACCCTAGCTAGACAAGTCACTTAACCTGTCTGCCTCAGTTTCCTCATCTGTAAAATGGGAATAAAAAATAGCACCCACCTCCTAAGGATGACCTGAAGATCAAATGAGATATCTATAAGGCACTACACATAAATGTTAGCTATTATAATCACTATTAACAGGTTCACTATTTAATTTCCCAATTCACAGGAGATTAGAAGCAGACAATTAGTAAAGTAAGCTGGCTGAATATTGCTAGAGGAAGACACATTAAAAGCAATACAATTCACCTCACACTGAGTTAATGAGTTAAATTAAGGAAATAAATTAGTCCCTATACTCAAAGAGTTTACATTCTATTGGAAAAAAAGGGGAAAGAGAAGTAACACCAAAAAAGGAGTGAGAATTAAGCACGTGTGCATATGCATGTAATGTGTGTGTGTATATGTGTATACACATACACATGCAAGCTTCTACCATGCACTAGGTACTGTGATAAACATTTGATACTTAAAAAAACCATTAGAAGTAGGTATCATTACCCCCATTTTACAGTTGAGGAAAATGAGGCAAACAAATTAAGGGACTTACCCAGGGTTACATAGCAAATGAGTGTCTTGAGGCTGGCCACCGTACCACTTAGCTGTTCCATAAACATCTTAAACTCAACACCTCAAAACTGAACTCATTATCTTTCCTCAACCTCCTTCTAAACTTCTCCCTATTACTGTCAAGGACACTACATCCTACCAAATACTAAAGCTCAAAATGGAGAATATCTTTAGTTTGTTATGGGGTCATCCTCAATATCCTACTCTTTCACACCTATACCAAATCAAAACTGTTGTCAAGTGTGGTTTTGTACCTTGAACACCTTTTGTAGAAGTTCCTTTTCTCTTCTATAACACTACCACAATCTTGGTACAGGCCCCCATTACTTCAAGCCTGGACTTACAGGCAGACCTGGTCGGTCTGCCTACCACAAGTCTCTCCCTACTCCAATCCTTCCTCTATTTCAGCAGTTCTCATCCTGTAGGTTATGTTCAATTTGTAACAATGAAAATACATCCTGCATATCAGATATTCCCATTATGATTCATAACAGTAGCAAAATTACAGTTATGAAGTGGCAACGAAAATAATTTTATGGTTGGGTGGTCACAACATGAGGAACTGTATTAAAGGGTCGCAGCATCAGGAACGTTGAGAACCACTGCTCTATTTAGTTATCAAAGTAATCTTCCTAAAGAGCAAAGTTTGACTGTGTCACACCTCTTCCCACTTAATAAATTCCAGGGGCTCCCTCTCACCTTCGCAACCAAATAGAAAATCCTCTGGTTTTGTGAGACCTTCATAACCTGTCTCCTCCACCCCTAGATACACCTTTCTAGTCTTCTAACACACCTTACCCTCCCCAATTCTCTGATCCAGTAACACCGTCTGCTTGCTGCTCCTCGAATAAGATACTGTACTTCCCAATAGTGTATTTTCACTCTCTTATACCTGGAATTCCCTCCATCCTTCCCTCTATCCCGACTTCCTTCATGCCCCAAGGAAAACCCCACATTCAACAAGAGGTCCTTCTCGGGCATTCTCCCTTAATGTTAATTAATTCCTTACCTCTGAAATTATTCCATATATTTACTGTTAGTACATAGTTATTTGCATGCTGTCTCCATTAGACTGCTCTTTAAAAGAGACCGTCTTTTGCCTTTTCTTTGTATCCCCAGTACTAAGAACACTGTCTTACCCATAACTTAATAAATGTTTGTTTACATGGCTTTTTCATTTGATAATGTATATTTTAAAACAATATTTATCAAAAGGTGTGTTAAAGTAAGCTCATAAGATTTAGAACTAAAATGGACTATAGAGGCTATCTAGTTAAACAATTTTATTTAATTGATCAGGAAACTGAGGCAGAGATAGGTGAACTTGCTTGCCTATAGTCACAAAGGCTTAACAGCCATAAATCAACTAAAAATGTTTTGAACCCATGATAGGGCTAAAGTCATATGAAAAATTCACCAATGTGAAACCCCTCGCTCCTCCAGTATGATTACTGCTATAGATAATTACCTTCTTAGACCCAAACCAATTTTTTGTTCACTTTATCTCACTACAAACACACACACACACAGAGCCAAACTCAATTAGGTATTTACTAGCAGAATTGATTAATGGAAATTGACACAATAGGAAAAGTGGGTGATAATAAAATTTTAACAAAATATACTTAGTTTATGAACTGACCTTTTACATATGATAAATTTCTACAAAATTTAATCTAGAAAAATTAACGGAACCCTATATTGAATGCCAAACTTGGAAATAATGTGGTTTCCAAGGCATAATAAAAATCATATTTAATAGTTCTAGTATTAACTTCAAGGGGCACTGCATCAATGGCAACTTACATTAAATTCTGCCTTGGAACTCTTGTAGAAAGTAACTTCTATATCTTGTGCATATATACTTGAACTGATATTTAACCGACTCACTGACTTTAACCTCTTTAATATTATATGTAGTAGAGCTCTAACTGAAATAGCCATATGAAGATGGTTCTACAACAATACTAACCCATTCAGAAATACCTGTACTTCTGAAACTGTACTCTCATTAAATTCAGTATGATAAAAAAAAACTCTGATACTAAATTAGTGGAAAAAAAAAAACCTATCAAGTATAACTTTTATCAGTCTTCATCACACTTCCCAGTGTGCATAAATCATTTAAGGATGACTACATATTTTCAAAAAAAAGTTAGTCTGCAAACTATAGGCAGACCCTGGATTTTAATATAAATGCAGAGATCATGTATTGTCAAAGGAATGAGTAGTGAACATCTAGAAAATTAAAACAGCATTGCTTTACCAAGAACAAGTCAAACCAGCAATGAACAACTATTACACTACAAAAGTGGAAAGTGGCAGGCATTACCTGAAACTGTTTTCAGTACATTAATTTTGGGCTTGTGGTGGGGTAGGCTTCTTTAAGTATGTGTAGAGAAAGTGACTATTATGGTTTGGTTTTGTTTTTTAAATATAACAAAATAACAGGTTATATTACACTAATCAGCTTCCTTTTTTTAAATAGGGTTACTTACTGTGTGCTGCAACATAAAAATAGATAAATAAATGTTATTTGGAAAAGGGAAATATGGAAAGGTTTCACTGAATTTGAACAGAGCCCTGTAAGAACAGCTAACATGTATATGGTGCTTTAAAATTCACAAAATACACATCTTATCATTTGACACTTAAAAGCAAATCTGTGAAGTAGGTCTTAAAAAGTATTTCTATCTCCATTTTTACCAATACCTTGAAGACAAAGATGGTATGTTTACCAAATTTAAAGTTAATACAAAGTTAGAAGAGATAAGCAGCATAATAATTAGAATCTTAGAAGATCTCAAATAGCCTGGAATGTTGGGTCAAATCTAATAATATAAAATTTAATAATAATCAACATTGTAAATTCAAGATAGAGGAGATATAACTAGATAGACGTTCTTGTGAAAAAGATTTAGGCATTTACAAAGTCAATGAATTCACACTGTGATTATAGCAGCCAAAAGGCTAACTGAATCTTCATTGTGAGGCATATTGTCTAAGGCAAGAGAGGTTATCGTCTTCCTGAACTCTGCCCTGATCAGACCATACTTGTACTGTGTTCAGTTCTAGACACTACATTTTAAGAAGGTCTTGTGTAATTTGGACAATGTCCAGAAAAGGACAAGCTGTTAAAAGAATGTGAGGAGGAGAGAATAACTATCATTAAATATTTAAAGGGCTGTCATGTGGAAGAGCAATCAGACATCTTCCATTCAACCATGAATCACAGAATTAGGAGCAATATATGAATGTTTTAAGCTGTAACAAGTTAGATTTAGACTTAATGTTAAGGAAGTTTTTACTTCAGTAAAACTTTACTTTACTGAACAAAGGTTCAGATGAGAACCTTTCAAAAGCTTCCTTAAGAGGGGATTTTTGTTCAGGCAAGGACAGGACTTAATGACCTCTGAGGTACTTCCAACTCTGAAATTCTGCGATTTTAATTTTCAAGGTAAGTATTTCTAAGTGCTAAATAATCCTGTAGGGCAGAATATCCAGTTTGAACAATCGCAAGTAGCTTCTCTTAAATTCTTCAATACAATAAAAGGTGGTAAACACAAAATAATCTGTACTGAAAATGAATTTGTAAAAATCACAGCCATTATTTACAAAATGTTTTTACTCCTCTGGTCTGATCCTCACAACCCTATGACGTAGGTTCTGTTATTTGCCTGCTTTTACAGATGAGGAAATTGGGGCTGAGAGAGGCGTAAGTGGCTTGACCAAGATTTCTCAGATAGTAAGAGTCTGAGGCAGGATTTTAACTCAGGTATACCTTACTCCAGGTCTAGCACCCTATTCGATACATGGCCTAGCTGTCTATTATTATTTATATGTTTGTTTATATGTGTATAGACAAAGATAGGAACTAGACCAGACATGTAATTTCATTGCCACAGATAGGTATCAATAAGAAAACTCCTTCTACCATTACAGGTTAAAATGTTCTCTATAACTTAAGAGTGTCCTAAAGTAAATAAATGGAAAATGATGTGTCCCAAAGGAGGACTTCCTACTTGTGGGGCCAGCTCTCAGAGCAGATCTGATCAAAAAGGTCCCACCAAACTCATAAAAATATAAATACATTTTGAATAGGACACAAAAATGTACCTGCCTCCACTAGTGGGGAGAAAAAAGGTCATGTAAAGTTTCTTTTAAAGGTATGAATTATCTTAAATCAGAAATAACAGTACCAAAAGTTTTAGGTAGATTTAAATGTTCCACTAATCGTATAGGGACTAAAAGGCAACATGAACATTGGAAAAAACAATATAATCAGGCATCAGATAAAACCTAGGCTCATATCCTAGCACTGGCATTTAGAGTGTTGTGTCATCCCAGTCAAATTACTTTACTCTCTGAACAGGTGTCTTAAACTGTAAAATGGGGATAATCACCCTTAGAATATCTAGAACATCTTTACAAGAAGATTATGAGAAAAGCATTTTATGACTATGAATTATCACCTATTTATAGATAGGTACACTTCCAAGGGTCCTTTGAAGAAGGGCCAGTTTGAAAGTTACAGCCTCCATTTTTATACATACACATACACAAATACAGGCATATATACACACACAATTACTTCTCCCTTCCTCTTTTTTCTACCTTCTTCACTACTACCATCATCCAGGTATACTTTTAGAAAATTTGTAAATTTTTTCAATTAATATTTTTAGGCCAGGTATGTGGAAACCCCCTAACTAGGTCCCAAAACCTTTGTATGGTGTCAATTATATACACGGCACTCTTATTTATCCTAAGACAGTTTCTTGGAAAACAAATTTTGACAAGTAAAAATTGGCCTTTCTAACAAATACCTTCCAGAAAAGAAAGAGTTTTGCTGTCTTCTGAGCTCACAGCTATATTACAAAGACTGTTTCTTACTTCTATTTTACCTCTTTTGGATCAAACTACTCTTCTAGTTAGAAAGAAGATGAAGGATCACCAAATCACACTGTATCATATTGGAATTCTCTTGAAATTTTGTACTCCTAAGTGAAAGGTTTCTTACAACTGCTACAGAGTAAACAAATTCAGACAATTTCAATAGGTTAAAAAATTAAACCTTTCTTAAATAGCAACAATTATTTGTCCTAAATCTGTTGGCCTCTTGTTTGAAAAGTTAAGGCTACATCTGCAAATCTGCCATCATCTTTAAAACTTTAGGATGAAAATCAAATATATGCCTATCCCATTATACCTTAGTTCTTTGGGGAAAAAAGAATAAGCAAATTATAACTCTTCAAATTATAAGACCACTTAAAAGCTACAAAACAATTTCTCACTCTAACAAGCAGGTGACACACTTAAGTTGAATTGAGTACCTCAGGAATAACAAATGAGGCATGGAACTGAAGCAGAGAAAGGAAAAAGGAAGACATACCTTGATATATTCATTGTGGGGTTGTTCTCAAACATAAAAGTGTCCACTAGAAGTATTCCCCTGGAGGAAGACCCGTATGTACAAAAATATTTATTGCACTCTTTTTGCGGCAGCAAAGAACTGGAAATTAAGGGGATGCCCATCAATTGGGGAATGGCTAAACAAGTTGCGGTATATGAATGTAATGGAATACTATTGTGCTATAAGAAATGAGGATTAGACAGACTTCATATTTACCTGGAAAGACTTATACAAACTGATGTTGAGTGAGAAGAGCAGAACCAGGAGAAATTTGTGCATGATTACAGACACAACACGTGTGACGACCAACTTTGATAGACTGGGCTCTTCTCAGCAATGCAAGGTTGTAAGACAACTAACTCCAAAAGACTCATGATGGAAAGAGATGTCTACATTTGGTAAAGAACTAGAGAGTTTGAATGCAGACTGAAGCAAACTACTGCTCTCTTTTTCTTGTTTGGTTTTGTTTCCTCTTTCCCACTGTTCATTCCATCAGTTATAATCCTTCTTTACAACCTGACTAATGTCTTAATATGAAAGTCTTTGCTGATCCTATACTTGATTGCATGCTACCTTGGCAAGGGGAGAAGGAGGGGAGAAAATCTGAAACTCAAGGGATTGTGGAACTGAATCTTGTAAACTAAAAGTAAACAAGCAAATTAATAGACAAAAAAAAAAAAACTATTCTCCTGAAATTCATAATCAGTAAAAGGAAACCATTCACAAAAATGCAGGTTTTGCTCAGCAATATACAATGGATGTTAAAATTAAAACAAGTTATACTAGTTGTCAAGGTACCCCCCCCCCCAAAAAAAAGGGAAAGAAAAAAAATCATAAGTGAACAAAAAAAGTCTACTAGTACTAGGGCTACTACCAAAATTAATTTTCTCCAAAAAAAATTTTTTTTGTCAAAAAAAGAGAAAAAAATCCTTAGAATGTACCAAATTATTATTAAGCAATGATCCACCTCCTGACAATTTTGTTCTGTCCTCCAAAGCTAGTCATCATTTGGCTTTAGATGTTTTTTTTTTCCCCAAAATAAGCCAAAAATTATCATAAGAAGTGGAAGCCCTTACCTCCTCTTAATCTTATTTCATCAAAAGGAAACCAACATAAACATTTTCCTTCTCAGAATATAAAGAGAATATCTCTTGTCTATTACACTTGAATGTCAAGACTAAGGGAGTTTGGATTTTATCCTATATGCAATGAATGAGAAGCAAAAAACTGAGGGAGTAATACTAAAGTTTTGAATGACCCAGAAAAGGAAGCTTGGAAAAGAGACTATCATTCAAAAATAAAAGATATGCTTTACAAAAAACATTTTTAAAAAAATAAAATGTCCTGTACTAAAAGGATGTGAAAAACATTACAAAGGAAATGACAAGAATTCATAATCGTCTGAATATAAGGGAGGAGAGAAAGGAGTATGAAGCTGAGCTACTGAGCCAGGATAGGGAAGTCAGGAGATAGAAGTAATTTGGGAAGAGATAATGGTATGGGTTTTATACCTGTTGAGTTTGATTTACACATGATTCTACCTAATAGGCAGAAATGTCCAGAAGCTATCTGGCAATGAAAGTCAAAATTAGAGAGTAGAAAGAAGTAAAAATTTTAGATTTGGTAGTGGTTTGCATAGTGGTAACAGTTAAAGTATGGTGTGAATAATATTAACAAAAGAGAACAATGATGAGGAAGAAGGGAAGGAATCTCAGAGAAAACTCACTTAAGTGGAAAGAAGCAGAACCAGTAAAGATACAGGGAACAATCAAAGGAGGCAAAATGAAATGACGTGATCATACAAGACAAAGAAGTAAAGAATTTCAAGAAGGAAAGGACCCTTAGAGTCATATAGCGAAGTTGAAGATGTGCACCAAAAAGGTATCAGGAAATTTAGGGATGAGACCTCCCAGGAAGCTGTATAAATAAGAGTGTGAGGGCAGAATAAATAAGAAATGGCAATTAAAAAGGATAAATAAAAGGGTAGCTTAAGTGAGTAGCAGGAAGGGCAATTTTTAATAATATGAAGAGGACAAAAAAAAACCAGGAAGAGAGAAGATGTAAGAGAAAATGGCAGAAAGAGAACTGAAAGTACACTTTCCAACCAATTGTGTAAATTAAACTATATTTCTATTTCTAAGGACTCAAAAGCATCTTCAACTAGCAAATACCATTAAGGATAGTACCTTTAAAAGGCAAGAAACCCCTCAGCAGCAAGTATGTAAGTGAGGTAGTAGCTATACTATCTTGACATCCCTTCAAGGTCAAAAGTACTTCAAGTTTCCAACATTATTGCTAATGTATATGCTGCAAATAATTGAGCATTATCCATGATAATAAAAATCACACTACAGTTGCAATAATACTTCAAGATGATATACGATTAAAGAATTTTGCTTAACAACTTGGAGTAGGATAGTTAAGTCTTTAAAGAGTGTCAAGTTACGTGGATGCTCTCATTCTCATTTAATTTACAATCTTGCACAAACGTTATACAACAAATTATGTAAAACAATAAAATACACAAAAAGGTGAAAATGTTATGTGAGGTACAAAGAATAAAGGGTCACTATTAACTAGAGTCAGGTAGGGGTGGCATTAGGACAAATTTCCTAGAGAAGGCAACATCTCAGCATGTAAAGTATGGATGGTACTTTGGGGAATATCAGTGAGGCCATTTCAAGCATTGAAATGTGCTCTGAATAAACAAAGGTGAAAAATGGAAAAGTGTAGTAAAGCATCTAATTTGGCTGGACAGGTATGTAAGGAGGAATAATATGAGGCAATATGAGAAGGAGTGGGGAGCACAGCACTAAATGGTAGAGTACCTGGAATGTCAAGAAATATTAACTTTACTTGGCAAACCTTTTCCACAACTCATCTAGAATTTTTTTTTTGCAAGGTAACTGGATGGGGAATACAGAAAAAATGAGGAGAAATCTTATCAGTTCAGACTTGTACCATTCTAAACATGAACTTCAATATCCCACAATTAACTGGGACCAATAATAATGAAAAACTAGGTTATTAAAGCATCCTCTGGAAAATGTCTATGTTATTTCAGTCTCCCTCATATACTCTTCCTTATTCTTCCCCCCAAAACCAGTGGATTCTAAGAAGAATCAAAACAAATATCAACATGCAAACTGAAGAAAGTAAAGTCAAAAGTACAATTACAAAAATGTTAAAAGAAAAAAGTCAACAGGAGAGAGATCATATTGGATACAATGGTCAATGTTAGTACTATACTATCAAATTTATAGCATATATTTTCTATTAAGAGTCAATAAACTCAGGCTAGGTGGCACAATGAATAGAGCACCAGCCCTGGAGTCAAGAGGACCTGAGTTCAAATCCAGCCTCAGACACTTAACACTTGTACTAGCCATGTGACCTTGGGCAAGTCACTTAACCCCAATTACCCTGTATTCCCCCCTCCAAAAAGGCCCCCCCCAAAAAAAGAATTAATAAACTCCAAAAGTATAAAGTCGTATGTGTAGGTCACAATCACAGTCTGGCTTAAATGTTTTCAGGCAACTAACTTTGAGGGAAGATGTATTACTTCTGAGTTTTATTGGGAAATGTCTACTGTGTCCAAATAAAATGCATCAAGAGAGTGTGTATGTGTACACATATCCACACGTACACACACACACAATACACACACACACACTTTATTTAGCTTAATATACATGGATTCATCTAGAAATTTAAAACATTATAAATATGTTTAAAAGAACTAGAATGGAAAAAATGTTAATTTCTAAAATAAATAAATAAATAAAATAAGGAAAAGAAACAACCAGACAGATCTAAATATTAAAAGCTCTTACAAAAGCTGAAATGGATTCCTAGAGTTTCCATGCATTGATGAATTCTATCCTCTTAAAAAACACAAAACTAACACTATTCCTTCTTCCACAAAATAACCCATCAAATACATTTAAGAGAATTATCAAAGAAACAATATATTCAATCACAAGCCTGGGCTCTCTTCCTCTCTCTACAATTTATTGTGTGACCTGAAATAAATGCCAACCTCATTAAGCCAAAGCTTCCTTGAAATGAAAGTCACTAGAGTAGATACCTTCTAGCTATAAAATTTTAAGATCAAAGATTCAGAGCAGTGGTTCTCAACCTTCCTAATGCATGGACCCTTTAATACTCATATGTGGGTGTATCTGCATTTGGGCCAACCCACCTGGAGACAGATAGAGGAGCGGTGTCTTGGTTCCTAAGACCATCGGAAATATGTGTTTTCTGAAGGTCTTAGGCGACCCCTGCAACCCCTGTGAAAGGGTCATTCGACACCCAAAGGGGTCGCGACCCACAGGTTGAGAACTGCTGAGTTAGAGCTAAAAGGGATTATGGGTCATCTGTCTCAAGTTTTCTTAAGTGACTTGCCAAATGTTGCAGGAGTAAGTAGCTGGATGAGGCAGAACTAGAACACAGAATCTTTGATTCTAAATTCAATCTTGCATATTATCATTTCACTGCACTAAACTACCTCCCACAATTCTATTCCTCCATTACTTTCTTTTCTATAATTAAACATTCCCAGCTCTCTCATTTATAAAAATAAAATAATAACATCCATTTGAGGGGCAAAATAAGAAAAAGTTACATAAGTTACTTTAATATAATACTGTTCAAATTAATGGGCCTCACTTCAATACTTCAGAAACAAGGAAAGCCATTGAAGACTAAATTTCTATGCAGTCACTTTAGAGGACTTCAGAACTTCCCTAAAGTCCTGCTCTAATGCTTCATCATATTATGGAAGCAATTAACATTATAAGGAAAGGAACATTAGCTCTTAGAGACTATCATACTGAAGAGGATTTAAGAAATGTCCTAGCTGCAGACTTTGCTTTTCCAGAACAAGCCTATCATCAACAGGTTAGTCACACCAAGATTAAATCTATGACTATGACAAACCATAAATCAAAAAATATATATAATATGGTCCTCTTGTATAGCCCTCTTCTACATCTACATTTATAACGGCAGACTGTCAGAGAAAGGGGCAAAGTTTACAAAGAATCACATAATTTTAGACTGCTTATAAACATTAAGTACAAGTATTGTAAATGTGAGACCCATATCAAGTAAATATATTCATTCAAACACTGGAGAAACTAAATTTATAATCAACATGATAATTCTAATTATAAATTAGCCCAGAAGTCAGAAAGAAGTTGCAACTTAATAAAAGGAAGCTCATGAGTATTATTTGAACAGGCAAATAAAAGAATTGGCAAGATGGGTTTTTATCATGTATCCAAAAGCAAGAAACACTATTTAATGGGACACTAGTCAACTCCTATGCTGATCATCATGGTAGTAGCCTTTCCTCAAGGCTTTTTGTGAAAAAGATCACTATTTATAACAATTACAAGTTATTTATCAACATCTGCTACAGAAAACTCCATCAAACTGTCCAAACCAAACCATATACTCAATACTGAATGACTGCAATGCAAAAATGAGGAAAGCAGAAGAGTGAAAATGTTTGAAGATAAGATTCAGGAGTAAGAATAAAGAAAAGTTAAAGACTTTTGATGATTAACATTATTAAGCAGCTAATGTGAAAAATGTAACATTTGGATAAGTTATAGCCTCTGACCGTGATTATACCTCACAATTATAGAGCATGAGTCTTCGAGAAGAAAGTTGGAAGGCACTGAACATAATATGAACAACTTCATGAAAAAAAAAACTATTAACAAAATGGGACTCATCTCCCAAATCAAGTATTTATGTACAGTCATAATACTGACTTGATTAAGCAAGGATCAAACTTATTATCAAACTATAAGAGAATGACAAAATATGGTATGCAATTAAGGTCATCTGAATCTGACCTATTCAGAACCTATATGCCTCCAAAGCACAAACATTTTCTTCTTAAAAAGAATAGGGTATTAAGCATGTTAAGCACCAAATACCAGCACAAAGAATAAAAGAAGTTATATTTAACAGAGGAAAAAAATTGTCATTAATATGGGAGTTAAGTATGAGTCAACTGTATACTGTGAATCCACTTGTTAGAGCTAAGATAGAACTTTTTTTAAAAGAATAACAATAAAGAGACAGTATAAAACAGAAGCAACCTTGAAGAGTTAACCAAAAACCAATAATGGGAAATAAACAGAAATACCGATTATAACAGTTTTACTCAGAAATTTAACCAATGCAGAAATTGCCATATCAAAGAGACTGACTACAAGAACCCAGAAACAGCCTTAGTCTGCAACTATGTGACTCGATTCCCAAACAAAAAGGGAAGACCACCAATGGGCAACATCAGGTTAGGGTACAAACTTGCTTTACTGTAAAACCTTACAAAGGATGATGGATGATTGATTATAAGTCATAAAGAAGTGAGAAGTAGTAGAGGGCAAAACCAGTTTAAAGAAAGATTAGCAAGAAACCAAGCTAAGTGATCTCAAGGACATTTAAGGATGAAAATCAAGGGGCTACAAATGAAAGAAAAACAGAAAAGATTTGCAAAAATCATTATAACAAACTATTTTCTCTATCAAAAGAGAATTGGAATCATCATATTTGGAATTTAATTGGGTGCCTGGAACACAGTAAGTACTTAAGAAATGCTCATCTAACATCATAATCCTAATATGCTTATAGAGAAGATGGCAATATAGAATAATGATTGGAAGTATTCAGATTTGACTACAGAAGTATCAAAAGAATATTATCAGAGACATATATAACCAGAAAAGGTGGTGCTATCATGTAATACAAAGGCTAACCTATGGACATCCTATGTATTCTTACAGTTATTTCAATGTCAAGAGAGCTAAAGGAAGGCTCACAGTGTGAGTAGAAGGCCTGTGAAGGATTTTTAATAGGACATAGACAAGAGGAATACAATGATGAGTTGTAAATGGGTCATGATCTCAATACCCATAATGATATAATTAGATATCAAAAAGTACTATATAGTAAGTGATTCTGGAATCTGTTTTAATTTTTTTTAACTAAGCTGATGCCACAAATTTTTAAATACTAGGATAAACCACTTAATTTCATTAAGAGGTTCCACAAAAATCTAACAGTTGAAATTATGATACTTGGGACACTCTGTTCTACAGGAATGGAGTTACTACAGAAGAGTCTTAACTAAAATGCAAGCTATAAAAGCTTACATTGGGTCTTTCATAGATGTTGCATAATATAATCTTTTATAAAAGTATAAAGTAAATCCTTACTCCCCACACCTTATCTCCCTTTTAACCGTAGGATAAAATAACATTTCTTCCTCAAACCTTGCACAGTTGTTACCTCTCTTTAGGTTCTTCCTTTCATGCAGTGGTTCTCAACCTTCCTGATGCCACGATCCTTTAATACAGTTCCTCATGTTGTGGTGACCCCCAACCATAAAATTATTTTCATTGCTACTTCATAACTGTAATTTTGCTATTGTTATGAATCATAATGTAAATATCTGATATGCAGGATGTATTTTCATTGTTACAAATTGAACATAACCCACAGGACATAACCCACAGGTTATGGAAAGTACAGATGGGTGGTTCTACTTAACATACTGAAAGTCTTCCTCTATTACCTTAGTTATATCTCCATTCCTCAATCTTAAAAAGTATGAAAAGGTCCACCTCTTCTTCCAGTCATCTATGTCCCTGATGTCTTTTATGCCATTCTTTTATACAAATATTGTTGGTAATATGCTACAGCTTCTTTATGCCAACCACAGATCTTTGCATTGTCCTTAGGAGTCAATTGTAAATCTGATTCTTCTAAAATGGTGGTGGGTTCCACGATTCACAGCCTGGGATTACTAAAAACACCACACATTTTCCCAGGCCAAGAAACTGACCTTGTTTTTGCATGTAGAAGATACTGCAATAGATGATGAATGAGCTAACCTGCTTTCTATATGCCAAAAATACACCAAGGAAACACTGAAGAAAATTAAGTGATTAAATTAAGGTCAATCAACAGCAAATAAAAATAGTCAAAAAACAAAAATCCAAACTTTTATTTATGCTGTTGTATTATTAAATATGACCTTAAGTATATTATTATAAGACTTATGAAATGCAGAAAAACAAACATATAAAGGACTAAACACTAGTATTTACAAGGCACAACTTTAAAAATTATATGGAAAGTGGCATTATGCCAAGCATTTTTCAACTACACTACTGATTTTTCAGGGACAAAAAAAGAGTGAGAAAATATTTTACATAAAGGTACAAGAAACAAAAACTGAAATCAGACATACTCTTAACAAAAGCTAATAAAATATGGACTAATATAGGAAATACAAAGTAAACCATGATAGAATTTTAAAAGACCAAAGTAAATAATTTAAAAATACCCAACAAGGTGACTATGATACAGAGTTACAACTACCAATAAAAAATTAATTTGAATTACATATTATATCAGATACTATTAAATTATTTTCACAAATCTGAAAGGCTTCATCTGGTGTGAATAAAGAAATAAAGCAATATATATCACCAACATTAATGAAAACACAGTACCTGACTTTTTAAAGTGTTTTCCCCCTCTATGTTTTACAATTACAATCTTGAAATTTCTACAACTGAAAAAATAAATTATTAAAAGTTGTTCAATCACTTTAGCAAAACCAATGAAAGCCTGGGATTTTACAACAGCAACTTCCCTAGTTCAGCACACGAGAAGCAGAATTAACCAATTACATTCCTCTAAAAGCATACAACTATATTATTTATCTCATTTTCAGTCATTCCAAATAAATGAGGTAGTAGACCCAGGAAATGAAATACCAGTCATATTTTTTTACACTGTAACACAGAAATTTAAATAGCTTGTGAACCACTTAAAGCTTTAAAACATGTGTCAACACAGATTTTTATTAACAAGGAAACTTCTCCAGATGCTTTTCAAGGAATTAAGTTTCCCCAATATCACTGAAAATGTAAATAACCAAAAGGCTCAAAAGACTCTGAAACGTCACCTAATTCAAGTATCATCTCCCCACAACATTCATGCTACACAAAGCAATACAGACTTTAAAGAATTATTATTTAAAGACCTATAAAAAAGGGTGCTATGTATTTCAAGAACCTATTTTTATAGAAATATTAATAACAAATGCAAATAAAACAGGTTGATCAGAGAGATATAAAAAGTACATTCCCCAAAACAACTTTAATGTAAAAAATTCTGAAAATAATACAACTTGATTCACTCAAATCAAAATGTAAAATTCCAAAAGATAACTTTAAGCAGCAAGCAATATTGAGTCATAAATTACAAATAGTAGGATTTTTTTGAGGGTGAAGAAATAAAAGTAAACAAAGTAAACTAACAAGAGTCCCAAAACTTTTACTGATGATTATAATAAAGTTTTCATTAATTTATTTTTTTTAGTCTCAAATCATAAACTTCTTATCAAAATAAATCACCAAAGGAAAAAACCCCTACAAAACAATGAAAGGTTTGGAATTTTGCAACTGAATAAAAATGAGTGCATCAAGTGCCAACTGTGAATTAAGTTAGTTGACAGAAGAATTTTTTTAAAAAAATAAATACATAAGCACAAATTAGAAACACTATATTAATATTAAGTACCAAAATAAAAATCTTAAAAAATAAAAATTTTTTTTAAAACTGGAAAAGCTTCAAGACATTTTGAAAACAAAAATATGTGAATGTAAAATTAAGCGACATGAAAGAAATGTCTGTTACTTAGAGCTATAAAAACTGCAAACAGTTCAAGACCCTTGTATTACTATACTGTCAAACAGAAAGAACTTCAAACTGTAGGTAGTAGAACTGGTCTAAACAATCAAGTGTGAAACAACTCCATGTACAAAGGAAGAAGGACTGGGCCACCTACATCTAAGTTACAACATATGTTTAACAGAAGAAAATCAGCTAGACAGAAAATTTTGTTCACATTTAAAAGAATTCAATTGGAAAGTCCTGCAAAAAAAAATTAGTCATTGAAAAACAGTCCAACACACACATTTGAGAAACTACTATTAGGGGAAAGCGTAAAAAAAAAAAAAAATGACAAAACTTTTCAAAGGTAGTAAGATTTTTTTTTCTTTCTTCTTTTATTAAGTTAATTGACACATATGATTACCAGAAAATTTGTACTTTGCAGCTTTAAAGTAATACTCCTTTCCTTACTTAAAAGTCTGTGGTTTTCCCCAAACATTAAATACTATAATATTTTAGAGTATTTATACAAAAAATGTAAATGTCCTTCAAGTTACTGCCAGTCCAACTAGCTTAGTCATTTCAATTTTTAAAATTCTTTTGAAAACATTTTATTTTGATCACATACCTCACTGCCTTTTCTATTCCCAAAGCACATGTTCTATAATGACTAAATTAAAATACTCTTATTACAATTCTTCTATCATACTTCTTTCAAAGAATGTACTAGTAGCCATTCTACCATAGAATACCAAATAGAAAACCTATCATTTAAAACACCTTCACCACCACCATTAGGGTATGTGAGAAAGTATGACAAAAGTATCATATTGTGCCCCATACAATGCTCTCACATTCTGGTTTTTCAATGCTCAAATTTTGATTCATTTTTTCTGGCTGTGAGGAAGAGTGCCTGCACAAAGCACATCTAGGATATAAATTGGGATACATAATATAGAGGACTGGAAGTGACATTGAGAAATTCTTTAGTCCTTCCTCTAAGGCTCCAGATAGGACAGTGATTTAAAGCGTCTCAGAAGAAAATTCAACAACCTTCCAGTGAGAATAGTCAGAAGGTTCAATTTGATGTAAGTTCTTATTCTGATGCCTGAGAAGCTCTAAGCTATAAAGGGTAGAATCCTAAATTCACTTTCTTCATTATCAAAAAGGATGCTGCTAAAAATTACTTTATTTTAATTGCAGACTTAAAAAAAAAAGATGATAAGAGTTACCTGTTGAACAAGGCATCTGGAAATTGGGATCATTGCTATCCAAAACAGGCAAACAGAACTGGTTACTCGCAGATCCTAGCATAGGATCCTTATCGCTGAGCATGTTCTTCAGCGAGTCCTCTAAGACATTCTGACTTGTACTAAAATCCTCACAGACTTCATTCTCCAGGTTGGATCCTAGAAATAGGGCATCATCTAAGTGTTCAGTAGGAATTAAATGATTAAATGTATCAACTATATCCATGAAGACTTCTGTGTGTCTTTCAGCCCTATAGAAAGACAAAAAAAATATCATAAGAAATAAAGCTATCGAATGTAAAATCACCTACAACCAAATTATTTTCTTTGTCCTGTTTTGAGTCTTAAAGAACACTTAAGGTATTTCTGAATTGTTTCTTAAAAAAAAAAATTCTCACTGATGTAGTAGACTATGCATTTGGAAATTCAAAACCAATTTTTATTAATACTGATTCACCATGCATGTAGAATGGCATATTACTGGTTTACCTGTTGACAGGCTACAATATATTTATATTTTTTAAAAGAAAAAATTGTTAAATCTCAAATTACATAGCTAAATACAATAATCCATTTTTAAAGTCTTTTTTAGAGAAATTAAATTTAAACTACCTTCTACAATAACACCTAAAATATACATAGAGTAAGTATGAAAGTGAATTACACTCTTAAATGCATTTTATGCCATACTGTGAAAATTAAACAGCCTCATTTTATTTGTAAAGCCCTCCAAACTTTAATTATGTACAAAGCATCCCAGAAAGTCAAAGTTTAAAACTACACTAAGATTTTTAGCACATAGGATAAAAATCCCATTTCCTGTGCATTTACTTTCAAGAAAAAGAGGCAACCGATAGCAGCAACATTATTTTTTAAAATTACTTCATGAATCTGTGTGTATGTATACGCACACATATCCAGGAACTGGTACAGGTTCCCTTCAATCTCCAACTCTCTACATCTGTCATCAATCATGAATGATGTTCAGAATGAAGATCCTCAAGCACTGAAAGATCAATCACCAAATATTCACTGATTTTAGTACCCTAACTTACTATGGGCATAAAAGTGAACTAAAACCATTTAGAACATTTTTTAACAGAAAAGGAAATTTCTGATCAACGCATATTTAGCTTAGATTAATAGTTACTTCAATATAATTTAGACTACCAGATTAATACACTTTAGAAAAATTTTCAACAAAGAAAAGGGGAATTTCTGATTAATACCTACTTAATCAGAAAATTCTATTAATCAGAAGACCTAATTCCCAGACATTCCAATGCAGTTTCCACTACTGTAAATGCTAAACCATAATCAGATTAGCCATAATTATTAGCTATGCTATCCTAAATCTCCTATAACAGGATACAGATATTTCCTCCAAAAAAAATGAAGTACCTAGCTCAAACAGTAGAAATAAAGTATCTAAATCAAACCATTGAAATAGCTAAAGGAGAAACACCTGAGATAATCTTACTCAATAATATCCCTTCTCAAGTAACTCAAGTCCAACTATTTGTAATTTCATTATTTATACCAATGAGTTACATATCAAAATTTGAAGTATTTAACTTTTAAATGCAAGCTTTTTTTCAATTAGTTTTACACAATCTCTATTTATATATCAGTGATAGCATATCTCACTTTGTATTTCTAGAAAAAACAAATCATATATCAAGTATTCTTCCCTGTAAGTAGGTTCTACTAAGCTATCCATGATCTGGCCTGGTCTCCTTATGATGACACTTTAAAAAACAGGTGGTTTAAGACATGTTTTTTTCCCCATGCAAAGCAAACAAATATATAACCAAAGACAAAGAAATTGCAGCTAAATGGAAGAACAGTTCAAGAATTCTACCTGGGGACATATTATGCTTAAAAGCAATAAAGAAATGTTATTTCCTGTGATACTTGGCTGGTGGTTCACCTTGCAGTAAGAAAAAGCCTAAGAAAACATCACTGGAAAGTAGTTGGAGCTTATGTCTCAAAAACTGATGGAGAAAATTAAGAACCAGAGAAATTTCTATTAAGAATTTAACAAGATTCCCCCTGCCCTCAATTAAGTCAACACATACTTTAATGTTTAGTGACTTCAATATGGAGATAAGACTTACGATATTGGAATATATACTTCGGGAATCAAGAAAAAAAGGATCATTCACTTTTGCTTGTCCCTAGCACACAATTAGGCACTAAAGAAAGGTGATGGACATACAAAGACAAAATGAAATAGAATTCCTGACCTCAAGAATCTTACACTCTACTAGGAGGCTATAACACAACTAACATATTTAATAATCTGTAGAGATAAAGAAGTAAAAACAAATAGTAGGATCAAGAAAAGTTCCCCAAAAGAGGTGAGTCTTAAAGGAAACCAGTGGTTCTAAGAAACAAGAGTTGAGGAGGGAGTATATTCTAGGCAGTCTGTACAAATGTATGGAATGCAGTCAAGAACAGCAGGTATTCCAATATGTGTAAAGGACAAGTAATGTGAAATAAGCCTGGATAGGTAGGCTAGAGTCAGATTGAAAAAGCTTTAAAAACAAAGCTTGAGGCATTTATATTTTATCCTAAAGAAAATAAATGAAGCAGAATAACATATTCAGACTTCTGCTTTAAGAAGATTATTTCAGCAACTGACCACTGAAAGAAAAAAAATG
The DNA here is from genome assembly GCA_028646515.1 of Pseudochirops corinnae. Taxonomy (NCBI): domain Eukaryota; kingdom Metazoa; phylum Chordata; class Mammalia; order Diprotodontia; family Pseudocheiridae; genus Pseudochirops; species Pseudochirops corinnae. Next base: position 151,213,001 of record CM053586.1, on the reverse strand, counting down.
AAAGTCATGAACATAAACAAGAGGCTGTTGCAACAGTCTGGACAACAGGTGATGAAGGTCTGAAATAGAAGGCTTTGTGGGCAGAAAGAATATGCAAGAGATATTGTGGCAGCAGAATTAAAAAGATTTGACTATTGATTAGACAGGACATGAGTGAGAAGTAAGAGTCAAGGATGAGTATGAAGTTGGGAATCCAGATGGAAAGATGGTCACTCTTCTTTAGAAAAAGAAATCTGGAGAATGGGTGGGTTGGGGGAAAGAGAAATAATGAGGTTTTAGAGATGTTTTTGAGATACCTATAGAGAATCCAGTTGGAAATATAGACTGGACCTGACAAAAGGGATTAAGACTAGATATTCAGAGCTGGTAATCATCAGCACAAAGACAATAACTGAACTCATGTGATCCCCAATTTTAAAAAAAAACCAGCTTGTTCTGTTATTAAAGTGTTTTACAATATAGTGTAAGCCAGTGTTTCCAAACTGATTATTTCACAAATCCCCTTATAACAGATGCTATTTTCCAAGCAAACTGGACTATTGCTTTTTTTTTGGTACACTACATTCCAATTCCCACCTTTGCACATGCTATCCTCCTTTCTTCCACCTCCTGGAATCTCCAGTTCCTTTTAAGACTTAGTGACGCCTCCTAAATTGAGGGCATTTCTTATTACCCAGTGGTTAGCACTCTCTCTTCTCAGTTATTTTATGCTTGCTTATGTAACTATTTAACAGTGTCCCAAGTTCTCTCCAAGTAGAGTGAAAAGTTGTTAGGAACAGAATCAGGACTTTCTTTTTTTTAATCGTCTAGGTTTAAAAACAACTTAGCTTTTTTTAGCACTTACTACAATGTTCAATAAATGCTTTTGGAAAATTTTAAAGAAAGACTGCAGAAAGAAGACGTCTCAAGACAGAACCCTCTGGAGCATGCAAGATTAAGAGGCAAGACATAGATGAAAATCCACCAGGAGAAAATAAGTGATCAGACAGAGAACAATAAGAGAGGAAAGCAGGGCAGCTAGGTGGCACAGTGAATAGAGCACCAGCCCTGGAGTCAAGAGGACCTGAATTCAAATTCAGCCTCAGACACTTGACACATTTACTAGCTGTGTGACCTTGGGCAAGTCACTTAACCCCAATTGCCCCCTCAAAAAAAAAGAGAGGAAAGCAATATCACAAAAGCCCAGAAGGGTCAGGAGAAAAATGGTCAACAGTGTCAAAAGCAGCAGAGATGAAGGAAGATGAGTACTGATAACAGCCACAAGATTTATAAATTAAGAGATAACTGGTAACCTCAGAGAGAACAACTTCAAGGCTAAAACCAATACCAAATGATGATTTAAGAAAACACTGTCTGCACTTATTGTGGTTCCCAACCTACCTGCTTAAAAAACCTGAATTTAAAAAGAAAAGCAAAGAGAAGACTAATATACTAAGATTACTCTCACTATTCCTTAGAGAAATTTAAACGTTGTAAAAGAGTAACAAACAAGGAAGGTTGAAACTAGAAAAAGTAGCTAAAATAATGAAATACTATTGTGCCCAAAGAATGATGAAAGAAATGGTTTCCAAAAAACCTGGAAAGTCTTGTGAACTGAACCAGGGAAATTAATTTATACATTAAAAAGACAAATGACTTTGAAAAACTTAACTCTGAGCAATGCAACTATGATTTGAGAGGACTGAGACGGAAGCATGCTATCCACCTTCTGAAAAGTGATGGCCCCAAGAAGTAGAATGCAATATAAATTTTGGGACCTAATCCATGTGGGAATTTCTTTTACTTAACTAAACATATTAGCTTCAAGGGCTTGGGCTTTATTCATTTTTTTTCGATGGTGGGCAGGAAGGAGAAAATACATGTTAATTGAAAAATATTTTTTTTGTTAGGGGAAAACAAATGTGTGGGTTCAACAATAGGGGACGGAGTCAAGATAGTGACTTAAAAGCAGGAGAATTCTGTGGCTCCCCCCATAACCACCTCAAATACCTATAAAATATGACTCTAAACAAATTTTAGAGCTCTAAAACCCACAAAATTAGACAGTAACAAAGCTCCTGGTCAAGGCAGCCCAGCAGGCTGATGAGAAGGTGTTCATCACAGCACACTGGGAGCCCAGAAAAGCACGACATGAACCCGCAGCTTGAGCCCTAGGGTGGCCAGAACAAGCCGGGGCTGGAGCTCTCAGGAGAGTGGATCATGGGCAGCTGTGGCAGTTTCCAGAAGTATCAACCCATAAGAAACAAGAACTAAGTGAAAGGTCAGTGGAACTCAGCTAAATTTTGGGGAGAGAGTCTGGCCATCTGCCTCCAGGGTGAGAAGCAGAGAAGCAGCAGCAGCAGTAGCCATCGCATTATGGCTGCCTCAGAGCTCCCGGCCTGCAGACGGCAGAGGGGGCCCAAGTGATCATTCAAATGCTAAGTGCTCTTGCCTTAACTGGCCTGGATTGGGATCATGGTCTTGACTGGTGGTCCTGAGGTGTGTGACCAGTGAGCCAAAGCTGGTGGAGGCTGCAGAGACGGCAGCCTCCTAACAGCCGCAGCAGCTGCGAAAAAACCAGCAATTTGGGACAAATTTCTCCCCTCTGGAGGCAGAGATCTACCGTGGCTCAAAAATAAAATTAACTGACTAGCAACATGAGCAGGCAAAGGAAGCAAAGCAGAGCAATACAACTTTAGATTCCTTTTTTGGGGACAGAAAGGATCAAAGTATGGAACGGCAGAAAGACAATAGTCAGAACCCCACACCAAAAGCTTCCAAGAAAAATGGAAAACTTGTTACAAGCCACAGAGGCACTTAAGAAGGATTTTGAAAACCAAATTAAGAGAAGTGGAGGAAAAATTGGGAAGAGAAATGGGAATGATGCAAGAAAATCATGGAAAGAGAGTTAACAAACTGACTGAAGAAAATAACACCTTAAAAAATAGATTAACTCAAA
>CM053586.1:151176530-151209563 GCA_028646515.1 Pseudochirops corinnae | reverse complement strand
GACTTTATGAGAAATCAAGATGCCATTAAACAGACGCAAACAAATGAAGAAATATAAGGCAATGTGAAATATCTCCTTGAAAAAACCACTGACCTGGAAAATAGATACAGGAGATATAATTTAAAAATTACTGCACTACCTGAAAGCCATGATCAAAAAAAGAACCTAGACATCATCCTTCAAGAAAAGGAAAACTGCCCTGATGAACCAGAGGGCAAAATAGAGGTTGAAAGAATTCACTGATCACCTCTTGAAAAAGATCCCAAAATGAAAACACCTAAGAATATTATAGCCAGTTTCCGGAGTTTGCAGATCAAGGAGAAAATATTACAAGTAGCCAAGAAGAAACAATCTGAATATTGTGGAAACACAATCAGGATAACACAGGATCTGGCAGCTTCTACATTGAGGGATCGAAGGGCTTAGAATATGATATTTCGGAGATCAAAGGAGCGAGGATAAAAACCAAGAAATCACCTACCCAGCAAAACTGAGTATAATTTCAGGCGAAAATGTGGTCATTCAATGAGGTGGAGGACTTTCGAGTATTCTTGATGAAAAAACCAGAACTGAAGAGAAAATCTGACATTCAAATACAAGAAGCAAGAGAAACATGAGAAGGTAAACAGTTGAACTATTTACATGCCTACATGGAAAAATGATCATTGTAACTTATGAACCTTTTCTCAGTATGAGGATAGTTGAAGGGAACAGAAAGGTATATGTATATATATATATATGTATACATACGTATATGTCTATACAGGAGGATATATATGCATATGAATACATGTGAGTGTGTGTATATATGTGTACAGGTATACATAGAAAAAGGGCACAGAATCAACTCAATAAGAAGGGATGACATTCAAAAGATGAAATTGAGAGGTGAGAGAGGAATATAATGAGAGGAGATGGGGAGAGACAGAATGGGGTAAATTATCTCATACAGAAGAGGCAAGGGATAACTGTTACAATGGAGGGGAAGAATAGAAAGGCAAAAGGAAATGGGTCAACTTTACTCTCATTGAATATGGCTTAAGGAGGAAATGACATACACTCTACATTGGGTTTCTTGCCCTACAGGAGAGTAGGGGGGAAGGAGATGATAGAGGGGATGATGGAGTGGAGAGCAGGTTTGGGGGGGGAGGGTAGTTAGAAGCACACACTTTTGTAAATGGACAAGGACAAAGTAGAGAATAGAACAAGTGGGGGGCGGGATAGTATGGAGGGAAATATAGTCAGTCTTTCACAATATATCCACTAAGGAAATGTTGTACGTAACTACACATGTGCAACCTATATTGAATTGCTTATCTTCCCAGTAAGGGTGCATGACGAGGGAGGAAGGGAAAGAATCTGGAATCAAAAGTTTTAAAATCAAATGTCTAAAAAAAATTAATAAGTTAATTTTTTAAAAAGACACATGGTTGGACAGGAACCTCTCTGAATTAGACAAGTATATTTTACATATATATTATTTTGGAGAAGGCAGGATCACAACACTGTCAATTATCTGGGAAAGTTCAATGATATTAAATGACTCATCAAAGGCCACCATCTCCCACGAATCTGCTGTGGGTGACAAATAGAAAGATCTAGGGTGGGGAAGGCACAAGTATAAGTAGCAATATTATCAATAATAATTTGAGAAAGACATCAAGTACGAAAGGTGTACCAGTCATGTTGCAAGAGTAATGAATAGAAGATGAATAGTTCAACAGTATCCACAGATATTGTTGTAGGGTTTTTAAAGCCTGCAATGTATTGTATAGAACTTATATGAAATACAGAAAGACACCGACAAAAAAGTCAAATATGAGAAGACGGTAAAACAAAAGTCAAACATGAGAAGACGGTAAGCAAAATTGTAAAAAACACTAGATGTGGATTCAGAAGACCTACATTCATAAGACCTGGCTCTTGTCTGTGACCTTCATTAATTTAACTTCTCTGAGGAAAAAAAGTTATCGATGACCATATGAAAAAAGGCTCTAAATCACTAATAATAACAGAAATACATATTACAACAACTCTGAGCTACCACTTCATACCATCAGGTTGGCTAAGACAACAAAAAAGGAAATATCAAATGCTGGAGATGTGCGAAAACAGGTACACTAATGCGCTGTTGGTGAAGCTGTGAATTAGTCAACCAATTGTGGAAAACAGTCTGGAAGTATGTCCAAGAAGTTAGTAAACTGTGTGTATAACCTTTGACCCAGTGATAGCACTGCTATGTATACTAGGTATACCATTCCTATGCCACCAAAATATCAAAGTAAAGGAAAAGGATTCTAACGTACAAAAATATTTATAGCAGCTCTTTTTATAAGGCAAAGAATTGGAACCTGAGGCGTATACTTATCAATTACAGAACGGATGAACAAGGATGTATGCAAACAAGGTAATATTGCACTGTAATAGTATTGTTCTGGAAGTATTTGTAGGAACTGACGTAAAGTGAGCAGAACAAAGAGAACATTTTATACAATAACAGCAATATTTGTAAAGCTAATCCAATCTAAAAGACTTGGTAAATGATCAACTACAATGATGAATCTACAATTCTAAAGGACTCATGATGAAACATGCTATGCACCTCCAGATTGGGAATGGATGGACTAAGAGCATAGATTAAAGCATATTTCCTTCTATTTCTTTTTCTTGCCCTTTTTAAAAATTTAGCTAACATGGAGATTTATTTCGAATAACTATACATATTTGTGATGAGTTTTTTGCCTTCTCAACAGATGGAGGAGGGTTAGAGACAAAGTAAGAACTTAGAACTAAATATAAAATTGAATTTTTAAAAATTTAACCTTTCTGAGCTGTTTCTTCAACTGTAAAATAAGGAGGATTTAGAAGGATGATCTCCAATTGCAGAAACCCATTCAGAGGGTACAATCTGTACCAATAAAAGGAGCATCCATGTCTCTCAACTATCTATTGAAGACAATGAAATATTTTTTTTAATCAAACTACAACATGTTCTACAATGTTTGTGAATATTAGACAATTATGTGGCCAGACTTAATTCAACAGAAAAATACAATGCTAGTCTCAACTATCTCAAACTATTACCAAATTGGTTTTTTTTCCTTTCTTTTCTTTTTTTTTCTGAAAATGGAGAGACTATCTTAAAGGAACTCCTGGTTCAAACTGTACCTTTAGGTATTTCTTAAGACTTGACTCTAGGGCAGCCAAGAACAACAGATTGCAAGGCGTGAAGTCAGAAAGACTCAAATTGTAGAACCTTAGAGGCAAGTCACTTAACCCTATTTGCCTCAATTTCAACATCTATAAAATGAACTAGAGAAGGATGTGGCAGATCACTCCCATATCTTTGCTAAGAAATGGGGTCTTAATAACCCAGATATGATTGAAAACGACCAAACAACAAAAGCCTTTATCTTTAATTACACTTTAAGCAGACACTCAAATCTTATTTCTTGTATTCTGTTCCCTCCTCTCCCCCCAACAAATGTCTATCTGGTAGGTGCTTAATAAATTTGAAAATGAGTATATACATTAGAACAATTTAAATGAATGACTGTCCAAAGAAAAGAGCATCGATTCTGGAGTCAACCTGGGTTCAAATATTGCCTCTCTGATGCTTCCTGTGTGACTGACACATCAGAGCCTTCCTGGACCTCAATTTCCTTCACTGTAAAATGAAGGAAGTGAACAAAGTGAACACCAAGAGCTCCCTTCCAGTTCCAAATCTATGGTCTTTTTTTTTTTTACAGTGTTTTCTTTTGTATATTTAAAATGGCTTCCTTACTAGTTTTATTTCACTAAAACTGAGTTCTTAAAGGCTTTATCAACAAGGCACAATCATTAGCAGGCCTACAACAACTATAATCAGTCTAGCTAAGTTTGAGAGGTTTAACATCAGAAGATTAGTCAACAAGTGACATTTGAAGGAAAAAAGAGGGTCATACCACAGAAAATTATGAAGACCTATTGAGGGGATGAAAGAGTATTATTATTAATGAAATTGTGGATACTGAAACATTGAAGGTGCTTATCTACTTAAGCTTAATCACACACACACAAATTCAATTAAGTGAACACCAGGGATATACAAATATCCATAATCTTAAAACTGGTTTTCAAATTCAGGGCTGAAAGGTCTTTAATATCCAAATATATAGTCTTCCCTTGGTTTTCTGGCATGGTCCACTAATTCAATTTAACTAATTCAAACAGATGCTTATTAACCATCTGTTAAATTTTAACCACTTGGTTAGGCACTATAGAAACAAAGACAGATCTACAGAGATCTTGCTCTCAAGTTGCCTACAATCTGATTATCATTTGCAGCACTAGCTGCTACTTTTTCAATATTCCACATTGCTCTCTCAAAGTCACTTCTAATACTATTTATTCAAATTCAGATACTGGATGATCTTTGTGAAGGCACTCTTTTCACACCCAGAAAAAATAAATCAATGAATCAAGATCTATAGCAATGAAGGAACAGTAAATGAGGGTATTTAATGATGCACATCAATAACAATAACACAAAGGAGAAAGGAACTAAGTGTATGGAAACGGAGAATATTTGGGTTAACACAACTTTCTCAGTCATGGTTCATCAATTTTTTTAAAAATCCTAACAATTTATAATATTAAAAACTATGCTGAGCATAAGTCATTTTTTCAGAAAGAACTTCTGAGTTATTCAGTTAGAGGGCAAGAGGAGCCTTATGGATCATCTAGTTCAAACGACTCACTTTATAGATGAGGACACTGATATCTAAGAGAGGTTAAGTGACTCTCCCAAGGACACATAGCTGGTTATGTGAAAGGGCTCAAAACTTGAAAATAAGTCTGATTTCCATACCACTGTTCTCTTTATTCCTAAACATAAAGTACTTTAAATTAATCAGTTCCCACTAAATAGAAATGCTAGTTAATAGAGGGTTCACAATGACAGAACTAATAGATGTTAGTATATATGACAAGTGTCTTTTATGAATATTTAAAGAGGCAAACTTTTAAGTTTAACAATCAATCTCCATCAAACACCATTTTAAACTAAAGCCAAATAGTTTCTCTATGTTGATCTATTGAAAACATTTCAGAAGCAAAAATACTCTGTATTGGAACATTTTTCTTTATACCTTAAATTTAAACTGATTTTAAGAATTAGAACATACAGTCCATAATGAATTAAGAAATACTAAAAGAAAAACTCAAATTCCCACTTTTCTAAGTTGGTACATTTAAAGTATGTCTAATATTTATAGAAATTATCTTCACTGTATTTTCTTAAAAGTCTCAAAAGGGCTGATTTTTACTAATTCTTAAAATGCTATTTTTTGTCAGTAAGATTTAAATCCTTATTCATACCACAGATTCTACTTCTGAATTGTATTGAATAAAAATCAAATTTAAAATCAGAACTGTTCTTTTCTTCTCTATAAAATAAAAAGACTCATCAATTCATCATAAAAGATGATATGGTTAAGACTGTATACTGAATCTTCTTTGCAACCTTGTCACACTCCATTTATTCTGACATTAGACAATTAAAAAGAATATGTTGTGACAAAAAAAAGTCATGAGACTGGTTTGTGTAAGGTACAAACAAAAGAAACCAGGCCCAGTACACAATGTATACTCTAAGATGTCAAGATATTAAGAGACACTCTGTTTTCCAGAGTTAAAGCCCAGCAAGGAAGTTGTGCCCTGAGCTTGGCATAACAACAATCCTTTGCACTCACCTTCTAAAACTGACCATCCCTGAGCTCAGACATGCACCAACAGCCCAGATATGAAACCTTGCTATGAATGGACTTTTTTTCCCTAGACAACTGTGCCTCACTACTATTACTACACTATACTGTTTGACTCTTTATCTAGCCACAAGTATATGAAATCAAGGTTCAGTCACACTAAAGCAGGTCCCCTCCATACTAGGGTGAGGCCTCAGCACGTGTCTAATAATGCCTCCTTGCTTGCAAACCATTTCCCTCACTTTGAAATTAAGCTTGATTCCTGACTCTCCTGTCTCTAGTCTGCTCTGCTTGGCTGTGGACATCCACAGGTTAGGGGCCCATTGGATCCAACTGAATATGTATTCAGTTCTCAATTCCTTTTCAGTTATCTTTTCTTTTTTTTTTTTTTAATGTTTTGGAGGGGGGAAGGGGCAAGGCAATTGGGGTTAAGTGATTTGCCCAAGGTCACACAGCTAGTAAGTGTGATCAAGTGTCTGAGGTCGAATTTGAACTCAGATCATCCTGAGTCTAGGGCCAGTGCTCTATCCACTGCGCCACCTAGCTGCCCCAGTTTTCAGTTTTCTTTAAGCTAATTTCTCCACAGATGGATCTGCCTATAAATTCTAGAACATCTACTTAAAAGTCTGCAATACAAATAACAAAAACATACTTCATAAAAATCTCTTAGGAACCCAAATGCTACACAAAACCTGAGTTCTGAGAAGATGGCTCTACATCTGCAGAGTATGCATTTCAAAATGCAACTTACTGCTGATTTATATTGACTATACAAAATCTATGTTTTTGGAAACTTGCTCAGTCAACTGCCAAACCAGTTAAGAATAGAATCAGATAGATAAACAGTAAGGCAAGGAGGAAGCATCGTGATATCTAATGTACTTCTTAAAATGCTTTAGAAAATACTACCTTAAAAAACAGCTGCCAGTTTGCTGCTGATATATCTAAATGAAAAAAATAGTTTTTCTGAACAACTATCAACTACACATACCTAAGAATCAAGAATGGCTCTATGTCATGCTCTAATATTATGTGAAGGTTTCTGCACCATGGAAAAGCACAAGAGAATTGAACGGGGGAAAAAAGACTATTAAGGAAAGACCATTTAATCAATGGTACATCTTTAGTGAAGCAGATCTTTGATATCAGACAGTAGAAGTTATTTTTTTTTAAGTTTAGGTACAAAAAAGAAATGCAATTACTTACAAACTGATTATAGAGGTAATCAAAATAATTTTCTCTCATCCACTTTCCTCTGCAAAAGAGAACTAAGAAATATTCAATTATACCACTACAGCTGTTTTACAAAGTTATGCTTCAAGACAAGACTGAAAGCCTAATGTTAGGACATATCAAATCTTATGATTAACTTTCTTCAACATGTTTCTACTAAAGACTTTGAAACAATTATGCTAGAAGAAATATAAGTCTTGGAACATATACCTACCCAGGCTGTGTACCCGGTATATTTTGCAAAGGTAAGCAGTACCCAGACTACAGATACCAAACTCAACAGCATCAGGAAAACTTTTAAATAAAACAAAATTGTTAATGGGCCTGAAATCTGAAGCCTATTACTTCTGGCAGCATGTAACCACAGCAGCTGCAAATTTATCCAGATATGTAGTACATTAAGTCTTTTAGCAGATTAACATTTAAGGTATGGTATTAAGATTGCAGTCTACATTAAGTGTCCTATCTAATCAGTAAAAACAAAAGGACCTGTTATACGGATAAATTTTATATTTATCTTGCTCTTTAACCGAACAACTCCATGTTACAATGAAACTTGAAAGTGGTGTTCAGTAAAGTATCCAGTCCATCAGAGGCAGAGAAATAATAACTGTAGAGAAATGATAACTGTTTTGTAATGAGATAAATATCCATGGCAAGCACCAGCTAATTATCATTAGTTACCTCATACTGTATTACACTGGAAAGAACAATGGATTGAAGTCAGGAAGAATCCCATTCAAATCCAAACATGGATATTTACTGTGTGACCTTGGGCAAGTCACTTAAACCTGAGTCTGTTTCCTAATCTGTAAAATGAAAAGTAAAAATAGCACCTATCTTCAGGGATGTTGTAAGGTACAAATGAGAAAATGTATATAAAGCTTACCAAATGATATAAAAATGTGGAAAATTATTAAAATTATGAGTCCTAACTAGGTGATCGCTAATGTGTTCCATCCTTCAAAGTTTTGTTAATTTTTAGAGCTGGAAAGGCCCTTAGAAATAATCTAGTTTAATCTTCACCTTTTGCAGATAGAGAAACTGAAGTCAAGAGATTAAGTGACTTGACTAATATAACACAGGAAGAGGCAGGTCTTCTCTCAACAAAAAGTTCTTTCTTACAATGTCATCAACTTCCCTCTGAATCAAAATAAAGTACACAGAAGAACCAAAAAGAGGACAGTGAAGTTAAATCAACAGTGTTGGAAAATAACAATAGCAGATGGAGCACACAAGTTAAAAACTGGAAGAAAGTAGTGACTAAGAAGCTTAACAACTATATTGTCCTGTCAATAAGAAATACCAAAGCTACATGTAAAGCCTAGGAGCAATTGAAACATTTACTAGTTTGTTTTAGATATACATACCACCAATCTTTTAATACACAAGATAATACTGTTTACTCTTCTGAAGCTCTTCCAAAAAAGTACACATTTTAACCTCATGAGCTATGTGCAAAATAAACTAACTTCCTCCAAAGATGAAATATGCACACAAAATGCAATTACAAATTAGCAAGTACAAAATTTGCCATTGCTGCTTCTACTTTTCACAGTATGCTCACACAAATTATAAATGAATGAAACTATTAATACTATATTAGCCCAACATATTATAACATAAAAAATTAGTGTCAGAGGATAGGTGACCTACATATATAGTTACTTTTTTAAAAAAATTAAAGAAAAGGAGGTAGCTGGAACAGTTATGTGTAAGTGGTGGAGAGGTCTTAATGAAGACATGAAGATGATCATGAAAGATAAAACAGACAATTTTAATTACATAAAAATTTAAAGCTTTTGCATTAACGAAATCAATGTGGCCAGAAGGGAAGTTGTTGATTAGAGGTGAAAAGTTTCATAAAAATCTCTCAAGAATTTCTTATATAAATATATAAAAAGCCATTCTCCAACAGAAAAGGAGTCAAAGAACAAGAACAAGCAGTTTTCAAAAAGATATACAAATTAACAACCACCATATTAAAGAATGTTCCAAGTTGCTAATAAAAAACGTGAATTGAAATTATAGGCTTTTTTCTTACATGCAAAGAGAAAAAAGAGGTGGGGCTTTTTTCTTACATGCAAAGAGAAAAAAGAGGTGGGAAGAAAAACACGAATGGATAACTGGTGGATTGTGAACTGGTACAAAGGTTCTGAAAATCAATTTGGAATCACAGGAAATAGATGAATCACTAAAGATATAAAAGTCATTAAAACTCTGAAAAAAAAATCAATTACAAGGTATGTAGCCCAAGAAGGTCAACACTGAAAGTTCCTCTATGCAAAAATGACATAAAGTAGATACCCATGGACTGAGGAATAATTTAATTTATGGAAATTAATGCAATGAAATCACTGATGAGTATGAGGAAATAAGAGAAAGTTTTAAGAAGTGATGCAAAGCTAAGTAGGCAGAATCAAGAAAACAATTTACACTGTAGTCAATGCCGTAATCAATCGTGATTTTCAGGTACTGATATTAAAGCATGCCTCCCTACTCTTGGCAGAGATGTGGTAGACTACTGATTTAGAATAAGGCCTATATTATCAGAGATAAGCCAATGTGTTGAATTCTTCTGCGAAAGGTTTTTGTTACACATGAGAGGGTTCTCTTGGTGGAGGTGGGAGTCATTGAAAGGCAATGCTAATACACAAAATATCAATAAAATCTTATTGAGTTTTTAAAGTTAATATTATCTTGCACAATTAGCTCTGACAATTGTACTCATAGCCAAAGCTTTACCTATAGTAGTTTTAGCCAAGTCTGACAAACAGGCAAATTTTCTAATGTTCTTAAATTTCTGCTGCACTACTTTTAACCATTCTGCTTCAGTTTTGTAAGTGTAATCTTTATAGCTATACCATGTATGTAAATATACATATACTTAAGTATGTATATACACATACATATCTATATTTTTTGCTGTTTCTGACCTTCAGAATTTAGAGACAGATAACTCATACGTAGTGTTTTTGTCTATATACTAGTGTGGGTCTCCAAGACCCTTTTTCAGGGGGTCCTCAAAGTCAAACCTATTAAGACATTTTAAATTCTGAAATGATAAGTATCAACAGGAATAATTCAAATAAATAAAAGCTCTTTGGGAGTTCTGAATTTTTTAGATTATAAAGGTGTCCGTTCTAAGACCAAAAAGTTTGAGAACCCCTGGTTTATATCATTCATTTGGCATTTCGGGTCCTGAATTGTTTAATTCTTCTAGTTATTTAAACTTTTAAATTTATATTTGTCCTATAAATAATGTGTAGAAGCCTATATACCAAACATGACTCACTTCTTTGCATTCCTCACAACCAGTATTAAAAACTTACAAAGAAAGAATTAACAGCTCTTAATTTGATTTGTTTTGGATTCCCTTCTATGCAAATACAAAGAAGTCAATGATAAAAAGAAAAGCCACACACCCCCCAAAATATTTTTAGCAAAAATTTCTTTGTGGTACCAAAGAATTGAAAATAAAGTATTTGGATAAATTACTGTAATTAATAAAATATTACTATGCTATAAGAAATGGTAGAGATATAAAGACTTATATGAACTGATGAAGAGTGAACATAGATGAGGAAGCATGCTACCTACCTCCAGATAGAAAGGTGACAAACTCGAGGGGCCACTAGATGGTGCACTGAATAGAACACAGGCCCTGAAGTCAGAAGGACCCGAGTTCAAATACAATCTCAGATACTTGACACACTTAACTAGTTATGTCACGTGACCTTGGGCAAGTCACTTAACCCCAACTGGCCTAAATTCCACTCTCCAAAAAGCCCAAAAAAAAAAAAAAAGGTGACAAACTTAGGATACAAAACAGATATATATTTTTGGACATAATCAATGTGGGAATTTATTTTGCTTTATTATGGATATTTGTTACCAGACTTTTGGCAGGGAGATATGGAAAGAAAATAAATTTTTTGTTAATTGAAAAGTTTTAATTTTTAAAAAGTAAAACAGAAAAAGTAACAGAACTAGGAAAATAATATACACATGTAATTTGCAACAATGTAAACAAAGATAAAACAATGAAACCTGTGAAATCATAATTACCTAGCTGTGTTTTAAAGTAGGGATGAGAAGACACATCCACCTCATTTGCAGGTGGAAGACCGTAAGTATAGAACATGGTATAACATTCATTTTTTTAACTTTTTTCCCCCTCCTTTTTCTTTTTAGGAATAGTTCTCTGGGAGAGACTTGAGAGGAGGAATACAACAGGAAATAGAGGTGATGTAAAAAAAAAAGCAATGAAAAATTTTTAAATGAAAGCATATATGTTTATTTTTTATCCTCAAAAAGCACCTAACTTCACAATTCAATTACACATTTCCCAAGAATATTCTTCATAATTTCCCAAAAGGGAAGAATAAATACCTCTTAAAGCCTATCCCAAGAATTCCAAGTGTTCTATAGCTGATTAATCCTTGCAATGCGGGGAGGGAGGGGGTTCAGGGCTCTGGTTGCCCAGTTAAACTTATGTGTTACTTTAAGCTCTTTCCTCTCCGTCACCACTCATATCCAGTTTCCAAGTAACCAATTCTACTTCCATACCCTCCTCCCCACTGGACTCCTTTTTTATGTCACCATTGCCACCACCTTAGTAGAAATTCTTACTACCATGTGTATTACTTCAGTAGCGTAATTGGCCTCTCACCTCGTGACAACTCACCAAATGAAGGCCAAACCCCTCAAGAATATGGGCCACTCTACTTAACACTACTTTCCCCAGACTAGAACACAGAATAGGTAAAATTGACCTACTACTTGCTAAACTCTTCATCCACACCTATTACTTGCTCACTTTCATGGTTTTATTCATTCTTTCCAAAGCCTTCAATGCCCTCCCCCTTGCCCTATTATTTTCACTGTTGAAAACCCTATCCATCTTTTAAGACTTTGCCCAAATGACAAACGACTCAATGCCCAAATGACTCCATGAAGTGTTACCAATTACCCCAGTCAGAAATTATTTTTCCCACTCTTAATCTTGCATAAAACTTTATTTACTTATAGAAGGTAGTGTCTTTTGTGAGTTTTAGTGATGACCTGTATATTGGGTTGAAAAATTCTGATGTAAGGTGCCAGAAACAAGTTCTTTTCACCTAGTTCACAATTTCCAGTTTGTATTTTGGTTTGGTTCAGTATAATAAGTGACTAGATGACTTGGCATATCATACACCTTCAGAGGCTTCCTGACTTGCTCAAAATAAACCTGAGATTAGAAAGATGAACCAACAAACAGTATAGAAAGACCATGTGGGAAAAAATAGACTTCAGTTTGCCCAGATGAGAAAATGACAGCAATTCTTGGGTGTCCCAGGAGAGAGAAGGCAGCCTGGTCAAGAAGCAATAAGGATAGCCAGGCTAGATCATTGGGAACTTACGATAGGACAGCTTTGGGAGCAGACAGATTTCTTTTATATATTTCTAATTACCTGAATTTGTAAATTCTTTTTCTTGTAAAAAAAATTAAACAAACCTTAGAAAATGTAACTTGAAGTACTGAGTATGTTGAAAAGGAAAAGAGAAATGACTGTAAAAGGAACTGACAGTAAAAACTACTCAGAGGCAGTGGCAGTAGAAGGGAGACAAATGGACAAATGGGGTTTCAGGTGCTACAGATGCCAGAAATCAAGGAGTCAAATTGGCTTAAGATTGAGGAAGGTCCATGCCTCTACCAAATAAATGATCAGGCAAGTTTTGTCAAAATGTATTATAGTTATGTGTCTAATGTGCACCTTAGACACATAGCCTCAGTTATCTGAGGGAAAAGAACTTGGCCAGCTTCGTAGCAAGAATAAGAAACAAAAGGGATGACTGAACTAGATTATCCTTACTGTCCTTTTCCAGATCTGGAAGATCCAAAAAGCCACCCGCCACCCCACCAGCACATTGGGTAGAACCACCTGGAAGCTTATTTCTCAAAAGACATGAACCAAAAAAAGACAGAGGTGCAATCTGCACAGATGGCAAGTATGACTGATTTCATATGACTGAGATCACTGATCTTAATTCTATAAATTCTAATAGCACTATTTTCCCCTCCCCAAAGCACACTTCTTGGTAGATCCAAACTGTTGCCAAAGCTTGTAGTCAATATTACCCTTCTAACATTTCCCATTGCCCCTTTCTCTCCTCTGACACTGACACTACCCTGGTGTAGGCCCCTATCACCTCACATCTGGACTGTTGCAATAGTTTGTTGATCAGTCTGCTGTCACAAGTCTCTCCACATTACAATCCAACTTCCACTCAGATGTCAAAGTGATCTTCTAAGTGTTAAGTCTTATGATAAAATATGAAATCTTCCATCTGGCATGCAAAGCTTCTCACAATACCTTCCCCCTCTCCCTGCCCCCCAAAATCTTTAGTCTTCTTACACTTTTTACTAGCCATATACTCTTTAATCTATGACACTGGACTCCTTGTAGTTCCGTGAACAAGATAATTCCATTTTGGTTCTGGGAATTTCAATGGTCATTCTCTATACAAAGAATTCTCTCCTGTCCTATCTCCTGGTTTCTTTCACACCTTACATAAAATCCCACCTTTTCCAAGTTCTTAATTCTAGTGTCTTTCCTCTGTTGATTATTTCCCATTTATCCTAGATATAGCTTGTTTATACCTAGTTGTTTGCATATTGTCTCCCCCACTGAACTGTGAGCTCCTTGAAAACAGGGACTTCTAAAATCTTTCTTTGTATCCCCAAGGTTTAGTGCTGTGCCTGGCACACAGTAAGCAGATGCTTAATAAGTGTTTATCAACCAATTTTATTGAATTGAATGAACTTTCTATGAAATCTGGTTGCATGAAAAACTTTGGTAGTAAGTGGTCTGTACAAGAGTCACTTATAAGCAGGGGGATAAAGTCTTAAGTTTTCAATTAGCATTAACTTCCTTATTTGAATAAAATGGCAGAAAGTCTATAGCTATTTTTTTTAAAATCTGTGGAGGGAGAAAAAAATTCATAGCAGACATCCCTTAAATATCTTTATCTTTAGAGTAAAATAATATGTAAACACACGGTAATGTCACTTATGAGAGTTGTATATCCTATTACTATGTCAAGTGGATAACTTGATCATTATATGGGGAAATTCTAATTTATTCATAATTTAGATTCACTACTTCCTGACACTTTCTGAATATCTCCCTAGAAATGTTTAAAATCTGAGAGTAAGACTATCTATCAATTAATCTGTATTCTTCCAAATTTTCTCCAATATTTAACCCTCTACAGTAATACAAAAGATGCTTGCTAATGTTCCATTTACTGATTCATGTTCCATTTATTATTAACGAGATGTTCCAGAAGCTAAAGAATTCTCAATTTTTGCTAGAAAAATTAGCTGAGTTGATTCCACTGTTCTCTAGTTTCTGTGTACAATTCTAGGTCTAATTGTTGAGAATACACTGCCTCACCAACTGAATGTGCTTTGTTTCTCACACATAATTTTTCAAGTTTTTTAACATGGCATATTTGTTATTTCATAAAAACTTTTCTTTTAAACTGACAACTTCACATACTTGGTATTCTATAAGTAAATAGCATCCTTCAATAAATTTCCACTCAGCAGAACTTGGTCAATCAATTTGGCAGTATAGTGCTTTAAGATCTGAAAATTCTTTCCTCAGAACAACCCTGTAACATTGATCATGCATCCATTATTACCTCCATTAAACAGATGAAGAAACAGACTAAAAGGGTTATCCTTGGACACTGAGCTAGTAAGAAGTATCTGAGATTGGATTCAAACCCTACCTGACTTTTAAGTACTTTTTAGAAATAAATTATGAGCACAGTGTTCACCTGGAAAAATTGTCTGAGGTTTATCCTAACATCTGGAAAGTATTACTAATTCAGTTTACAAATTGCAAGGCTATGGCAAAGTGCCAAGCCAATCAGAATGAGGAATCAGCAGGGTTCAGAGTCTAAAGCAGCCAATAGATTAGTACAGAAAACTTTCTAATGTCTCCAGAGGGTGCATGCAGAAGTGTTAAAATAAGTAACATTGTAATTCTAGAGGAAGTTTAGCATAGTGATTAGAGAGGGCTGCCTTCAGTATCACTAGGTTCAAGTGCTGCCTAAAGACTGTGACCCTCCGCGGGTCATGTAACCTTGTAGTGCCCTGAGCAATTCTCTATGGTTCTAAATAGCAAAAAATAGTAGCCAAAAACCGTTGGTAGGCAGGATTTCCTCAAAAGATTTCTTTTCAAGGAAATAAAATTCTCAAAAAAAAAAAAAAATCTGGGGGGGGGGGGGGTTGATGGGCCCAGTGAATAGAGCACCAGCCCTGGAGTCAGGAGAATCTGAGTTCAAATCCTTGCTCAGACACTTAACACACTAGTCATGTGACTTTGGGCAAATCACTTAACTCCAATTGCCCTCCAAAAAGAAAAAAGAAAAAAAATCTAGAGTCAGATAGTATATACTGAAAACTTAAGAACTAGGTAGTCTTTATTTCTATCACTAATTCACGATTTAGACCATGTGCAAGTCACAATGTGTTAGCCTATGCAAATATTTCCTCATCTGTAAAAGATGTATACTTAAGAAACTGATTAAAAAGCACCTGGGGCAGATCTTCAAAAATGAAAATGGATCTCTCTACTTTTAGCAAGTTCCAGGTTTCAGAGCTAGTTTCAATTCTAACGGCTGTTGGCTGTTAATTCATTCTGGTAGGTATGATTCAGAATAAAAACTCACTTATAAAGAGTTTTGTAATCTAGTGAGGAGCAAAATATTCTGTCCTATGGTAGAGGAAAGGAGAGAAAATGAGGTTGAGAGACTGTAAAAGGATTAAAATCAGAATAGGAATGAAACAGTTAAAAATAAAACCAGGTGTGCCCTACAGTAGAAGTGAGAAAAAAATCCAAGAGAGAAAAGACAGTCATTACACCAGTTTCAAAACTAGAATGGACCATGGAGGTCTTCTCAATCCCCTTGTTTTACATATATCTAGGGACTTGCCTCAAAATCAAATAAGTAATAATGCCAGTATAGTATTCCAACCCAGATAATCCCTCTTAATACTTTTTCCCCACCGCACCAGAGTGCCTCACATAAGAAAGCCAAAATCAAAGTAAATGTAATTATTGATAACCAATTTGAGAATGAAAAGTCGGCAAGCTTTTTATGATAGTTTTTGTGTACTAGAAAAGCAATGTAAACTCCAAGATAAATGTTCAACTTTTCCAGTTCTTGATTTGTATCCTTTCCAGTACCACTCCAGGGATCCTGAACTCCATTGGTAAAGTCAGATGTCACTTAAGAATCAGAATTCGATAAAAGATGTAAAACGCTTTGCAAACCTTAAAGTACTATATAAATGCTACTTTTAAATAAATTTGATGAATCGAGCAATAAAGAATAGCATCACTTTTTCCACACCTTTGAAGAATTTTTCTTATATCAGGTTGAAAAATGAGATAGGTGTTAACTTATCTTCAGCACCTAACCCGGGAAGAGAGTAGACTTAATGCTTACTGAATAAAACAGAAACTGAGAAGAAAACACACTGCAGCGATGTACTTTACTGTTATGTCCTCATAAACTAAAATTATGTTCATTTTATTTGTTACCATGCGTGTCATACGTGAGAAATCACACAAGTTTTAACCAAGGCAAATGCATTCTTTTCCCTACATGTTTAATAACACATGAACAGTTCTGTTAAAATTATAGTTGATATGCAATCAGTGCTAACTACAATATTTTGTAAAAAGAAAGTACCTATGATCCCTCTTTTCCCTTCCTAAAAATACTAATTAAGTTACTAGTTCCTTTGGGACAACACATAATTTTAAAATTTAATAAAACATTTTGTCCCCAGGTCCCCTCCCTCTAAGCTCAGAGGATCATTTACTTAGTACCATTAAAACACCAACCACGGGTGCCTCGTTAAATTACTTGGTGTTTCAGCAGACAAGATGCGTGGGCTTTCCGCCTCGGCCCGAGCCCCCGGCAAGGCCAGTGTCAGGCATACACAAGCACACGCGAGGTGGCAGGAAGGGATGAAGCTCGGCTAACTCCTCCGGCCAAAGGCGCGCCAGGACGCGGCCGTGTAGGCCGACGCCAATCCCCGGCACCCGGCCGCTCCCACGCCCTCTCCGCCAAGTCCCAGCCAGGGCCACGCTTAGGCCCGGGCTGTCCGTATCGGCCCGGCTGCCGGGGATGAGGGTAACCCCCGCCAGCCTGCATTCCCCTGGGGCCCCACGCACATAAAAGGCCCGCGGGCTGGTGAAGAAGTCAGGGCCAGATGCGCCTCCCGGGGAGGAAAGGAAAGGGGGCAGCAGAGAGAGCGGGGGCTCCCAAGGGGCCTCGGCCAGCCCCCCCCTCCCCCCAGCCCGCCGCCTTACAAACGGTCTCGCAGAGCCCCGAGAGGAAGGACGTTGCGCAGGAGGCCGGGGCGGCGCGCCAGGAGAGAGAGGGGCGTCCGCCGCCCCTACTGCCCCGGTACGGGGTTGGGGAGGCAGGAGCTAGAGGAGGTGTGTTTAGAAGAGGGGTGGGGGAGGGGACGGGAGCCTGTCTCCCAGGACGCGGCCACGGCCGCAACTCACCCAGCTCCGCCCGACGAGCGCTACCACTGGCAGCAGGAGGAAGATGGTGGCCGTGGCCGCCGCCGCCGCCGCCGCCGCCGCCGCCGCGGAAAAGGGAGGAATGGTGGGTGCCGCCGAGAGGGGGTATGCGCAGGACGTCGTCGTCGCTGCGGCCGCAGCCGCTGCCTCCTTTCCTCCAAGAGCTCAGGCTGCCAATGCTACTGCTACCACCACCGCCGAGGTCGTGGTCGCCCTGGCCCTCGTCCTCCTAGTCGACGTCGTCTTCGTCTCTGTCCGCCAGTCCGGGGCCCAGGGGTCGCTCGCCTCGTGCTGTCTCCGCCGCTGCGCGAGACCCCGCAGCCATCAGCGTGAAGCGGCGCGAGGGCAGGGAGCAGGGCCGCCTCACGTGACCCCACTGTTTACCGTTCCGTGGGCCAGCGGCCTGGGCGGCTGCGCCTGCGCGCTAAGGAGACGCCAACACCAATACCACCACCCCCACCTTAATTTTTTTTTTTTTTTTCCAGCTTCGGGTTCCTTCTGGGAGATTCCCCTGCCTCCTCCTCCCTCCTTTTCCTTTTCCAAAATGGCTACCTCTCCTCGACCTCTTACCCTCCTTCCCCCAACACAGACAATTTAATGAAAAAATTAACTCAGCTACTATAACAAGTATTTAACACTTTGGACCAACGATAATAATAATTACAACTAGAATTTATATAACACTTTCAGGTTTGCCAAATATTTTACAAACACTATTTCCTTTAATACTCCCAACCACCCCAGGAAGGTAGGTGCTATCAATGTCCTCATTTTACAGACAAGGAAACTGAGGATGAGCAAAAGTAAGTGACAGAAACACAGCCAATGTCAGAGGCAAAATTTTAACTCAGCACTTCTGGACTCCAAGTCCAGCTTTATAGCCACTGCCACCTAGTTGCTGGGTCTGGCCTAGACTTAGCCCCTGCCAAAATCCCCAAGCAAAAGTTTGCTGGAAAATATGGAATAAATGGATCATTCGCCTCCTGATCCATTATTAGGGCCCATAAAAGTTGGAGGATCATAGATTTAGTACGGGAATGTTATCTAGTCCCAAACCAAACGTTTTTTACAGATGAGGTAACAGAAACCCAGAGAAGAAAAATAAGGGCAAACCCAGGAGTTGAATGCAGGTTTCTAAGATCCTGATCTCCCACCATTTCCACTGTAACACGCTGTCCTTACCCTTAAAAGTATCTCCCCAAGCTAGTTTGTTTTAAAAAAAAAAAAGTCCTAATAAGTAGCAACAGGGTATAATGGAAAAAACCCTAGATCTGGAGGCAGACAACCTGCCTTAGAATGCAGCCTCCACTATTGCCTAGCTGTGCAACCTTGAACAAGTCATTTAACCTCTCTGGGCTTCAGTGGGCGTCCTCAGTAAAATAAGGAAGTTCAACCCCATGCTCCATAAAGCTCATTTACAACTCTAATTCAATGGCCATGATTCTTATCATTCCTGAAGCTGCCTTCACCTATCGGTCCAAACTTGGTTGTGGTAAGGTTGGGGGAGGGGTGTGGACTAGAAAATAACAAAATATAGCCACTTTCAATGACCTTGAGGCTGTGCTCCCAAACTTCTTACAAAATATAGCTCAGTGGAGGTCCCCTTCCTACCAGTGGATTGAAGATAAAATTAGATGAAATTTGTAAAGCACTTTGCAAATCTCAAAGTGCTTTATAAATGCAAAATTATTGTTATTCATTTTTGTCTGTATTCCCTAGCACCTAGCACTGCCTTGTACTTAAGAGTCTTAACAAATGCTTATAGAATTGAATTGATTGAGAAGAAATGGGAAATTAAATGGAAAAAAAAACAAAATACTTCCTAGGGAAAAGGAACACCTTAAACTCTGGACTTCTGAGCACTTTTTGTAGGTGAGGGATTAGAGAAGGACTCAAGAGGCAATTAGTTCCAGGACTGAAGAAGACACCGTTAAATAGTTAACAATAACAATGTTACCTAATCTTTTAAAATTGTTTAAAAATATCTACTACTAGATATAACAATATGCTTTTTAATCTTTTTTTAGATTTGTATACCAAATATAACAATATCACTCAGTGAAAAGAATGTAATTGCTACCAAAATGTAATTCTTGGGAATATTTGGCTCCATGACTCACAGGCAAAGTGCTTCACAATCACATTTCATTTTAATCATTCAGCAGGTATTTATTAAGCACCACTGCGAGACCAGCTTTGTACTTCTGTTGTTCACTTGTCTCCAACTCTACATAACTCCATGGACAAATAGGGTTTTTTTGGCAAAGATACTCGAGTGGTTTGCCATTTCCTTCTCCAGTGTGTCTCTGTTTTACAGATAAGGACCTAAGGCAAATAGGGATTAAATGATTCACCCAGGGTCACACCACTAGTAGTCTGAGGCCAAATTTGAACACAGATCTTCATGACTACAGGCCTGGCACACTATCCATTCCACCACCTAGCTGCCCCAGCACTGTATTTGGTGTTAGAAATATAGAGATTTTTTAAAAAAGATAATCCCTGCTCTTAAGAAAGCTACATGCTATCACAGAAGGCCTGCATATATAGAAATGTATGCAGAATAAATATATATATGGGAAATGTTCAGCACCTCTACCTCATTCAGACTTTCCAGACTTTGACGCTAGGCCATGGCGAAGGTATCTTCTCTCCTACCCCTCTCCTGAAAGGACTTTTACCATGTCCCCATTGCTTAACATGGTGCCTCGCATATAATAAGCACTTAATAAATGCTTCTTGCCTTGCCTCACCTCAATCAACAAAGCTGACAATAGTAAACTGTATAATTTTCCTATAGTTGAATGGGAATATGTGGACAAGCCCTTAATCAATTTGAAAGGCCCATGGGAGTTTGGACCGTTGGATGAAAGATTGATGATGCCAAACAAGAAACATCTTGTGATTGATTGGCTGAGAAAAATCAAGTCATTTTTTTAGGCTACATGGTAAAAAAAAAAACAAGTTCATCAAGTAGGAAACCAAACCACTAGTGGAGATCTCCACATTTGGAAACTGAGTATTCTAGGACCCTGAGAGGAAAGGGGAGGTAGGCAGAGAATTTCTCCCTCTCTCCTGCGCCCTCCCACATGCTCATTTTTTATTTAGAGCAACTGAAACACCGGAAGACAAAGCATCCAGCCAGGGGCAAAAAGAGACATACTGAGAACCAATGCAGACAGTCATAGATTCAGAAGGATAATGTCTCCAGGTGGGCCTGGTTCAAGTCAGTGCTGTGTTTAGGTCCAATATTGGAATTAAATGAAATGTTTGTAGGTCATTCAACAGTTTGTAAAAAGAGATTTATTTAACTCCAGAAAGGAAAGGATATTCAACAAGTTATTCAGTGAGGACACCTCATTGATTCGACTAATCACAACTTCCTGGTGCTGTTGATTAATCCACAGTAGAAGCCACAGAAAGGAAACTGGAGCTCCTCAAACAGGTCATTATATCTGAGCCAGTCCTTTAAGCCAATCAAATCTTGAAGATAGTCTCCCTATTTCTCAAGAAGAATTAGCCAAACTTTTGTGGAATAGGGACTTGGGAAAAGCTAGTTCAGCCTACACAGCAGGACCCTAAGAAATATGGTTGCCCGAGTAAAATCAGCTTCAAGAAGCATGATTGCCTCATAGCAGACAAGTGCTAGCTCTAGGCACTGCTCAGGTATAGATGCCTCAGGATTCAGCTCAGCTGACCACTCAGCAGAGTTATACCTAAACAGGACTTCACAAGGATTCCACAAAGTTAGCATAGAATTTAGAGTAACCAGGAGTTTTTCTAAATGTGCTTCATTGCCTTTGTACTTTTTATTTATGCCTACTCTCTCTAGGAAGTTTGTATTATGTCTTATTTATGATTGGTTCTAGGGTGGGGATTTTTTTTTGTTTTTTGTTACTACTTTTCTTATTCTATCATCTAAATAAACACATCTTTGTTAGAAGTTAATTAAGTCTGACTGGCCAATTGTCAATGGGAAATACTACGATGGAGGCTTTTGGTTGACAGTACTAAAAAGCCAGCCCCCTCAGACTTAACTTCTAGAAACCTGGGTAGTATTCATAGTCACAATAGTAAGTTTTTTTTTCAGTATGAGTGTGAGTTGGGGAAGTTGTCCCAGACAGAATGCTACCCTTACATATGCTAGTTGGGGAGGGGAAAGGGGTATTCAGGTCATATTTTTGCTCTAAATCCTAAAATTTGTCTCTAAAAGTCTTTCTAGTTTTGTCAGAACCATGAAACACTTTTTGAAAAAATCTGGTCACAGATACAACTCACTGAGAATCAGGAACAAACCCAAACTAAAGATTGTTTTTGCCCTATATAGAGAGTGGACATAGTACAGTGGATAGAGAGCTGGCCGTAAAATCAGGAAGACTTCAGTTAAATTTAGTCCCAACACATACTGGCTGTGTGGTTCAACAACTTTGTATTGCAGTTACAAGGGCAGCTAGGTGACCATGGATAGAGTGCTGAGCCTGGAGTCAGGAAAACTCATCTTCCTGAGTTTAAATATGACTTAGACACTTCATAGTTGTGTGACCCTAGGCTAGTCACTTAAGCCTGTTTGTCTGTTTTTCTCATTTGTAAAATGAGCTAAAGAAGAAAATGGCAAACCATTTGGTATCTTTGCCAAGAAAACCCCAAATGGGGTCACAAAGAGTTGGACCTGACAGAACAACAATATTTGCAGTTGCAGATCAACATTATTAGGAGGAGTTTCATCACCTAAAGCTCCTCATATCAATTAAAGCACAGGTCTAGACAAAATAAATAAACCATATTTTTGTTTCTTTTGTATTTGGAACTTGCCATAAACCAGGTTTTGAATTTGTTTCATCACTAATCATGATAATTAACAGTTTTGCTTGCTTGTCCTTTCAAACTTCCTGATATCATACAATTATCCACCAAGGGAGTTGATACAGTAAATATATAACTGATATGTGATTGAAATAGTGTGGGTACTCCTTTTAGATGGAAAAATCAATTAATAAACATTTATTATGCTTGTTATATGCCATATATGCTCCCAGATGACACTATAATAGGCTGAAGTCCTTTTATAACTTAGTGGATAAGTCTTAGAAACTGGCCTGAAACTCAGAGAGATTAAATAAATTGTCCATGGTCACACAGCTGTTTAAGTATCAGGAGTAGATTTAAACACAAGTCTTTCTGCATCCAAGGCCAGCACTCTTTCCATATCTGTTTAATGAATATTTCTAGTAAGAATAAAAATTGAAAGAGTGGACACCAATTATGTTAAACATAATCTACCAAGATATAAGCAATCAACTTGGCATCATTAGTATAAAGAAAGTACAAAGGAATTATAAAGAAGAGTTTATATTTCTTCGCTCCTTTAGGAAGTATAAAGAAGCTCCTCAGTCAAACTTGATCAGCCATGCCCCCAGTGGCCTTTCAAAGCAAGTTTGCTGGCTCTGGAGTCAATCAAGTCAGGAGGAACTCCAAGAGAGTCATATTTGGCAGTGAGAAGAGAGAACCAACTACAGAGGAACAACCCAGTTCTTGAAAGAGAATCACTTCCACTCCAGTATGGGATAGGGGTAAAGGTGAGCTCAGCTGAGGATGGGAGAATTTTCCTCTCCTCCCCCACCTCCTTTAGCCATGGGGTTTTGTAGTGGTGTACTACAAAGAGGTTGAGATACCTGGCTGAAGAAAGAGTAGTCCCAGAGAGTTCTGTTTTGGATAGAGATCAGTCAGGATACAATCTTTAGAAAAGAGCTGGCCTAGAGAACATAGAAGAGATATGTGGCACCAGGGGCATTAGCATGAGAATACCATGAAAAGAGAACAGAAAGGAGGTCAGGGACCCTGTAATACTAAAGATGTGTGAGGCCTTGATGGTACATGTTTCCCATTTGTAGGCCTCTCTACTAGAGTACTTTGTGTGTGTGCTTACTGTTCCAATTGTTAATCATTATTAATGGAAGTGTACCTTAGATATCTTAGCAGCTAGGTGGTGAAAAGTGACTAAAGTGTCTGAGATGTGGCTAGTGTCTGGATGTTGTATTCTCCTTTTAGAGTGTAAGCTCCCTGAAGGCAAGGATTATTTTTGCTTTTCTTTGTGTCCCTTCCCCGCCCCCACCCCTCCACCCAGTAGCACGGTACTTGGCACATAATAGACCTTTAATAAATATTCATTGACTAGGAAAAAAAATAGAAAGACCTACCCTCTACATCACCAACACACGCTACCCAGCTTTCTCAGCTATAGGTGGTGGTGATGGTGTTTGTCCTTCATTCTAGAAGAGGATCTTGACATTAGGAAGGAGATGCCATGACTTGTAAATGAATGATTTAAATGAGTGAGAGCTATGCAAAGTCACCAGCTTCAGTTTCTTCTCCAGTACCATCTGGGCCCAATGGTGAGATATAGATGAAGAGAACTGGAGATGACCCCATATGCAGTGGGAGACCTTGGCTTTTTTAAGCTAAGGTCTTTCCTAGGTCTCAGTTTGACTGAGGCAATGCCCCGATGGTATATCAGTGTATTGGAAGAGAAGCAAGTTGAGAAGCAAGTAGTAGCAATGTGGCATAGACCCCAGGATTCAAGAAGAGTCTCAGTTCCAGCCTCCAGCCCCATCTGAATCCTGTAGAAAAATAATCAGAGAGGAATCTCAAACTAAAGGAGAGTTCAGAGTTCTGTAACTCTGTACCAGCAGAACTTCCCAGCTGACTTAAAGTGGCTGAGTCCAACAGTGGTCTACTATTGCTCAGATCCAAATCTAGATCAAAACATTTTAGAATTTAGACCAGAGTCTAGTGGTAGCCTTCCAGTGATTAGACTTTTACCTGGAGCAGAACACTTTGGAAACATTGAAGGATTGCAGGTCCTAGAGCCTGAGCTGTTCCTGAGATCTTGAACAACACAATACTCAATAACCCAAGAAAGCAACAATAAGACAAATCCAGACTTTCCCTCCAGAAGTAAGCAAAATACAGTCTTAATGTCAAATATAAATCCAAGAAGTAAGACTAGAAAACATGAGCAAACAAAAAAAGAATCCCACCATAAAAGTTATTATAGTAATAGTGTCGCTCAGGACACAAATGCAGAAGGGAATGATTCCAAAACACTTTCAAGCATAAATTCAATGAAAGACATAGCTTGGGCACCAGTTCAATTAGAGTTTCTGGAAGAGATGAAGCAAGAGTTGAAAAAAGTTTTAAAATATTTTTTGTCAATGAAATAGAAGTACAAAAATTAAAAATGGAAAAGAAATGAGAGCTATTGAAGAAAGATACAAAAGGAGATTTAACAATTTTAGACCAAATAGTCCATAAGACAACAAGAACTCTTAAAACAAAGGTATCTCATAGCAAAATCCTAAGAAGCAAAAGACTTAGAAAACAAATCAAGGAGAAAATATTTAAGAATCATTGGATTACCTGAATTTCATGACCAAAACAAGAACCTAGACATCACATTGTAAGAAATCTTAAAAGAAAACTCTCTAGATCTTTTAGAACTATAGTGTAAAGGGAAATGAGAAGGAATCTGCCAGTCACCTTCTGAAAGAAAACTCAAGATGAAAACTCCCAGGAAGATTATAGCCCAAATCAAGAGTTTCCAGGTAAAAGAAAAAAATATTGCAAGCATCCAGAAAGAGGAACTTGGGTCCCTAGGAGCCATGGTCAGGATCACATGTGATTTAGCAGCCACTATCATAAAAGAATACAGAGATTAGAACACCATATTCTGGCAGGCTTACAAGCCAAGAATTATTTAACTTGCAAAACTGAGTATAGTGCTACAAGGGGAAAATGTGTTTGAAGAAATAGGGGACTTCCACTCATTCCTTATGAAAAGACCATAACTGTGTAGAAACTTTGAAGTTCAAACACAGTTAAGAGAAACATAAAAAGGTAATCACAAATGAATGATGATAAGGGACTAAAGGACCATAAACTGCCTTACATTCTAATATGGACAAACAACATGCATCATTTTTGAACCCTATCAACATCAGAAGTCATAGAGAGTTGTAATGGCAAGCAAAATTGTACTTAGCTCCTTGTTTAAGTGCTTAGCTCCTTGTTTCAACTCAAGTACCTTTGAGCGTCACCTGTGATTATATCAAATCTTTGTTAGAAACAGAACCTGTGAAGCCCACAGTGGGAGGAACTTGCCAAAGACAAGACAGGAAAGACATAAGAGGAAAGGCAGAACAGGAAGGAGCTGAGGATATAAAAGTTCGAGCAAAACTGGAACCAAGCAGAACTGAGAGGGAGAACACTTGTGGTGTCTGGCACTCCATTTGTCTGTTCTGTCTGTGTTGATTTGTGTTTGTGTTACTTTGTCAAACAGAAGGATTCTGTTGATTATGTTACTTTGTCAGACAGAAGCACGTTGTCTGTTGACTTGTGCTAATTTCACAGGCAGAAAGTGAATTGAGATGATAGTGTCTGCAATGTGTATGAGTATTGTTGTAACTCTGCTAAACTTGGTGTGTGGAGCTGTATCGGGAGCTGCCTACCTGTGAATCCAGGTGACAGTTGGATGAACTCAGGCAAGAATTGGGAGCATGGAAGAGGAACCATGGAGTTTGGGAGTCAGCCTCTAGTCAAGATGAAAGGACCTTTACTTGGGTACTTAGTGCTGACTGACAAGATCATGATTTACTGTGACCTAAGGATGGGAGACCTTTGTACTTTGTAATTTGTACCCCTTAAGGATGATTGCTCCTTAAGGATGATTGAGTTAAGGATGATTGGAAGCCAGTCTCCAATTAAGATGAAAGAAGACTTTAGATGCGTACTTTATATTGATGGATCCAGATTGTGACTTACTGAATGATATCTATTGTTTAAGAATATTTGGTCACTTTAGTAATAAGTTGTTAATGTTATCATAGTGAATGTTGTACTTTGGTTACTGTGAATATTTTGCTTTAGTTTATTGCTGAATAGAGAGTTCACTATACTATGTGATCAGAACCTTAAAGCTATTCACATTAGCAGTCCTCTGGAGAGCTGCTTGTACTTGGCTTTACAAGAGTCTAATTAGACAGAAAGCCTTGGAGTAGTTGTGTTATGTTTTGATGGTATTAGAAGAAGAATGGAAAGGGAGAGAAAAAAGGAATACATAAAGTAGGGAAAGGAAAAGAAAATTTGGGGGAAATTATCTCATATAATCAGGGTATACAAGTAAACATTTATATAAACGAAAAGCAGAAGGTAAGGGAGAATGACTGACATCATTCTCATTTGAATTGGTCAAAAAAGGGAAGAATATATACATATACAGTTAGGTACAGAGACATATTTCACTCAGTAGGGAAAGAGGCAGGAAAGGGAGAAGGTAGATGTAAATAGAAAATAGATTGGGGGAGGACTAAGTCTTAAACACAACAAACTCTAAGAATGTATGAAATTATTTATAGCCCATTTTGAGATGTCAAAGAATGGGAATCTGAGGGAGTCTTTATAACTTGGGAAATGACTAAACAAGCTAAAAATGTGACAGAAAACTGTAGGAAATTATTAAGGGAATAATTTCAGAGAAATCTAAGAAAACTTATATGAACTGATGCAAAGTGAAATGAACAGAACCAAGAGAACAATTTATATGATGACAACAATATGGTATAGACAAACAACTTTTAAAGGATTCAAAACTCTTGTCAGCTGTAATGGTAATGTAAATGAAAAGATCTTTCCCATCCACTAATAGGCCCATGTGACCTGCTTAAGTGACACAGAAGCCTGAGTCACATGAGTCTGTGGGTGGGAGGAGCTTGCTGAACTGGTGGAGCAGGAAGGGTAGAGCAGAGACCAGAGGAAATTGGTCAGAGCAATTATAGCTGAGGGAGATCAAAAGAAAGCAGGTAGTGAGCTGTGAGTGTTCATTTGTGGGAAGGCTCAAGCAGGAGTTACAGTTACAAGCCAAAAAAAAAGGCAGTGCCTTTTGCATTATCATTGTGTATAGATTTCTTTGTTGCTATGATGGATTTGGCTTTCTGGTGTTTGAATAAATGTTTTGGTTCTGTGTTCCATATGGAGAGTCTGTTATATTTTGCTATTCAGAATTACTCCAGCACATTCATAGCCACTGTGGATATCATGCTGGTGCTTCATTAGTGTAAAGAACAACCATGGTACTAGAGGGCTAATGATAAAATATGCTACCTTTCTCCTGATAGAGTTAGGCAAAGGACTCAGAGTAGAGAATTTTATGTATGTATATGTAAAATGCATCATACATATATACACATATGTGTATATGTATGTGTGTATATGTGTATATGTATATACATATGTATACATATATACATATATAAAACATTTGGACATGGGCAATGTAGAAATTTATTTTGCTTGACTATATATGTTTATAACAAGGGATTTGTTTTTTCATTCTTAAAGGGATAAGCGTTGAGAGGAAGGGAAAATATATAGAATTTTTTTTTGTTTTGTTCTTGTTTTGGGTCTTTTTGGAGGGGAGAAAGCAGAGCAATTGGGGTTAGCTTGCCCAAGGTCACACAGTTAGTAAGTGTTAAGTGTCTGAGGCTGGATTTGTACTCAGGTCCCCCTGACTCCAGGGCCAATATTCTACTCACTGCGTCATCTAGCTACCCTGAATATGTAGATTTTTGTTGATGTAAAAAAATAACATGTAATTTATTCTTCAAAAGTATAAATCAAATTAACTCATGGAAGGTGGGGAGAAAAAGAATTGGTAGCAGCATCAAATATAGCTTCCCATTTTTATAAAGAAATGGTCCCATCTGACATATGAAAGTTATGTTCCTAGGGATTGTGGGGCAGTGAGAAATGGGAAATCTCTTTTATTTCTTCTAAGATCCTGAGACTTTTATCCATTGAAAGAGATGAATGAATGAGTAAAAAGAAGGCAGAAAGAGAGAACTATCACCAATTAGCTGATATTGTAAGTTTATTGGACCTAGTCTGATGTCCTTGGTTCAACTTAGTGAAACATTTAGTTTCCTAGAGCTCACCCCCAACATAAGTGACCATTGAATCAAAATGGGTCTCAAGGAAAAAATCAAAGATAAAAGGTAAAATTAAGTTTGTTCGTGGCCTGAATTTCTGATTTTCCTCTCCTGAACCAGTATTCAGACTCCAAACCATGCTATAAGAGTATTAAGCAGAGCTTTTTATTCAACGATTCATATAGCATCTCATAACTATGGGATACATCAACAAGTATTTGCCAATGCTTACCAAACCATGTATACATGCATATTCACAATGTAAATTCATCTACTTTCACAAAGGAAAGAATTTAGGATTACAGTTTACAAGCCAAAAAAAAGCAAATATGTCAAAAAAGCAAGCATATCCTTATAAACATGACAACAGTTATAGCAGTCATAAACCAGCTATTAATGAAATGCAGTACCATCCTTAGACTCATGCAGGTAGGGGCCCCTACTCTGGGCCCCTGAGCTTTAGGGTACCCCATCCTTTAGAAGATCCTCTTAATCATAGACACCCAAAAAAAATTGTTAAAATGTGAGGATGGGGTAGGAAGAGACTATTCCCCTCCCCCTCAATTGCCTTGGAACTCTCAGGCCAGGCTGAATGAGACTTTGTAAAGCTATGCACGAGCAGCTTTTCAAAGGATGGCTGCTGTGAACAGCTTTCAAGGTTCTGATTATATAGTATAGTGAACACTCTGTTTATTCAATAACAAATCAGAACAAAACATTCACAGAAAATCAAGGTACAGCATTCACAATATTACAATTTATCACAGAAAATCAAAATACAGCATTCACAGCAACTTATCACTAATATGGCCATATAATTTTCACCGAAGTGGTCACATAGTTTTCAACAAAGAACAATTATTTAGTAACTCAATCATTCAATCAAACTTAAGGAGGCTTTAAGGGACACACAATACAAAAGTCAAAATATTCCACCCCTGGGTAGTACATTCCTTTAGTCAATCAGAGAGTCCTTAATTCCATCACAAAGTACAATCACAAATAAATTACAATTCCATCAGTTTATTGTTCAACAGAAAATAACACAATTCAGCAGACAGGGCTTCCAACTGTCTGACCATTACATCCATACCTAGTTAGCCATCAGAGAGGGAAGCATCAACATCTGGGTTTTCCAGGCCGGGGGCAACTCAATAGCTGCCCAGAATCTCATCTGGCCAAATCACATATCTCTTCCCCAAAGTGAGTCCAAAAGCAAAACCTCACATCAGGGTCAGTCACTACTCAGTATTCACAGAGAGGTCTTTTCATCTTGACTCAGGTCAAGTTTTTAGGTTCCCTGGATCTACTTCCATGGTCCCAGATCCTACCTGGATTCACCCAACTGTCACCTGGGTTCAAAGGCAGACAGCTTCCAGGTTCTTGTCCAGCTCTCCACATACTTCCTGTTCCATGCTGAAGCTCACAGCGTCCAGTCGACCTTAAATCCTTCACAGTCTCTGCTTCTGGGAAGTCAAGGCTTAACAAAGCCACAAACAGACAAGGTACCAACACCACAGTCATGCCTCCTTCAGCAGCTCTGGCTTCTGCCTCCACATGGCTGGCTCCAAGAAATTCTCACTCAGTTCTCAGTTCTCAGTTCTCTCCAGCAGCTGCTCTGCCTGTAGATGCTTGTCCCAAGAAGTTCTGACTTTCCCAGCCAAGGTCTTTCCTTATATACAGTATTGCTCCTCCCTATTCAGCCCCTTCCTGTTATGTCAGCAACAGGAGTTCATACCTTCTGTTTCTTTAACAGAGGCTTAATTTGACCTAGGCACTAAGTACCTCTGAGTTTAGCAATACAAAAGGAACTTCAAATTTCATGACTATTACAAACTTATAGTCCTAACATGGCTCAGCAAGTAGGTGCTATTTTCATTTCTACTTTACAGATGAGAAAACTGAGAATGAGAAACTTGCCTAGGATTACAAAGCCAGTATTCTAAGACAGGATTCAAACTTAGGAGATCCTGACTGTAAGTCCTGTACTCTTTCCACTGTACTCTTATGCTAGATGTCAAAATCACTATTTTTGAAACCTTGAAAATAGTCAGTTTGGATTTAGTGACACACTATTTCATTCTCTGTTGCTTCAGAGGGCAGGACTAGAAGTAGTAACTATCATCTGCACAGAAGCAGATCTCAGGTCAATGTAAGGAGCAGCTAAGAGACAGCTTGACTGAAAGCAGGCTGGCCCCTAACATATGCCCACTGTGTGACCATGGGCAAATCACTTAAACTCTCAGTTCCCTAAGCCAGTGTTCCCCAAGAGGAGATTCTCCAATAGCAGGGATTGTATCTTTATCTTTGTAGTATTAATTGCCTAATCAATAAGCAGGTATGAAGATCTAGCTTTGGGGTGGTCACAGTCAGGTGCTGCACTAGGCCACTCTTTAAAAAGTAGATTTTAATAATTAATGTTATAACTATAATTATATTAAACTTAAATTGAAAAATTGTCTCATCTAAAGAGAGGGCAGATTAACAGTTGCCATCAAATTGATAGTGCATAATCATTAATTCATATTGTATAGGATATTAGTGATCATGTACTAACATCATATTTTGTAGAACGGTGTCCATTAGAGGTTAGATAGTTTATGTATAGACTAGAATATTTTAATTTTTTATCTGTCATGTTTGTGTGTGTTTTAACTGTCATAAATAATAACACAACTACCCACCCCCTAAGATTTAGTGCAATTTTAATAGGAAAATATTATTATAAGCTTCAATCCATAAGTGAAAAGCAAATTCTACTTGAGTTTATTTTATTTAAATTATAATCCTGTTGTATTTTGCATATTTAATACAGGGTAGTTATTTTAATTTTGAAATAGTTATTTTTTTTGAGTTTTCAAAAAAAAGGGTACTATGACATATAAAAATAGTATCAATATTCCATTCTCTGGTTTATTTGTGCTGCTAATGTAGCAAATAATATTTTTAAATAACGATTGAAACTTTAATATAACAATACAAATTCTTATTTAGTGTCATTAGCAATAGGGCAAAAAATCTCCAAGATATAGTGCAGTTTTCATATGAAAATATTGTTAAGAGTTTCTATCCACAATTGAAAGTAAATTCCACTTGACTTCATTTTCTTAAATTATAATTATGATGTATTTTGAATATTTAATATAAGATAGAATCTTGACTTAGAAAAAGATAGTTATTTTATCTGACCTTTAAAAAAAACCAGGACACTATATATTTTTATACATATATATCTCAGTATCAGTATTCTATTCCATGATTTACTTATACTGCCAATGTAACAATATTTTATAATAATTTAAACTTTAGTATAATAAAATTATCTATTTCTTGAAAATGAGTATCATTATCAGGCCTTCTATAGAGGACTTTTTTTCTCCACACAAAATATGCTGAAATAGAGTTCTAATCTATGATTAAATTTTTAATAACATTTTGACACATGATGTTGTTGCAAAAAGGACAATATTTTCAATTTTTCTTGGCATGTGTATTATTGGGCAGTGATAGTGGCCTGTTCAATGTATTCTAACTTCTAGGAATCAGCTATTAAATGGTTTTAAAGACACTTTCTGAAAATGAAAGCTTGGATAATTGTGACATGTTAAGGGACTCTGGGGGAGTATAGGAGTAAAGTAAGTGGTCATGGTATAACCTGTTTTGCTGGAATACATTCTTTTGAACAGTTTTCGGAATAGTCAGGAGGATATATGAGGGGGGACACTCTTTTAAACCATTAGTGGTCCCTCACGCTTCACAGAATTGTAATACAAGTGATCTTGTGGACTATAGTGGTTATCCAAATTTAGACAGTCATTTTAGCTCAGTACAGTTCATTGTTTTCAATCAATACTTTTTATGAAAAGGTGAATACAGTAAGCTAATCATTCTAATCTTCCTTGATAAATCATAGGCTCATGAATTTTGTTTTTTTATTTTTTTATTATTTTTTTCAATTAAAACTTTTATTTATTTTAGTTTACATCATTCATTTCCACAAAATTTTGAGTTACAAATTTTCTCCCCATCTTTCCCCTACCCACCACCCCAAAACAGCCGTCCCATTGTATAACCCTTCCCCCAATCTATTCTCTCCTATGTCCTCCCCCCTCCCCCCTCTGACTTTCTGGTACGGCAGGATGGATCTCCCTACCATAGTGCCTGTGTATCTCAAGTTCCGGTTGGATGTAGTTAATAATAATAGTAAAAATAATTGTATATATATTTTTAACATTTGATTATAGAATGTTAAATTCTAGATTCTTTCTCTTCCTCCCACATCACCTACCCCCACTGGAAGGACAGGCAATCAAATACATGCTGAATATGTGTAATTACGCAGAACCTCTCCACAGTGGGCATATTGTGAGAGACTGATTACATGTCCCTTCTTCCTATCCCGCCCCCACCCCGAGCCACTCTCTACCCTGCCCCTGTCCCTGTCCCTCTACAGAAGTGTGCACTTTCATCAACTCTCCCCCC
>CM053586.1:151131598-151176030 GCA_028646515.1 Pseudochirops corinnae | reverse complement strand
TGCTTCTTATGCTTATTCTTACTCATGGTTGGTCAGTCTGTGATTTTTTAAAAAAATCTTTGTGGGACTCTGCTTGCAGAAGGGAAAGCTTTGTCCCAAATCGCTGGGATCCTCCTGGCTGCCGTAGGTCTCAGGAAAGTGCTGGGACCCTTCCTACTTACTTCCGGCTCGCTGGATAATGAAGATTCCAAGACCGAGGCCCAAGATGGGAATCCGGATCCAGGCTGCTCAACGCAAGAGCACTGACCTGAGAACAATCGCTTAGTCCCCCTGCTGTCTGCAGGCCACAGACGGGAAGCTGCAATGCGGAAGCGGGTACAAAACCTCTGCCTTTCGCTTTTCTGCTCTGGAGACCTTTCGGCCGGACTGCTCCTCCCTCCCAACTTCACAAGTCCCACTGACCTAAGTTCTGAACGCTGCTCGCAGCTGCTGCTAATCTGCTTGCCACTCCTCTCCTCCGGCCGCCCCCGGGGCTCAGCAGCGGCTTCAGGCCAGGCTGGTTTTGCAGTGCTGATATGGTTCCTCGTAGCCGAGCTGACTTTAGTGGGAAGTATCTTTGTGTGTGTTTTGGAGTTCTAGGATTGGTTTAGAGTCCTATTTTATGGGTATTTTCGGGTGGCTATGTGAGAGCTGCGATATGTTGCTGCTCCTACACTGCCATCTTGGCTCCGCCCCTCTGGCGAGGGCCAGTTTTGACCACTGAATTGTCATTTCAAGCTGGTGAACCATAAATCATCTACCATGGGAGGAGGCTTTGATGCTGTGAGATCTGGCTGCCAAAGAAACCACCATGTGAAGATAATGAGGCAGACTCAAAAGTGAGTGAGAGCAGAAAATAAGGGGTAAAAAAAGATTGAAATTACCAGATATCTCAGGAAGAAAAAAAGTTCAAAGACCTTGAAACTCTTTTGAACCACTTAAAATTGTGTTGTAGTTCCATGTTCTCTAATTGCACAAGCTCTTCTCTTATATCACTTGTTGTATTACTTACCTTTGTTTTGGAGTATTTATTCATAGATGTCCTAACTTGTTTACTAGATCTAGAGTCCATATTTCCTTTTGTTGTTGATTTCCCAGTTGATCTGTTTAAGTCCCAGGCCAGAGCAGGCTTCCATAGCCTGGAGACATGTATATCTATTTTCATTGAAAGATCACTAGAGATCTCTCATATCTAACTTTCCCAAAATTCTAATTCTGATCCTAGGTTTTTTTTTCTTTTTTTATATTTTTGGTTAGGTATGAAAAAGTCCCTAATTATTATAATTTTGCTATTTTTTTCTCCCAGTAATTATACTAACTTTTCTTTTAAGTACTTAGGTGCTAAGTTATTTAGTCTATATACTAACTGATGGTATTATTTTCATTATTTATGATGCCTTTCAATATGTCACTTCCTTGCTTCTGTCTTTTGACCACGTCAGCTTTTACTGCTGCCTTCCATTCTGGTGGCCAAGTCATTTTTTTTTTCCTTGTGAGGCTCTGCTTGTAATTGTTGTGAGTTATTCTCTTTTTCTAAGTTTACCACTTGGGCTTTGCAACCCACAGAATGTCTTCGTTGTTTGGTATTTTCTTCTGTTTATTCATATTTACTCATATTTCAAGCCTCAGCTTTTGGTTTGATATTTTGTGCTCAAACTAGTCTCTTCAACTATGTTTTTGGGTGGATGATATAGTTTACTTTTAAAGTCTTATTCCCTTTGTAGTATGGATGCTGTTATTGCTGCAGATTTGGATGGGACAACTGTAACAGGATCTACATGCTACATCAATCTCTGGCTTCTGCCTCAGTCTCCTGGTAGCCCACTTCAAATATAAGACTTGGCTTGTTTAATTCTCATTCCTTTCTCCCCCCCCCCCCCCAAATTCTCTCTTGAAAATTAGTTTGATTTTCTACTATGGCCCTAAGAGGCCTTGGCGGAAAGTTGGACATCAAATTGCTGTCATATTGAGAATATGCTGGACAATAGAATGAATGGGTTCTCCTACTGGGAACAAAATAACTCAGCTCAACTGAAAGCCTCAGATCTCACCTAAGAGGAAATTTTCTGAAGTTTCTAGTGTAGTAAGCTGGGGACAGGGACATGACTGAAGTGCTACTAGCTCTTCTTATGTGGGCTTTTCCCCAGATTCTCTCCCTTCCGAGACCTGAAAAGAATTTGGAACCATGTCTTCTTTCTTGAATCTGGAAGCTAAGGAACAGTTAGGTGGTGCAGTGAATAGAGCACTGGCCCTGGAGTCAGGAGGAACTGAGTTCAAATCCAGCCTCACTCACTTGACACACACACACATACACACAAAAACTAGCCATGTGACCTTGGGCAAGTCACTGAACCCCAACTGCCCTGCCTTCCCCCTCCAAAAATAAACATAAAAAAAAAAAGAATCTGGAAGCTAGAACAGGAAGGATCTCTCTAATCTCCAAATCTGTCCCCTCATGCACGTGTGGAGAATTGAGCAATCAATCTTATGAAAATGCATTTTGAGGCACAAGTTACATTTATATTATTTCATTTGATCCTCATAGGTGCTATTATTCTTCCCATTTTACTACTGAGAAATGGGAGGCTAAGAGATTAAGGGACCTGTCCAGGGAAATCAAAATAAAAGTTTCATTGGTTGAAAAAGGATCACAGTAGATTCTAAACAGTTTACAATTGAAAGCAATACCTGTGTGATGCTGTATTTACAGGGATGAATTAATTCAGTGAATCTATGGAGAGAAGTGGAAGGTGAGGATTCTAGACAGGAAACAGACCAGAGGCAGTATGAGGAAGAGCTGACATTGAGGCTAATGAGAAAACCTGTCAATATGACATACCAAAAATTTTGTGATACACTAGCCCTATTATACTCTCTTTTCTTCTTATAGACTGAGAAACATTCTTAGATTCACAGAATAATGTTTTCTTACTCTGCTACTGATTCTGTTCCTCTTTGAAGCATAAAAAAGTATTCTTTTCTGTTTCTTTTGTCTATGCTTGAGGTCCATAGATAAGAGAGGTAGTGTGCCTTATTTTCCCTGGAGTTTTAGATTGAGGAACATATTTCCACCCTCCTCACTAAAACCATAGAGCCAGGCTTTTATGTTGCCTGGTGAGAAGAAAAGGCAAGCAAATGAAGAATCTCTTACCTGCTGTTACACACCTCTGCCTGCTGAAATTCTTTCTTGGGAGTCTCAGTTCAAGTGACCTTTCCTCTGTGCAGCCTTTTCTGACTCCTCTAGTTTAGTGTTCCTTCTCTTTGAATCTCTCATGTTACTCTCTCTTTGACCTTTCCTGTAAACTTAATATTTTTCTAAATTTACTAAAACTATTTCTCTCTCTTTGTCTCTCTCTCTCTCTCTCTCTCTCTCTCTCTCTCTCTTTCTCTCATTCTCCCCTCCCTCTCTCTCTGCACTTGTGATTTCACAGCTGCAGGGAAACTTTTCATGAGGAAATCCTCTACAGATGCATATGGTTAACTATTCTGCAAATGGAGTATTAGAGATGTGCTTGGAGATAATGAGGAGATAAGTGACTGGCCCAAGGTCATTGTATGTGTTAAATTTGAACCCAAGGTCTCTTGACTCTGAGCTCTGACCTCTATGCACTAAACCATGCTGTTTCTTATACCAAACTAAATCATAAGTTGCTTGAGGGAAAATACTGTCTTTTAAAAATTTCTTTGTATTCCTAGCCCTTAGACTATAATAATTATACCCAGAAGTTAACCAATGTAACAACAAGGAGATCAAAGAAGCCCAGAGGGCACCTTGGTTAGCAAGCATATCTAACATAATTGCCAGGTGAAGAGATAAGGTTATTTGTAAGAGCAACTTTGAGTTAAGTAATATAAACTTATCTGTAAAATGAAGATAATTATGAGTGGTATAATTTCATAAAGCAGAGTAATAAAATAGAGGGTAAAAAAATCAACTTAAAGAAAATTTAAATATCTGTTTGAGCAAAGTCATCCCAAGGGAACATTTAAAGATACAAATGGAAGGAGGACTACATATAGAAAAAAAGTGGAAAAGTTTTTAAAAATAATCATTATAATAAAATTGTTTTCTTCATTAAGGGCAGTGGAACCACCACACATGGACTTCCTAACACCATATTCTCAGATATAATTATACAAGAGGTAGAAAAGGCACTGAAGAGAAGGGCAAAGTACCTAGAATGGACCATGTATACAGAAATCCATTATGGAGGCAACACACTTGTAAAGTTGTAAGACAGACTGATATACAATACAAGGTGTCGGAAGAAGTTACCAATGATGTAGAAAAAAAAATTCAGACTTTGTTAATATCAACAAAACAAAGGTAACTTGAGATAATATGACTAACTACTGATCTATATGCTTACTCTTCCATTTACACTAAAACTTTACCTGCACACAAATTGAGCACATCCTTCATAAAAGTATTAGTAAGGAACAAGATGGTTTTCCCAATAAATTATTTAATGAATCACATTTTTATCATTTCAGAATTAACTAAAATGTAGTAAATACAAGATCCCATTGTGCTTATTTATTGATTATGGAAAAAAATTTGAACTTGGAACAAAATGCTACTTTATAGATTCTTTTAGGATAAGATGACCCTATCCGTACCTTTAAGATTTCTTGAAGGATATGACATAAAATAGCACTGTTCAATGATGTTCTAATAATAAACACATAAGGCATAAAACAGAGAGATGCATGCTTACCAAAAGTGTTTGGCACTCTGGTGGAAGAAATCCAATGCAGAGTTTAAATCAAAGATTCTCTGTGGATGTGAGTGCCTCCATATACTCCTGTTTGTGGATGGTACTATGTTGACTGCATCAAGTCACAGAATACAGAGGAACCTCTGGGAAGAAATCTATAATAACTCAAATAAATTTCACATGACCATTCACATAAGAAATACCAGGAGGATGAAAAATGTCTGTTGCCCAAATTGCATTTGGATCTACTCTAAAAGAAGGTGCAGCACTTTATGAATCTGTAACAGTTAATATAGGCTAATATGTGCCCAGAACTGAATGGTGGGGGTAGGGTTGAAAGGGAGGGAAGAGGTTGAATTGCCTTCTAGTGATTACAAAGATCTTTTGCTGACCCCATGTTTCTCATGAAAGCAAAAGTCCATCTTTCAATACTCACATTTTACTGGTGTTGCCAAATGGCAGTGAGCCCTGAAGTGCAACTATCTTCAAAGAACTAAAAATAAGTATCACACGGAGAGGCACAAACTGGGTGTGAACAGGAAGCAACAAATCACTAGTAAAGAACTAAGAACAGAAGAGTGGAAGGTATCAAGGAATTTCATGATAGGACAAGAAATGGACTGCTCACATGGCAAAGTAGACAGAGTGGTGGATTGGTACTTTTGTGATGTCAACAGAAATTAAAGTCTCCAGAAATCTGGGCAGCCCTTTCTATGGCGAACTTACAGGAAGGCCTGGAAAATAATCACAGGGAATGGGCAGGCATGGAGGGGTTCCATTCTTCGTTGTTGGAGGGAACTTCAAAATTGATGAGACCACAGGTTGATTTGAATATTCCTTGCCCTAAAACAATGCCTTAGCATATAATGAATGACTAATAAACATGATGTAAAATCAAACTAGATTAGAGGAGGAGGAGGAGAAAGAGATTGTGGCTATGGCAAACTAAGGAACTAAAGAGGAAAATTCTCCTGATAAAAACAAAAATTCTTTCATCTGTAAGGAGTCAGTATTTTTAGCTTGACTTTCCCCTTTCTTGTATTTCTAAAAATGAGCATCCCAACCAGTAGGCCAGTCATTTAAAAAGAAAAATTGAATTTCAAGAGTCAAGTCACCAAAATTGTCATAGTGATTCTACTTTTCAGTGCCAATGCCAATTTCCTTTGTTTCTTCCACGACTTCCAATGGGGGCTTGCTAATATATTTTAGGAGGAAAAACACTAAAGCTTTTCAAGGTAATCTAGTTTCAAAACAATTAAGATAAAGTAACATGAGATATAATAATCTTTCTGTGACTAATATAAAATCATTTTTATGATTACTACTTTGTAATGTATAGTTTAAGATCTGGTATTACTAGGCTCCCTTCTTTTCCATTTATATTTTTATTACTTCCTTTGAGATTCTTGACTTTTTATTCCTGTGTGAATTTCACTATTATTTTTTTTTGTAGCCCTATAAAATAATCATTTGCTATTTGGCACAACAGTGAATAAGAAAGTTAATTTATTATACTGAATTCTTACCCATGAGCAATTAACATTTTTTTTTGGTCTGTTTTACTTTTGCCAAACTGCTTTGTAGATGGATTCATATAGTGGCGAGGTATGTCTTAGTAAATAAGATCCCAAAGATTTTATAATTTCTGTTGCTTGAGTGGAATCTCTACCCCTTCCTACTGGGTTTTGCTGATTATATGCAGGAATGTTGATAGTTTATGTGAATTAATTTTATATCCTGCACATTTTGCTGAATTTCTTTCAACTAATTTTTAATTGACTCGTTTTCTCCAAGTAAATCGCATCATCCGCAAAAAGTGATAATTTTATGTTCCAATGCTTATCATCTCAATTCATATTGTCTTATTGCTATAGCACTGTTAGCATATTCTAGCACTGTTAAATAATTATGATAATTAAAAATTCTTGAGTTGCCTCTGATGTTATTGTAAAGGTCTCTTTTCCCATTGTATGTGTTTACTCTGGGGTTTAGATATTGCTTATTATATTTAAGCAAAAGTCTTTATGTTTTCTTTTTTTAACAGAAAAGGGTTTTGGATTTTGTCAAAAGCCTTTTCAGTGTGATTATATAATCGTGTTTTTTTTTTTTAATCTTAATATAAATCCAACCTGATCATATTTTTTTTTTCAGCCAAAGAAAAGTAAAGTTTATTGAAACTTCATTAAAAGTTTGCCATATTGAGTAGACTCTTAAGGAGCCTAGGTATCTGTGATGCTTGCTTCGGGCAAGCAGGACAGAGTAAGTCTATGCTAGGTCATTCTATGGTGCTCTCACACATGGAGGGAAGATGTGATCTTATATACAGAAAATTTGTGGGAATCTAGAGGCAGTAGTTTGGGGAGGGTCTTCAGGAGTCAGATGACAACCTGATATTTTATAACTTTTTGTATTGTGTTGCTGTAGGCTATGTGTTGATTATTTTAAATTTTGAAAAAAATTATGAATATCGGTCAATAGATTTCTTTCTCTGTCTCTTCCTAGTTTAGGTATCAAGACTATATTTGTATCATAGAAATATATCATTTTACATAGTTTTGAAAAGCTTATGCAATTTTGGAAATGTTTTTTAAAAGTTAGAATTCACTTGTGTATTCATCTGGTCCTACAGGTTTTTGAGTTCATTTATAGCTTAATGTCTTTTTAAAAAATTGGACTGTTAAATAAGTTTTCTTTTGTTAATCTAGTATTTTTTTTATTTAGTATTCATTCATTTCCTTTATCAGTTGTTAGGAAGTAGCAAAGTAATTTGATTTCATTTCCAATTGTTATTCTTTTTATTTTTCATACTTGATTCTCCCATTTAAAAAAATCAGATTAGTCAACTATTAATTGACTATAACTATTAATTTTTTTAAAGCTCCCAGTTTTTAGTTTGTTTCCAATTCATCTCTCCTTTGATTTGTAGAATTTATACTTGTTTAGTTAGGAGAATGGATTCATTTTTCAAGTATCATTTGCCCTTTCTCTCTTTTATTGATGGAAATTTCTCCTAAGGACTACTTTTGCTGCAACCTGTGTGTTTTGGTATGTTGT
The DNA here is from genome assembly GCA_028646515.1 of Pseudochirops corinnae. Classification (NCBI taxonomy): domain Eukaryota; kingdom Metazoa; phylum Chordata; class Mammalia; order Diprotodontia; family Pseudocheiridae; genus Pseudochirops; species Pseudochirops corinnae. The sequence goes on along the minus strand of CM053586.1, from coordinate 151,168,279 downwards.
CTATTGTCTCATTATCTTCTTTGGATAAATTTTTTATTATTTCTATAATTTGTTCTTTGAGCTATTACTTCTTTAGAACTAAGTTTGATCTCCAATTGCTTTTCAAATCTTTCTTCAAAAGGCCTCTTATTGAATGTGATTTTTATTGCATTAGTCTTAGATATGATCAGTGTGAAAGTGTTTTGCTGGATTAACACCCATATAGATGATATAAAAGCTTTTTCCTCAATTAAAAAAACGCTCACTCTTAGGGGGAGGCATGGATAATAAAACGCTTATAAAAATAAACCAATTAGATTTAATATTCATGATTGTCTTAGTGAGCACAATCCCTATTAGTTCAGTATAAATCAACTGAAATATAGGCAGTTCCCAAATTTAAAAAAGGATTAAGAGTACTGATTAGGAATCAAAAGATGGCAGCTCTCCTAGAGTTTTTATCCCTGGAAAAATGATCTTCCACAAGAAGTAGTAGGACCTGTCACATGTTAGCTGTGTGGTCTTAAATAAGAAATTAACTTCTGCATCTGTTATCTATAAAACTGAGGAATCTAATATTTCCCCAATCTGCTTCAGAGGGTTGTTGTATAAAAAATACAGTTATTAGATAAAACTATACACATTGCCTTCCCAACTCCTGGGAGAATTTGGGTGGGATACAAACCAGGAGCTTTGGAAAATCTCTGGGTTCAGAAGTAGAACAAAATGAAAATACTGTGAAATGTAGAATACCTAAGGAGCGCTGAACCCAGAGGTAGTCTTGCAAGAGAAAATGGGTTGACGCAGTTAGTTGCTCTCTTCCATACCCTTTCTCCATACAAAGTGCATTTTTGGACTACATTATTCTAGGACACTCCAATTACATTATTTGAATTAACAAGTACTTTGAAAAATTATGTATCTTGGGCTATAGAACTAGTCATTCACCTTAGCATAAGAATTTGTTTTCTCTTGGCACCTAGGTAAGATAGCATACTGAGAATAGTGAGTTTTGATTAAAGGGAGGCAGTTTTTACTCTTGGAACATTTAGGGTTAAGGACAGTTTTGGTCTTCTGCTATCTAAGGAGTTATCATGGGGAAACTGGATGCTTGGTAAGAGTATTAGGAGGTGGGAAGCAGAATACAAAAATGTAAAATAAAAGGATGCAAGAAAGAAAATCATCAATTTCAAAACTTTGCCTGCCCCAAATCTAGTGGAAGTGTTCTTTCTATAAAGGTTAAGTGGGGAGCAAGGAGGTTTTCACTGCCAGGATGAAAACATTCAATAAAATCATTAAACTATGCAAAATCGTGAAGAAAAATGAACGTATTTCAGTTCTCTCCCTCCATGGAGTTTAGTTGATTATACACCCAGGCTGAAGGCAGAAGAAAAACTAATAAGATGGGAGTATAAGATGATAAGGGTTAAGCTCTGCAGAGGGAGAAAGTTTATAACAAATTCACAATAAAAGTGAGGGATGCTTTGGGAAAATCATATGAAAGGATTTAACATAAGGCTGGGGAAGTAAAGTTGGGACCCACTTCAGAAGGTGCTGATACAGATAGGAATTTCAGTTTGGTGCTCTTTCCTTGAATTTGGGTTCTGGCATAGCCTTTAAAGAGTGACTTGATCTAAAATGAATGTTTCAGGCTAACATGAAAACCACCAGCATAGTAAAGTTTTTTTTTGGTGGATTCCAAAAGTTAAAGTAAAAGCAAATTCAAATCGTAAGCAAATTTTTAGCAACTATTTTCTTCATATGGAGATTACCTATAGTGTTATAATTCTATCTCTGGTTCTTCTCAAAAACATCAAACAAAAAACCCTCAAACCTGCATTTCAAGTCTAAGTCCAACCCAACAAGCATTTTACTAGAAGTTACCATTAATGATGTGCTTTGTCTACAAGACGTGAAAAACTTTGGTCAAATCTTTTCAAAATCCAGATGCTTGATACAATGCAGTTATTCCATTTCTCAACACAAATATTTAGGCATTAAACTGAGACAGCACAATTCTATAATGGTCTCAACAAGAACTCAGGAGAGAATCAAGTTTTGTTTTATCCAGGAAAAACATGAAACTAACTCATTTGACCATAGTAACCTAATATTTACTTTAATAGTTGCTGATAAAGAATGAAGTGTGCTATGAAAAATTTTTTATTAAGATTAAGATAGGGGAATTGGATTAGTCTTTTTTTTTCTTAAGTGTTTTAAAATAAACAGCCCTCCACATAAAATAGATGACTATCTTTGATTAGCTTTTTTTTAAGCATCAAGCATGCTACTACAGTGGACACAGCAATGATTGGCTTTAAAAAATTTTAAATCATCTTCCAGGCTATTACACTGTAGTCCAATGCTACATGTGCCTACTTAATTCAGGGCATTTACTGCAGATCTGAAAATATGAACATTATCCTGGCAAATGTTTTCAGAATAAATCCAACAGCAGCTCTCACTCTCCTTCAGCTATACCTATAGGTAAGAACACCACTAGTGTTTATTTTCTATTTATAAAGGGCAAGAGGATAACATTTAATACTTCAAGTAAAGAGAGTATAATAAAAATCATGAATGAAAGTTGCTGTTAAATTTAAACAAAACAACTAGTGGTGAGTGCTTTTCAGTACTTATTTATTTAGATGTTTAAGCTCTCGCACTAGATTTTACAAGCTGGTGAACACTGGAAAATTATTTCTCCCACAGAACTATAACCACACATTCCCAAGACAGTATAAATATATGGTTGAACTAACATTAATACACATCACCATTTTATCAATTACATAATAAAACAAATTATCAAGTATCCAAATATTAAGTTACACAAGCTCAAAAGGCATACAAAATATTAGAGGTCTGCTCAATTCATAGCAGGAACCCAAATTTTCCCAGGGGAGGGGGGGAGAGAAGAATGAGGAAAGAGGGGGAAAAATCACTTTCAACAAAAGCAAGAGTTGGTAAACAACTTTCAATAGGTACAGTAAAAGAAATTACAAGATTTTCAGAAATTTTGTGATTAAGAATTGCTTTAGCTACAATAACAAAGCATCTCTACCTTTTAAAAAATATTTACTAAAGTAAAGGGCATATTCTATACTTCCTGCACAAGACAAAGGCAACATTTTACTAGAAATATTTAATAGCCCCCTCCCATCCTTTTCAGGCCCTCCCTGTCAAGTTGCACCCCATTAGTGCGAACATTAAATTAACTGTAAGGCTTATCGTCTGGAGACATTAAAGACTTTGTGTGCTTCTGTACAATGTGTAGATTTTTACATGGATTTTCAACCAGAGGATTATGATCTTTTTTCAAAACACAGGTCTTGATAACAGCACAAAATGAGACAAAGGTTTACAGAAAGACATTAAAGTATCACCATAAGACTTAGTAAAATCCAACAAAATGAATGGTTGTGCAAATCCTGATATTCTAGTGCGACTGTGGGAGATGTAAACATACAGTGAGCAGGCAATTACCATATAGGCCCTATCTTCAATATTGAAATGACTGAAGGAATAAGAACCATGTAGGGGTTCAGGTTACTGTCTGTAGTTCCCAGGATGTTAACTCTGATATTGAAAATATGTAAGTATTGTTGCTGGGTATTTTGGCACCTAATCTCTCTAAATTTCATATTTGCTGATAAGACTCTGGTATTGGGAAATAGATTTGAATAATATTTGTAACTCAATACTGCATGATTTCAGGAAAGTTCAATTGATACAAATGATAAACAAGAAGTTCCAAAGGCTGAACAGCAAGAATATTTTACTTTTACTAAGTGTCCGAACAGGTTGTTAGTAACCCAAAGACAGAAGCTGCATTTCTGCCAAGCTTATAACCTATAAAATTGCTTTAAAATATTCCTACGGAAGCTTCGTTAGACTTATTTATCAAGCCTATTTGTTGGCTAGTTATCTATGTAATTTGCCCCAGGTTCTGTCTCCCATTTCTGCTTCCAAAGTAATAGTATAGGCAGCTCAGCTTTACTGAATGCAACAGGTGTTTCTGTGACCATTTGAGTCTTTGAAGCGCAGCCGCATTTTAGGACGATACTTCTCCAAGTAAAGAAGTTGCTTGCTGTTAAAGGCTCCACGACGTTTTCTATAAAAAAACAAAAAAACCAACAACAAATTTCTAACATTTGCCTACTACACATCTTATTCCATTCAGTATAGTGTCTTTCTATAAGGCACCCCAAAATCCTAATCTAACAATTTAAGGTTAGAAATGACCAGTCAAAGAGGAAGAATTATTGACAATCCTTGCTGAACTCACTGGTTCCTTGCCAAAGACCACTTAATTTTTTTTTTGGTCAAATTTCTAAAATGGTATCAATTTAATATTTTCTTCTTCCTTAAAGACTGGCTATGTAAAGACTACAAAGAACTTGTCTGTACAGATAAATATAGATAACCATTAGGAAAACACTGGTGGATACAGGTCTTTTTTCTATTCCTACTGCTGCCAGGAACTCTTAGCTAATCCCTAATTCTCCTTTCACCTAAGACCTACTTAAGGTGGCATATCAAGGGGTAAGGTAATGAGAGAGGTAATAAAATCCCTTGAAAAGTGTCCACCTCGGCTTCCCCTCTTAAGTGTAAGCCTTGTCAAGAGTGACTCCAACTTACACCCCCACTGCCCCATCCAGACATCTGATGTTTTTTGTTTCCTTGAAGTATAAGGATAATACAGATGTGATTTTTTCTATTAAATGTTAACATTTACAAAGAGTGAAAAAAGTGGATTTTCTTCCCTAAAGCTTGTTTTAAATGGAAAAAAGAAGACTATATGGGAAATGGAATGGGTGGAACAGGGACACCAAAATGCAAATTTTCTTGCTAGATAATTTCTTCTCTCATTAAAAAGCAGTAAAAACAGACAAAAATCCTTACTAAATCTCAAAGAGCCTAAATGAAAGATTTTACCCTTTTCCAATATGGGCCAAGGAAGGAAAAAACCAAATGGAAAAATGTGATAGCAATGAATCAAGGAGATCAATTCAGAGAGAGCCCATGGATGCAAAGATAACAGATGACGACTCAGAAGGAGTCAACTGGCCCTAAGAAATGAGAGGGCTATGAAGGGTTTCTAGTAAGAGACTAGCTATCCCCATCAGGTAGAGGAGTCATTAGTAGTGGCTTGGAGCTCAAAGTTCAACTCCCACTGCTCAGCAGGTAGGGATTTCATACAGGAAGTCTCTATTCCCACTTTAAGCAAGGAATGAAAAAAAAGAAGATTCTAGAATCTCAGATTGTTAGAATTTCTTGCTGTATAAAAACATGATTATATGTAATTGTATGACACTATAAACTATGACTTGTACCAAGAAACTAAACTTTCAGATTTGTTTCCTTTTGATATCACAAATTGAACATATAAAAAAATAAGGTCTATAACAATTTTACTACCATTTGTCTTTAAATGTAATTCACATACCATTTGTGACCATTAATTCTACTCACATTCATACTGTCCTACTCCCACTAACACCTTAGACACCCTGCCATTACCACTTGACTATAGTGCCAATGTATGCTTCTTCCAGTTTATCCTTCACATTTATGCCAGATCAATCTTATGTACAAATGTAACGTCTCAGCTGTAATACCAACTTCAGCAAGAAGCCTTTCCTAGTCCTCCTTAATCTTAGTCCTTTCCCTCTGAGATCATCTCCCATATATACTATATCTTGTTTGTACAGATGTTTAAAGGTCGTCTTCCCCCTTAGATTGCCAGCTGCTTGAGAGCTGAGGCTAGTTTTTTTGGGGGGGTTTCTTTGTTATCTCCAGCACTTAGAATGGTTACTGAGAAATAGTAGGTGCTTAATAAATGCTTGTTGACTTGGCTCTCCATCTCTGCCTTTACTTATGTTGTACCCTACACCTGCATATTATAATTGATATAACACTAGTTCTTTGTTATCACATAGATGAAAGATTCTGGGAGGGCCTGGGTGTAAGTAGTTAGTCTATCAGAACACCTTTAACTTCAAAAAAATTTGATACTTACTGTCTTATGAATTGCACTGCATCTTCATACTTCATTCCTCCTTCGATTAGTGCAAGGGCAACGAGCACTGGAGCTCTGGTAGGAGAATTTTAGTAAATGAGTTGACCAAAAGTAACAAAACCTGCTAGTCTAACCCCCAAGGGTCATCTGGGAATACAATTTATTTACCAAAGTTACTACTCTAATTCGTGTTTGCTCTAAAGGGAAAGGATAACAAGCTAAAAATTTGCTGATCAAAAATCTGGGTGGGAAAAGAAAAGATCAGGAGAGTGGGCTAAGGGATGATCTAGCAAGGACATTTATTTTTAATGTATATTTTTGGATGACTTTTGTAGGGAATAACTGAACTATAAGACCATTCTCTTCAAAAACTACTTTAAGTCACAATTAGGAAAGCATGAAGGAAATCTGTATTTCACAACTGAATGAGCTTTTTCCAACAAAGGAATAAGGAATAATAACTGTTATGAATATAAGTGAAAGAAGAGGGCACTGGGCTAATTTCCTTGATTATTTTTTTCCTTTAGAGATCTTTTCACTTATTTGAGCAAATGTTTCAAGAATATATGTGGCTGAGATACCTCAAGAGTAAAAGATGGGGAGTCAAGTAGATGAAGAATAACTTCATTTGATGACCTCATTTAATTTAAAGTCCTTCTCCTCACTGCAATGTAAATAATAGACACTTTCCTTAGAGCCATTATATATAGCAGGAAGAAACCTCGGAATGTATTTGTGGTGGGGAATTATTCATCATTGTGTAAAAGGTGCTATTAAAAGATCAAGCAGTCTTACTATGGGACACTAAAGGGACAAGATGATGGTTGCTATAATTGTATCACATCCCGCAACAAACTTGCTAGAATTCTATTGTATCAAAGACTGAGTCATTAGACAGACTTGGGAAATCTTACTGTCACAAGTTTTTTTTATAATAATGCTATTTATTTAAAGAACTTGGCCCGCACTGATAAGAAAGTCCCTATACACATCAAAATATTTAAAGCAGAACTTTGAAAAAAGAATAGAACAAGTAGATGGCCATTCATTGTGGCACAAATGTGGTATATAAATGTAATGGAATATTACTGTGCTAAGAAAAATAATGAGTATGCAAAGGGAGGCAAGCAGGACCAATAAAGCAATAAACACAATGACTATAGAAATGTAAAAGTAAAGAGCTACAAAACAAAAGTGGATATTGTGAAACTACATAGACCAAGCATAGCTCCAAAGAGATAAACACCCCCTTCTCCGTTTGGGAGGTCCAGAGATATGGTACACTGCACATACTGCTTATATGTCTATAATACTTAGCAGTTTTGCTGATTTCTTATATCTTCTTTTGCCTTTTTTTCTTTAAGAAAGATGGGATAGCTCTGAGACAGGTGAGGAGAAAGATACCAAGGGAAATTTTGGTGATATAAAAAACAAACAAACAAAAAACCCCAACACAACTTGGCTCGTACTAGATTTTCTTTCCTTAGGCAAAACCCCTAGCAAACATTTTATTTTTTAATGTAAAAATAGGGCATATAAAACAGATAAATAAAAAATTATAATCCTCAAAATATTAGTACCAAGGTAGACTGAAAAATATGTTGCTAACTTTGTCTCTCTGCAGTTAAATTAAGCTTAAAACTGGTAAAAATAATAAAAACACACAATAATTTCTCTAACACTAGATAACCTACTGTTTTCCAGAGGGGATGGGGCCTATAGTAGCACTATCACACAAATCTCCGTTCCAATCCTGTTTTATACTACTCACACAACAGTGTGGAGACCAAAGGGGAAACACATAACCATTTTATTGTGGTCTGATTCTCCAAATATTAACTGAGTACAAAAAGTACATTTTAATCAAAGAGCTCAAAACATTAGTCATCTTATATTTCTCTCTATTACGTAAAAATATACAAATATAACCTTGAGTTTCATAAGTACCAGAACTCCAGGAAGAGTATCTACTATATTTTAACTCCTTTAGGGGAGAACCCTGATGTCTAGCACCGCACAAGGTGGGTACTTAGCACATGGTTGCTAAATCTGATTAAGCAAATTCCAAAGGAACCAATCTGTGTTAGAGTGAGATAAGGGATAAAGTTAAAATTGCATGCATATTGTAAAGCTGATTGTGTACTGCTAATTTAGAAAAATGTTTACCTCTGGACTAATCATCAAATAAACCATGGGCTCATGAAAGGGGGAAGTGTGACCTGGAAAAAACCTCCCACATTTATGGTAGGCTTTGGAATGTTGATCAATTTACTAAAATAGATTTATTCAACTGTGATATAAATATAATACAGAAATAATTAAACAAATTTTACCTTAGCCTGCCAAGAAATATTAACATATTTAAAAATTCTATTTACCTCCCCAGACCTGCAACGCAGTGAACAGCAATGCAACAACCAGGTTCTTCACGATATTTAGTTTTCACTAGGTTTAGCCAGTCATCAACAATCTGGTTGGATGGTGGTGCTCCATCATCAAAAGGCCAATCCTGAAAAACAAATAATATAACTATTCTAGACACTGGAACTTTCAAAGTGCCTGTAAAGGAGAATTCTAGTTTTATAGATTACTAAATCTAGTCATTTTAAGTTTAGAGTACAAACTAGGATGAGTAAACCACAATGTTCAGGAGCTACTCTAACCATCAACTTTGACACAGCATATCCTGAATCAGAGTAAAAGTGACCTGGGTAGTTACATTACAGGCTGGCACATATCCTCACTGTATTCTTTGCTTTACTAGCAACAAATTATAAACTAGGTAAAGTTCTGGTAAGCATGCATCCTCTCTTCCTTATATCCGTAATTCAAGTGGTACAGGTTTTTTCATTAATATATTTTCCCCACATTAATTTCATAAATTTTATACAGAATAGTAGTTAAGAGTGAGTAAATATTTTTGGACGAAATTTGGTAACAAACAATATGACAATAAAAACTTAAAATCACTTACCAGAACCTGGATGCCTTCTTTCTCCACAAGGGTTGTGTCATAAGTAGCTTCACATACTCTTACAATTGTGGTAACTCCATACTTCTTGAGTTCCTTAAGATAAATAAATAAAAAACTTATTTTGTAATATTTAGATACTTATTTTATATAATATTTTATATAATATTAATATACTTATTTTGTAACATTTTATTATTTCAAACCAATAAAACGACATGCAAATCATAAACATTAATAAATGATTTCATTATAACTAATGGCCATAACTATTCATAAAAAAGTTAAAGACAATAATGAAACCTCTTTGAAAGCATTTTGTAAGGGAGTAAAATGTTCATTTTAAGGAATCTGTATGGAGAACCTAATTATCATTAAAACTACAATCCATCTTCACCTTCTAAGATGTCAGATCTAACTTTTTGTAATTTTAATAATTTTTCATGAGTTGGGGTTGTTGCTAAAAATGTTCTTTTGGAAGCATGCTATTTCATCTCTTTTCTACTCAAGTAAATATCTTTTTTTCTGTCAAGAAAAGATAACTGTCCTTTTGAGAAAAACTGGCCACTAAAAAAAAAAAGTCATCCAAATCAGAACATAAGCAAACCTAAATCTTTTTTTTTTTTTGCTTTTTGGAGGGGGGAAGGCAGGGCAATTGGGGTTAAGTGACTTGCCTAAGGTCATACAACTAGTAAGTGTGTCAAGTGTCTGAGACCGGATTTGAACTAAGGTCCTCCTGATTCCAGGGCTGATGCTCTATTCAGTGAGCCCTACCTAGCCACCCCAGCAAACCTAAATCTTAGTAAATTAACTACTGAGGCAAATCACAACCTGGATTATGACCTCTGATTTAGAAGTAAAAAACAAATGTCAGAGGACTTATAGTCAAAGTGAAATGTAGTTAAAATTATGATCCATTTTCCTAATATAAATTCTGCAATATATTAGGAAACAAAGGACAGAAAGTTTCGAGACTGTGTAGTATATGTAACTTTCAGAGTCCTCCTAGTGTTCTGAGTAGGAATAATTTACTTGGTTTCTTCCTTTTTCCTCTTAGTTAATTCTGAATTAAAAAAAAAAAGCCTATAGGAAAACAAAAGATGATGGTTAACATGAAAAAAATCTAGAAGGACTAACATAGATCATTCAAGACTATCAGAAATCTAATGTGCAGGCCTTTTCATGAAATGTTTAATTTGTAATCCATTTACAGCAGTCCTATATTTAAAAACTCAAAAATTATTCTAAAAAAATATAAACCCTCAAATACTCATAATTGTCTTAATGAATTTATTCTAAAAACTAAGGTATAAGTGTAATATTGGCCTATAAACTCAGGTGTGTATCCCTCTTCACTAATTTTCAGCAGGATATTTAGTTGGTAGCCTTATGAAACTAATTTACAGGTGGGTTTGTGTATTCCTTCCTTTTAAAAGGTGGCTTACATACAATATTTCAATATAGTCTTCCTTCAGCACACCAGGATGAAGTGGAAAATACAAGGGTGTTTCTTGCTCCAAAGAGGAGCTGGTAGTAATAAGCTGACTAAATGAGACTGGACTATTGCTATGAAGTGGAGCTTACTTAAGTAGCTTGTCCTTGGCCAAGGAGGGAAACAGGAAGTCAAATGTCAGCATTCTTGACTTACTGAAATTATATTGTCTTATAATATAATTAATATAACTAAGATGCCAATGAATTACTAACTGAATCAGATCAGAATTGTAAAATACACAATTCTTTTTTTGAACACTAATGACCAAGAACCTAAGACTTTCTAGATCTAAAATTAACTCACATAATGCTTCTTTATGGAATAAAGACTTTTTTTTTTCTATTTTTGATATTAATTTAGAACCCATTTCATTCTGATTTATTTTACTTATTTCTGGCACTAATGACTGGAATGTATCCCCCCCTCCAATGTACTGTATCTAAATTTCCTGAAGTTTAATGTATATGCTTTTTCTAACAGCAAATTTACAGCTCTTAAACTAAATTGCTGCTAAACAGCAATGCAATTAATCAAATAATATTTATTTCCATACTTACCTCTATAAATTTGTTTAAGGTTGCATTGGTTGGATTGTGTGTAATAAGGAACCTCATGTTCTTGTAGGTGATTTCCACAGGAGCTGGGCGGTTCATTCGAGCCATGTCAATTTAGTTATAAAACACTCAATAAGGTTATGAAAGGATTTAAAAATTTGAATACAGAAGTGATGTAAAGAAACTGAAGTCTCCTTCACTATACTCCACTTGAAATTCTCAGTGCTTTAAGTATGAAGTTGAGAGCAATGGGAAATGAAATGAACCTCCTAACAAGAAGCAGCAATTCTTCAATCCAGTAATACTGAGGCAAAAGAAAGGCAGTACACTGAGGTTTACCCCATTCAGGTCAGAACTCTTGTAAAATGCTCTGCCAATTTCAATTCAACACTTTGTGTCCAGGTTAACCGAGCTCTTAAGGGGGCTTCTTGATGGAGTAGTAATGAATTTCTACAGTTCACTTGTCTGCATAGAGGTCGTGCTGTGCCTGGCAATAGTCTCCACTGCCCTTCAGAAACTCCATAAATGTGTGACCAAGAACACCACAGAACTGCTGTAGGGGGAAAAGAGAAAACTTCAGTTATTTCAGTTGGAAAAGAACAGAGTAGTATAGGGGAAAAAAAAAATCAAACTTCTACAGCACCTAATTTTAGTCTTACGGTATAAAGGACAATCTTTTTCACTTTTACTACAAAAAAAACATTTTAATTGATTTTTGCTTTTGTATTGGCTACTTTCTCACTTTATCCCACCCCACATGACCTCTGCCTCCATGCCATCTCACATAAAAGTTTGATATAATATATAGTATTTTACATCCATCAGTATAAGTTGATTAAGTTACTAACAAATGAGTCTCGCTTAGTTAGGAATAGGAATATGCCAATATGACTTGGAAAAGGTCCTTACCCTGAAGGAATAATTTCCAATATTTTATTAAAAGAACAATTCCTAAGTTTTAACAATATCATCAGAAGCAAAAGCATCATTTTAGATGAAGTGAAAAAAAATGCAGCATATGCCAACTTCCAGTGACCAAACTATAAAACCAAACAAATTCTAAGCTTTTGTGAGTGAGGTGAAAATTTAAAGATGTATTTCCCCCTCTCAGTGTTTATAGAATAGCACTGACTGCTTTAACACTAGCTAGAAAAATCATGTATGTCAACTGATACAAAATATTATAATTTTGCACTGAAATAAAATGTCTTATTTTCTTTGCCTTTTGGATAAAAAAAATGCACTGAATCAAGTGACACAACTTGGTCCTTCAGAAATATTCTTAAATTCTGACATGTTAAAGCAAGGATTTTAACTTTTTATGTATTGCAGACTGCTTTGACAATCTGATAAAAGCTTTAAAATATTTTTAAATGTATAAAACAAAACATATATAAGGTCACAAAGAAAAATTATGTTTAAAGTAATCAAAAAAAATATATTTTAAAGGGCATGGTCCACGAGTTAAAAACTTAGGCTTTTAAAATCTTATAAGAAAACATTTATTTTTCTTTAAGTATCCCCATTTTAGAGATAAGGAAATATAGGCTGAGGGAGTTTAAGGCTTACTAAAGGGTAAAAGGGAACACAGGGGGAGTCAAGATCAGAATTCAGGTCTACTGACTGCCAATTGAGGAGTCCTTTCTATTACACTCAGCTGCCTCAATGTACTTACTGTACTAAAAATTAATAATGCATGTCAAGTAACTCAGTAGCACAGACTGAAACACAGCCTTCTAACTGGAATCTACTGATGCCCTAACCAGATTTGTGCTGAGACCAAATAAAATTCAGTGATTGGTTTCTAAATTTAAGTAAAAATCACAAAAAATTATATTGAAAAATCAAATGGAAATACATAATAGTATGAAATTTGTTGCAAACTTAGTACTAAGACCTCTGAATTAAAGTATAAATGTGAAATTCACAAAGATGAGGTAAATGTAAAATGCTGTTCGTAGATTTAAATGTAGATTACTGTGAGGATCATTACAATTTCAGAAATTTTATATATACATATATATGTACATATATACCCACACATAAAGAATAAAACATGTAGTAACAAATATGATTTTCTAGTCTAATTTTTCAATAAGATAGTTTTTAATCAAAGTCCCTCTGTCTTGGGTACCTCAGGAATAGAAATCAGATCTCCTGCAGCCTAACTTTGTTTCCATAAGATATCTGCTTCCCTTTCTAGGTAGGCTAAGATTAAAAAAAATCTGGAGTCAGTTAAAAACCTCAGGGTCAGAGTGATCTTTTCAGAATTTCCTGCTGACTTAGACAAATGGGAGAAGAGCAAAGTTTCTTTTCTGGGATCAAAAAGATGACTAAGGATGCTACCAACTTGAAAAAAAGCTAGTTCATTTTTATTAAACTAGTATCTTCCTAAAGAGAGCTAAATTTAAATCAAGTTTTGGTCTTCTTTCATCAAAAATTGACTGAGTACATGAAGCACAGGCACAAAGAATGTTTAGTTCTAAATTTCTTTTTTTTTTGCTTTTATCCATGGTTGTCTACATTTAGAGTAAAAGATGGATAAACTTCGCACCATATATGACACAAAACCTTATTGTAAAATCAATCAGATCTTTTGTATTGTAAGAATATAAGAAGTTTTCTCTATATTCTTTTTTTTTTCCCTCCTAATACTTTAAAGGACAGGGTCAAAATATCTGGATAGCTACTCCTCAAAGGGGGAGAGAGAACTCATGCTGAAATGTGTACAGATTTAATAGATTAGGATTATATGGGGGTAATTCTAGGTTAATCAACACAAATTTTTTGCAGTGCTAACTACATTTTAAAAACCAAAATTTTAGAGTAAAACATGTCCAAATCCTGCAAATTAATTAGAAAGGTAAATATTTATATTCTAGGAATTTTGGGAAACTATATAGGAAAACAAGTACAACATCATTTGCTGAAGTCTCAAAGATGATAATAGTAATGATTTGTAATTTTAAAATTTGATAAGTCAAGAGTTGAGAGGTTGTTACTTATTGAAAGTACTTGCAGGTCATTTTAAAAATATGGCCTGACAAGAATCAGGGAAGTCAAAGTACAGTTAAGTGAAGTTTGAATACAATTTCTATTACTAGCCTGGACATAGCCAAAAACCTGTCAGGGACAGAGGGCACTGCAAGTGTTATCAATATGTGTATTTTTTAAAAACACACCCTGGGCAGCTAGGTGGCACAGTTAATAGAGCACAGACCCTGGAGTCAGGAGGACCTGAGTTCAAATCCAACCTCAGACATTTTGACACACCAGCTGTGTGAGCTTCAGCAATTAACTTAAACCCAATTGCCTTGCCTTCCCCCCTCCAAGGAAAAAAAAAACAACCACACCAAACTAATTTATTTTCATCCCACAACTTGCAGGTGTGAGAACAATACTTATATTGGGAAAAAAAAGATTGGAAGTAAATGAAGTCCTGAATGACTACCAGTCTGGAATAATCACTGATTTCTAAATATTCTAAAAACTAGTTTTCTTCCCCACAAGTTGCTGATCTGGACTCAACATATGGAGTAAGACCAAACTGTTACTTGATTAATAACACTGTTACAATAAACCATATACTGAATTATTGCTTTAATGTGCACATGAATAGCCAGCACGGAATGGCTTCACGTTAAGATGAATGCTGTTAAGGTTTACAGTCAGTTGTACAAATTAGTAATTTAACAAAAACCTGGCACCATTAAAAACTGATGGTCCACAATACAATAACATATGTATTTTTTATTTCTTCAGCTGGCATGTATCCATATTTGGGGGTGTAGAGGGGAGGACAGAACATGAGCCTTAGAATAGTAGCAAAGGAAAGAGAGAGGGAGAAGAGATTTGAGAAGCGATTTCTATTTAGAGGCTATTTATCCAAATCTCTGTCAATGATTTTTGCCAGGGGGATTTTGCTCAGGCAAGGAAAGATTCAGAAATAAGACAGGAGTTAACTTCAAAAAACCACCTAGTTAACTCTTCTCAGTGGAGCCATCTTGTGGTTGGGGGTAGAGGATGAAGGAAGGGACCCCACATGGAGAGAGAGTTTTCAGGACAGGTACAGAAATAATGGCCAAAGGACCACTATACTTTAACAAGGGGAGAGAGGCAGTGTAGTGTCCTAGAAAAAGAACTGGACCAATTCCTGACATTCACCTCAAGTCACTTCCCTAAGCCTGCTTCCTCCTTTGTAAAAAGGGTGAACAATAATTCTAGCAGTATCTTAATGAGAATAGTGAAAATGCTGTCTACATCTTTAAAAGAATGAGAAAATTAGAAAACAAGCTGAGAAAACTGTAAATTCCCTCTACAGAGACTACACAATTCAGATACAAGCCAAGTCTAGTTAATTGTAGGAGTAAAGTCCCCGGCTTATCCTATGAGAAAATCTATTCCAAATATACAGTTTTCCAGATAAGCGGGAAATGCTTCTGCTCCCACAATGGTTTTGTGTTAGGAACAGGAATGTCTGTACTGGTCTTGCTAAGACCGGTCCAACTGGTCAAGCTAGCCATTTGTTTATACTAGCTACTATGGAAGTAGCCAAAACACTGTTAAAAACTGGGAGGAAAAAAACCCAACAAAACAACAAAAAACTGGCCTTATATTAGTATATACAGGAGACAACTGTCTCTAAACCAACATCTAGAGAAAACACTAACTGAAGTGTTCCATTATACAAATCATCTTTTTACTGGAACCCAAAAATCATCTCTGCTATCAGCTGACAAGGCAATCTGAGCCTTAAAAAGTCCTTACTTGCCTCTATATTCCAATGTTACACTATTTTTGATGTCACCATTTCCTTCTCCAATATAATCTTTTGATGACTACACCACCATACTGACAACCCAACAGTTAGCTATAGCTGGGCAAAGGGGGAAGAACCACGTGAACACCCTTTCCCCTATCATATATACGTACAATACTGTGGAGAGTAGGACAGAGTTTCAAAAAGTTTGGACCAGGAATCCACTAATGTTTTCATTTACAGCTACAGTTTAAAGGCAATTATGGAATGGCAGTCATTACCATCAAAAGACACAAATCCAAAATTTTGATCAGAAATACAGTTAAAGGATGGAATTACAAATGACACACAGAAGGGCTTTAGCGAATAATTTAAAATAAATCCTGATTAAAAATGCCCTTAAATCAAGGCCTCTTCCAAAAGGCAATAAAACATGGGAATGAGCATGGAGGATCACAGAATGACTCAAGCCCAGGGGAGCTTAGCTTCATATATCACAGAGGTCCGTGGTGGCATTTTTCCACGGTTCTCAAATTCTGGACTTCTCCTGACCAACTCCCACAGAGAAAAGACAAGACTCGACTTGTTCCCATTATCCAGGGCCGGAGAAGTGGTGTTAAATGCGGAACAACTCAAATTACAAGGTGGAGACAGGCAGGAGAGCTGAATAGGAGGGGGTGAGTGGGCCTCCTCGCTCGCTCTCCGAGGTCCACCTGGGAGGCAGGACCAGGGATTCCGACCCTCGCTGCTGGGCCAGGGAGGAGTAGGGTGGATCTCTCCGCGGGTTCCCTGCGTTCCGGGATCACCCCCAGATCTCAGAAAGCTCCAACCCTTAAGCAGAGACTGTCCGCTGCAATCACGGGTTTGAATCACCCTTTCCAGCAGGCGCCGAAGCCATTTTGTCTCGGGCAACCGGGTCCGGCCCAGCCCGGGCGGCTACCTGGCCGGGCTCCATCCCCCCGCCGGGCCGGCGCCTGGAGCTCGGGGGGAGGGGAGGGAAGGCGGAGGGCCCAAGGGAAACCGTTACCCGCCTCCCGCCGGCCCAACGGGTGTCCCAGGCGCCCAGCAGCCAGCCCTCCCTCGCAACGCCCTCTTTAATTCGGGGCCACGGGGTGACATGTGTGCCTCACCCCTCCCCACCCTGCCAGTGTCCGGTGGGCGCCGGGGAGGTGGGAACACCACCCTCCCGTGGGCATGACACCCACCGCCTCCAGGAGCCTCTGGCGTCCGAGGAGCATTCACACGGCCGGGGGCGGCGGGGCCGGTCGGGCCGCTTTCTTTCTCTCCGGAACAAAGAGGGGCCCGGGAAGCAGCCCTACGGTCCTCTGGGGGCTCCCCGACGGCCGGGGCGCGCCGGCTCCCAGGGACAAGGGCGGAGGCGGCGGTCACAAAGCGGCTTTTGTGCCGAGGCCCGACCCACCCGCCCCCACCGGCAGTCACCCCCCGACCGGGCCGGCCACCCCCCCCCCCCGCTGGGTCACCAACCGCTTTGGGCCCCGGGTGGTCGAAAAGGGAGCGGTAAACCAGTCTCCCCGCAACCAACCGCCGCCAGCCGGGAGCGGAAGCGCCCGGGGCAGAGCAGACGTGGCGGGCCAAAGCCCGGCACGATCGGCCAGCTACGTTTCTCTTCCACATCCCCATCCCACCCACCCGGCCGGCCGGCCACATGGCGGCCGCCCGAATCCGAACGGCACCCAGAGCCTGCCAACTCGCGGAGGAAGGAACGAAACAAAGGTAGCGGTGGCGGCTGCGGCGGCGACACCGAGCGCCTCAGCCTGGCCCGGGACGCGCAGCGGACACTTACAGGAATATGTTTACTCATTGAAGATTGTGGCCTAATCATACAGCCGGTCCCGAGGCGGAGGCGGCGCAGCAGGCGGTGGTGGCGGCGACTGCAGCGCAGGGGACGGCGGTGGTCGTCGCGGGGCGGCGGCAGCGGCGATGGAGGCGGCGGTAGCGGCAACAGCGACGGCGGCGGCGGGGGCACTGGGACTGTACCATACAGTGAGCGGCTCCGGAGAGAGCGCGTCGCCGAGCAAGACCCGCACCCGCGGCAACCAATACGCGTGCTGAGCCGCCCTTGCGTCACAAACCCTCCTTTAGTACACCGCGAGACGTGCGAACCCCGGGCCACCAATCGCAGCCCGGGGACAAGGGATAAGAGAAGACGAGGTTGCGGGGGGGGGGGGAAGGGGAGAAAGGGCGGGAGGAGTTAAGGTTGGGGTTGCGGGGGAGAGAGGTCCGCCCCGCGCTCCTACCACCTCCCGGACGTCACGACGCGGCGGCGGCGGCCGGTGTGAACCGGTTGATGAATAGCAAGTGGCTGAGCCAGAGCATCCCGCCCCCCTCCCCATGCGGGGGAGGAAGCCAGGAGAGAGATCGTGCCATGGAGAGGCCGGCAGAGGGAAAGCCGGAGAAAGACCTGGCAATAGACACTCTGCATGAGGACAAACGGGCCCCAGCGTGTTTCATTTAAAACTATATGTTTCAGTTAAAACAGCGCCCACAAGCCTTTTGCTTCCTAATAGTTTAGAGGGTACTTTATAAAGTTTGCTGGAAACTTAAATATGAAATGGGTATTCCCTCTCCCCTTACCTCTCTTCTTACTTCAGTCACGATCCTCATTTACCAGCTGTTTACGTGGGTGCAGTCTTAGATGGTAGAGAGTCTCCAGCGTCAAAGAATCCGGGTGATTAATTCCCTGCTAGGACGCGTGGATTCAGCTAGAGAAACCGGCCCTGGGCAGCACCGGCCACCACCAATCTGCCTTATCTTGTAAAAAGCGGCAGCCTGAGGCCTGGTCTCCGGGAAGTGAAGCCCTGCTAAGTAGTCTTGACACTTAACACTTAGTAAGTACTGATTCTTAGCATTTAACACTTAGAGCCCAAGTCTTAGACTTAACACTAGCTGTAAATTGCTTCTGTTGTACTTCCAGATGCCTGCTTATCAGCTACTGTTGCCTCTCAGTTTCTTGTAGTATTGCAATGAAGGATGGGATCACTAAAACGGGAGCAATTTTAAAAGTAATTCTGGTGTTTTGTTAGAGGTTTAGGTCACGCCCTAGCTTTAAAAACAAGTCATTTGCTAGTTTTACTGTCTTCCAACCTTAAGTCCCTAAGAAGTATCTAGTATTATCTTGATTATTCTGTGCTTGGTACAGAAAAGGGCAGCTAAGTTTCAACTGTACAATCTGGGAAAGGTATTCTTTCAGCCTCTTTGAAGGATTAAATGGGACTTTTGCTAGTTTTGAGAAAGTCACTAACTACAGTCTTTGGTATGCTGTTTTCTCTGTCAATGGCCATGACATCTTTCCAGTATTATAGAAGCATAGTATAGGTTATCAGTATTTTCATTAGAAACTCTTCTTGAAAGGCGTTTTTGCTTGCTTATAAAAAATACACCCCAGGGATGAAGCACTAAATAAATGTTTGGCAAAAGAATTTGCCATTTTAAAATTATAAAAAGGGAGAAATTTCTCATTTTGGAAAAAATTATTCGCCCAAGA
This sequence comes from Pseudochirops corinnae, assembly GCA_028646515.1. Lineage (NCBI taxonomy): Eukaryota > Metazoa > Chordata > Mammalia > Diprotodontia > Pseudocheiridae > Pseudochirops > Pseudochirops corinnae. The sequence continues at coordinate 151,148,994 of CM053586.1, read as the reverse complement.
CACTTGAATTCAAGTAACACAGAGATCACTTTTTGAGTAGAGAACAGTGTGTAAAGAATTGAAATATGGGTCTCTTTCCTAATGCCTTTGACAGTAGGGCAAACTGGTGTGGGTGTTTGATTTTTTTTTTTTGAGGGAACCCGTGATTTTATCAGGGTAAGCAACTTTTTACTAATGAAGATTAGTACTTTTTCTGCAATTTATGATTTTAGAATTGCTTTGGGCACTGGGATTTAAGTGTGTACCAGACACAGAACCAGAAGCCAGGTCTTCCTGAATTCCAGGGCTAGGACTTTATTCATTAAAAAGATGGGCCAACTTTGGATGTTTGATATATGCTCTATGTAAGAAGTAACTTGGGCTTCCTCCCCTTTTGAATCATTGTAGTAGTGGTTTTATCAATTGAAAGAAGAAAAAAAAAGATAGTAAAAACCCACAGATGGTGATTGGGTTTTTGCATTCTTATAATTTTCTGTGAGACCTGTGTCCTTAACCTGTCCTTTCCTTTCTTCCCTCCAACCCTCCCTACCGCCACCCTCAAGTTTTAAGACACCTCTTAAGGCAGGAATGTAACAGCCTTTGGAGGAACCAAGCCGGAATAAAGTCCACATACCATACAACTTGCCTGCTGGCTATTGTGTTTTCCACTGGTCTTGAAGAGACTGGCTATAGTATAAATGTTCACAACTAGCAGTTAGAACACTGACTTCAGTAGGAGTAAAACTCATACAGGACCAGAACTGAACTCTTAATTTCTTAAATGACCAAATCTAAGGGTCATGCTAAGAATCAGAAATTGCCTTTTTTTTTTTTTTTTTTTTTTTTGTGAAAGCCATGGTAAATAAAATTTAAGGGAAGGGGAGGTAAATCTGCTTATAAAATATTCAGCCTTTTGTTTCAATGGATTTATTGGATCTTAGAGAAAGGGAAGGAAAAAGGGAAAAGCATTTATTAAACACCTTGTTGTTTAGTCATTTTTCAGGTCTGCTTGACTGTTTGTGACCCCTTTTTGAGGTTTTCTTGGTAAAGATACTGGAGTGGTTTGCCATTTCCTTCTCCAGCTCATTTTACAGATTTGGAAACTGAGGTAAAGAGGGTTAAGGGATTTGCTCAGGGTCATACAATTAGTGTCTGGGAAACCATATTTGACCTCAGGTCTTCTTGATTCCAAGCCCAGAGCTTTAGCCACTGTGCTACCTAGCTGCCATTAAACACCTACTCTCTGCAAAATACACTGCTGGGGAAAAAAAGCTTTACAAATAACATTGAATTTTGATCCTCCTAACAATCCCAGGAGGTATGTGTTATTATTATTCCATTTTATAGATGCAGAAGCTGAGGTAGATATCACATAGAGGTTGGATTTGAACTCAGCACTTCCTGACTTTAGGTTCAGTGTTTTATAGTTGGAAAGGCTTTCCAGTCTCTACCCTTCATTTTATAGGTGAGGAAATCATGACTAGAGAAGGGAAGTAAATTTCTCAAAGTTACAGGAGTGGTAAATGATGAGCAAGGAATTGCAATCAAGGGTTCTGCAATCCTTAAAACTGTGTAGCACCTATCACACTTTGACAATAATTTAGATGAAAAAATTATGCCTGCGTTATAGAAAAAAATAATTTTACTTCTCTTCAGGTTATATGATAGGGTCCTGGTATGAATAAGGCAAGCACAATACATTTGATTACTCTCTATTTTCATACCTAAAGTAAAAATTAAGGTTCTTAAACTGAAAATAATTTTCTTGGGAAATCTCAAAACTACAAAAAAATCAGGCTTTGTTATCTGGGGTCTTGCTCTTTGAAAACTAACTTAATATTTTTTCATGTTGTCTGGTTGCTGGAGAAGCTTGCTTTGAATGAAATTCAGATTTTCAGTTAAATTAATCAGAAAAAAATCAGTTGAACTTTCCTTTGCCGTGCAAAATGCACTGGGAAGAAGAGAATGAGTGTACTACATTCCATGTAATGATATTTTTGTTGAAACCATATCATTAATACTAGTATCTGAAAAGAAACAAAAGAAATTTAGTCTGACCAGAAGAACCAAAACTAACAAATTGAATTCTGCAAAGTACTTTTCAAAAGTCACTTGTAAATGCTACAACAAAGAACATACAAATGCTACGCTTGACAACCTTCCTTTATGTGGCTGGCATTTAGGCAATAGATAATCCTGATACACAATGACCTGAGCAGTATTGTTGGGGCAATCGTTATGTAAGGAGAAATGCTCTTGAGCAATTTCCTCCAGAGAAACTTATTTATTCTTCAAAAAAAACAATTACCCATCATGCACAGGTTTTTTGTTTTGTTTTTGGTTTTGCCCTTTACATCGTTTCACAAATGAACATGTGTGGCAAACATTTATTCTCTGCAGTTTTAGCTTCTTGTTTCAGTGTATTTTTCCTTTCTCCATTTTTTTCTCTTTTGGCTGAGAACTGAAGCAGTAGTTCCTTATTTAAGATAGTCTTATGAATTAATACATGTGAAAGCACCTTAAAAGCATACAATGTATGAAATTGGTGTTCCATAGCATTTAGTATGTGAACCTTAAGACTAATTTAACCTTACTGGTTCAATTACTACAAAAATGTAGCTCATTAATAGATGGAATCATATGCTTTCTCTTCTTGTCTCTTAGCCAGAATTTATTACTTTAATTGAAAATTTAGTTTGTATTCTTTTAAGTATAAAAAAATCATTTATTTTATTATTAATCTTTCTACTTCCTAAAAAATTTCTCAACATCACTTTTAGAACCACTGGCATAGTTCCAGAGTGTTCAGGCTTTAATTTGAGCCCCTACTAAAACCAGACAACTCCAGATAGTTGACTTTACTGCATCAATCAATGACACCTAGAAATGTCAATCAAATTGGGTTACATTTCCTAAATGAACTTACTGGAACACTGAATAGATTATTCAAAATGTATTTGCTCTATGAAATGTCTGGTTTAATAGATAATTTATTATCCTTATTGCATTAATGAAAGTGACGCTTCATACTTCAATCCCTTAACCCCTTCCTATTCTCCTAATCCTCTTCTGCCTTCATTTGCTTGCTTTTGTAGTCTTGTACTCCCTACAGAACAACATTGTCATTGATACCCTAGAATTTTTCACTCAGCTAACTGACCACTATACCTGCTTTTCCAGTGCAGAATCCTAAGTTATTTTTCCTTTTCCTCTCTTGCCTGTTGCTGTTTACTGCTGAAGAAATTACTGATTTTTTTACTTGCTTATTTATTTTATTCTGAACTTAAGAAATAAAATAAGCATTTCCATAACATAGTAGAATAGAAATAAAAAGATGATTGCACATGAAATGTCAAATTGGTTATGTACAATGTGCTAGTCCTTTTAAATGTATACTAAAATTATGTAAATTTCTTTTTACTTTTCTCTACCTTCCCTCTTCCCCATGGCTCCCACTAAATATAAATATGTGTATGTATATATAATATATGTAAATATATGCAAAATCATTCTAGAATACTTCTATTTATCAGTTATTTCTCTGGATGCATATAGCATCTTTCTTCATAGGTCCTTTGTAGTTAATTTGGGTATTTGTAATAGTCAAAATGACTAGTTGCTCAAAGTTGTTTTTAAAACAGTATTACTGTTAACGTATACAAAATTCTCTTGGTTCTGCTCATTTTTCTCTTCATTGTTTTGTGGAAATCTATCCATGTTTTTCTAAGATCATCAAACTCGTAGTTTCTTATAGCATAGTAATATTTCATCATAATCCTATACCACAACTTGTTGAGTCATTCCCTAATTGACAGGCTTCCCCCAAATTTCTAGAGATCTGCTAATTTTGTGAAAATTGCAACTTCACTACAACTCCATAAATTCCCTGAGAATAGGGACTGCTTTATTGTTTCATTTGAATCACCAGTATGTAGTACAGTGCCAGTACCCAGTAAATGCTGAATAAATGCTTGTTGATTGATCAGCTGATTCATAGATGTATCCCGTCTTCCTCCTCCTTAGAATTTTTTCTTTCTCTAATTTATATGACAGTTAACCACTCTGGTTGTCCACTTCCTGGATCACTTCTCTATTTCTTTTCTGACTCCTTTTCTTCCTCCAAGGCCCTAAATATAATTGTTCACCAAGGTTTTACCTTTAGTCCTCTTATTTTTGTTGTTTGTTTATTTAAAGTCTTTTCCTTAGGGATCTCATCCAGTTGTATGGTTTGCACTGCTATCTGTATAAAAATTAGCCCCAAATCTTTATTTCCAAATAATCTGTAGCATTGACAGTTTTCTCCAGGGTTATAGGATCCAGTTTCTTGCTTCCTATTAGACATATCATCCTGGGTGTTCTTCCTTCACCTCAAACAACATATCCAAAATAAAACTCACTTCTCCCTAAGATACCTGACTTCCCTGTTTCTGAATCCACCACTGTTAGTCACCAGAATTACATAACACATTGTTGGGTAGGGAGTGAGAAGGTATATAACTAATATTTTAAAAATACACATTTTTTTAAACCCTGCTTTTACCTAAGACTGGGGTGGTCTTGCAGAGAGAGAGCATTAAACTTCTGTTTATGTGGAAAGAGGCATGACTGTTGATTGACTTAAGAGAATGCTGTATTATTCTGTGTACCTGCATAAAGGACTTTAGTTCCTGCCAGAGATTGCAAAAACATATATGAAGAGAAAAGCTACATGGAAGTGATCAAGAGAAAGAAACTTTTGAATACTAGACTGGGGCCCTCAGGATCTTGGACATTTGTGGGAGCCACAGTTCCATCATGTTCCTTGACCTTAAGTCTTATAACTATTGAGAAAGGACTCTTCTAAGGGAGATCTTTCACTTTCTCTCCTGGTTTGAACTAAGTTCTGTTTCATTTCCAGATGAAGAGTTCATTTAGTCTTGTTTATTCTTTAGTATATTTTAATGGATAGAAATTCTTTCATTTCTGTTTGTTGTTTTGCTTGGATAAATGGCTTTACCCTCTATTCGATCTTTTTATAATCAGCTTTTGGTGGGAGAGGGTTAAGCTGGAGATTATAAGCTAAGTGCTACCTTTTTCCCTTAAAAGTGATTGAGGAAGTGACTTTCCTTTTGAATCCCAGACATCATACCTATATACTAAGAATGTTTGATGAGTGTCAGATAGATGTATCTCTCTATACCGCCTTTGAACCAAGTCAGCATATACAAATGTGTGCATATGTATACACATAAATATCCCATACAGAATGTTTCACCTACATGTATCTTACATTTTACCATGAGAAAATTCTGTTTTTCGTGACACATATAATGTTGGGAAAGTTAATTCACTCATCTCTGGAACTTCTACCCTTAAGCCCTACTTAATTGATTACACAAGACAGTGTTTTACTTTCACATCTCATCTAGCCATCCAGCTATCTACCTAGGATATCTTGCCATCTGCTTTGAGTACAACTACCCTTTACCTTGCAAAACCTCACCCCCCCCCCCTTCCCTGCATACATTGATCAATAGTGTGATTATATTAATAAAAGTATGTTTACATCTGGAAGGAGCATGTTAATTGACTGCCCTGTATATCAATTCATCATCTCTGTGACTCTTCATACCAAAACTCCCTTTTCTAGCCATGACTCCCCTCTAAGTATTGTCTAACCTGATTAGATTATAAGCTATTTGAGGATAGGATGTGTCTTTATATCTGTATGACTCACAATGCTTTTTTATTCATTGGTTTATTCAAATACTCCAACTCATTAAAGAAACTTAATGATCGTTTTTAAAAAATGCTCATCTTCATTGGCTTCTGTGCAATAATTGATGCTGTTGACAACTTCTTTTGAATGCACTCTTCTCCTTTGGGTTTAGAGACACTATGCTCCCTTTGTCTTTCTCTTATCTCTCTAACCCTCTCTAACATCTGTTCTTTCATCTTTAGTCTTCCTTCTCTGTACTTTTTATATTGACAGTCTTCTACTCCCATTGCTCCAGTTATCAAGTAAGAGAAGACTGTCCTCAATTTATACCAATAGCCTTGACAAACTTTTTTTCTTCTAGACTTAGCTTTTCTAGTTTTGGGTTAAACATACTTTATCATACTCCTTTTTTTGGTGGGGGGGCGGGGAGAATTTCTTTATGTCTGAGTGTAATGGTAATGGGAATTGAAGACCTTCCCTGCTTTGAAGATATACCCTACCCCTGACAGGCTGAATATAATCACATGGAACCTGTGGTGGGAGGAGTTTGCTAAAGGGTAGAGCAGAACCCACAGAAAGCTGGGAGTCAGAGCATCTAGACTGGAGGGAGGAGAGGCCACATCTGAGGGAGACTGTTAAAGCATGTGAGTAAATTTTGGTTTGTGGGAAGCCTAAAGGATGCCGTGGCAATCTGTGCTGTTATGGCTAATTAACTTCTTGCTACTATGATGGAATCGGCTTACTTTGGGATTTGGTTTTCTGGTGTCTAAATAAATATTTTGCTTCTGTCTTATGTATGGAGAGTCTATTATATTTTGTGATTGAGCATTATGCAGGCATATTTATAGTGACCATTGGCACTGTGAATATTGCATTGGCACTATACTGAGATCCTCTATCTCCCATGCAGCCTCATGAATTGGCACCTTTCTGAAAATGACATGAGATCTTGAAGGTCTTCTCACATTTATTTTCTTTCCCTTCCAATTCATTCTTCTGTTGCCAACAGAATATTTCTTCTTAAGAAAATGTAGTGCATCGGTCTCTCTTAGAGTCAAAGTGTTTAATGTATCCCTTTGGGCTCTAAGGGGTAATTTTGAGGGTTTGGGGTGGCTCTCTTCGTTGGCTGAAGAATGAAACCATTGGCCCCATTGGCTCAAGCTCCTTTAGGCCATGTTCTACGCACCACTTTGTGTATACAAAGTACTGTTTCTCTTCTCTTCAAATCTTCTCTTTTTTCCCCCCACTCCTCTCCACCATGGGACACCATGATTAGTGCCTTAGTATAAGAAAAAAGTACATAAATTCTTGTTTCACCCCTCCATATCACGCATAGCACCTGTCCCCCTGCCCCACACAGTTCAGGGGTATACATATTCTCCACTGTACTACTGTTGCCCTGAAGTCAACTTAACCTGTCGTCTTGAGTTGCTGTATTTTACTGAAACACTGGACTGGGGGTATGCAGAAGGCCTTGAAGGATTCAAGGATGAAGCCTTTCTCTGAACTGATTAATACAACCATGGTCTTTGAGGGAGTGGGCTCTGTTTAGCTCATTCCTGCATAGTATCATTCCCAGCAAGTTCATGTCTACATGTGCTCTCGTGTCTCAGTTTGTCTCAGTTTTCACTGTTTCAGAACTTTCTGAAGGTCATTCTTTGTTCCTTTATGCATCAATATCGAGCTTGCTGTGACATCTGTCCCAGACTCCAGTTCTTGGATTCCTGTAGTTTGTTTTCCCCATCTTTTGAAAATCTTGAAGTTGGAGATTCCACTCCTTTCACCTGGAAAGGAAAAACAAAAAAGAAGTATAAGGTCCAAGACCTGTTTTTTAGGGCCACATAGCTTCAGAGGGAAGAAATCTCTAAGATCTTTACTCTTATGGCATGATCTCTTGCTGGACACTGAATAAAATAGTTACTGAAATACCCCAAGGGAGAATGAGACAAAAGAAGCCATGGTAGATGCTGATAGGCCTTTCTGAGTGCTTCTGAAGTCAGTCAGAGTTTCCCTTCACCTTGTAGTTAGCTGACTAAAAGCAGTTATGGATGTCAACAATATGGTCCACAACTTCTCCAAAATACTCAGGCCTTTACATTTATTTCCCTCAAAATTTTCTTAGAAGCATGCTCATTAGTGTCTTCCACATAGAGAAGTTACATTAACCAGACAAGCTGATGGGATCTTCACATAAACCACTATACCCCTATTACACATAAATGTGGGCATAATACTTCTCTGTTAAAAATAATCAATCTTTAGTGCTTCCCTATAGTGTAAAATTGAGTACAATTCCAACTCCTTGACTTGCAGTTTAATACTACAGTTTGATGTCACCCTATATTTCCCTTCTTTTACTGTTTACCCACAATTAAGCTTTAAGTTATGTCAAGCCAAACTGTGCTACGTTTGTCCCCTGAACCTAGGATTTCCCACTTTTATAACTTTGTATATGTTGTTCTCTCTGCTTCTTCTTTTACCTGTTTAAGTTAACCTTGCTTTTAAGATGAAAACTCCTATTTCACTTTAGCCATGAAGCTTTCTATTTATAATAAATTTTACTTTTCCTAAATTCTGTTAACAGTACCTACCATGCTAGTATGACACTTCTTTGGTCTCTCCTTAATGTACTTTTTTCTTATGATTATCTATGTATATGTCATATTCTTCTAGTGGAACATAAACTCTATGTGGACAACTGTCTTATAGGTAAACTTTATATCTCCTCATAGTACTCTTGGCAACTTGAAGTCCATGCTATTAGCTTCTCCAACTCTTTACAGATGATTACAGCTTATTGTCTGCTGCTCATCAAAGGTCATTTCCACTTTGCTAAACAGTCTGACCATCTGATTTGCATTCTGACCTCTCTGAGCTCCCTACCAAAGTGACTTGAGAATCCTCGTTGACCTCATTATTCTTCAACTTTCTTAATGCTGTTTAATTTCATCTTCAACTATAGCAGCTTTATACTTGTATGGACACACCATACCTTGTACCTTATGCGCAAGTACTGTTTCTCTTCTTGAGATTTCAAATGCTTTATTTCTATTGTGTATATTTTATATAGCAGTTTGGAAAATTTCTGGAAATGCTGCATCTCAAAAACTCAGCATTTAGTAGATCATAATGATAGTGATTTATGTTACATTGGCAATACATAAATTTTAATTTTATTAGAATGTCAAATTATAGATTAAAAATTATCTGGTAATTCTAAATGCTCAGAAAATCATCTATATTGACTATCAAAATGTTTCTCTCATAGGGTATACCTAGGCCTCTCCTTCCTTCCTTTGAAAGAGATTAGCTTTCCATAAAAGAAAACAAAGCTGTTCTTGTGACCTGCTAGGCCCTGGCTTCCCTAAAGCAGCTTTCTAGTCACTAACAGATATAAAAGTCCCAGCCTCTGAACCACTATATCCTTTACCATATTCTGCCCAGATGATCAGATGGGTTTCCACGTGGAGATAAGGGGAACCAAGTCCAGAAAGAAGCTAAGTTCATTGTATCCTTATTGCATATCTTTGCTGCGTTAGGGCAAAGGAGACTTTTTGTTGATTGTCCAATCACTTGTAAATGCCTCACTTTGTTGCAACATCTAATTTGAACTGAAAGTGCTTATTCTAGAACTTCTTCAGACAACAGAGATGGTCTAAAAGAAAGACAACTTAAGATGTTTTGAAAACAGACTTCTTCCTGAGTTTGAGTAGTCACTAGGAGCTGGGTTAGACAGATAGTTAAAAAAAAAAAAAGATCATAAAAAAAGGCAAAACTTAGAATGATTATTTAACTTGTGTATTAAGTTACTAAAAATCTTTACCTGAGGAATATTTTCAGAGAAATTTTCCTTAAAGAATCAAAAAAATATAAGCAATATGGATACATTTATAATCTTGGGATATCTTTAGCTCCTGAAGAAAGATGCTATGGTTGACCCTCTATTCTTTCTGAGTCTGCCTTAGGATATCTGCCTTGACTCGTACTTGTAGTTCTTCCCAAGATGGACCTGGCCTGAATCAATTAAGAGTGCCAGTAGCCTTCGTTGTTCTTTGCTATCCTTTGTTGTTCAGCTTTCTGCTTTGTCCATCACTGAAGCTTTGGAGAAAAGGTGCTATTCAGTTTTTATATGTTTACTTACAGACCCTGTTTCAATCATTTGGGCAAAAATGACATAAAACATTCACATATCAGAGTTTTGATTTGAGTTCAATATTTAGAACTACCCTAGTCGATATGTTTTCATGGGACCTTAAACAGTAGTTTAGTACGTGACAGTAATAGTAAAAAGACAGTTAACTCCCCATCACATACATATCCTTCTAGAGGAGAATATTGTATAGTGTACTGCTCCTCCTCCTCATTAGGATCATCAAGTAGTCAGCCAGATTTAATTAGCTTTTAGAAAAATGTATTTAAGTCAGAAGAATAGTTGCTGTAACTCCCCCCCCCCAGCATACCCCAAGTTTATAACACACTTTCCCATTTGTAATTACAGAATACAGAGGAGAGTGGTCTCAAGCTTAGAGTAACATATGGTAAAGGGCTAACTCAAAGCTCCTAGAAGTCCTTCTGTTCATGTCTTCAAGATGTCCTCCTTATATATGGTATACCTTTTCTGTGGGGAAACTTTGTATAGCCTTGAATCTAACTGTAAGGAGGATTTTATTATTCTTTTTAGATTGTAGTTTCAAGGATCCTAGATATAATTTCTCAGGATCCTGGTTGTAAACAATTCCTACTGCAGCTGTGCAGCGAGATAGGGGGATGACATAATGTAATATTTACTGTACTTGCGCTGAATGAGGACATTGCTAAAGTTAACCTTTGAGCTTAAAGTTGGCAAGATGCCTTCTTTGTCTATTGCCCTATAAATTAAGTGGGCACTACTCAGTAAGTGGGGAATCTGAATGCACAAGCTGGAATGCTGTGTGTGCCTCAACTGGTCCCCCTTGAGGCTTAGGTGACCTGCAGGAGTTGGTGCTCCCATTATCAGCAACCCTCTAAAGAAGACTAGACTAGAAAAAAGTAAACTTATTTAACCTCTTCTTATGACTCTTTTCCTGCCTTCCTGTTTGTCCAGATCAAGAGTGAACCTGTGCTGGAATAGATGCTAGAAAAGCTCCTGCTCCCACATTTGTGTGTTTATCTGTCTTATACCTGGCATAATTGGTGTTGTCTGTGATACACTGCCTTTCTTTATTGAGTTCAGTTTGTCTTTACTTCCCAGTGCAGTTGGTGCTGCCTGCTGTTGTCCTAAGGATACAAGGACTCTGATGAAAAAAATCCAAACACTACAAAGTTCACAAGGTTTTTCTCTGATGGGGGGATGGGAGAGGGAGAAAACAGGTAAAGGCCAAGACCAGTGTTTGTATAATCCTCGCCTCACTTTCCCAGCCCCCCAAAAAATTCCTTCTTAGGGGTTTGGTTGGAGGCTTCCACCACTACGTTGTTAGATCCTCTGATCTTTGATTCTAAACTAGCTCATTGGTTTCATACCAGCCCCAAAGGATATGACCAAGTCCCTCAACCAATCTAAGTAGACATCCTGTGATACTTATTTGAAATGCACATCCAGGCCTTGTTCATTCCTGTGACTGAACATTTGTAAAAGTAGACTTCATCTCATTTTAGCCTGACCCTTACTTAATGAGAACAGGTTTCAGTCATGCATTTAAGTAGAACATGTAAGGTTTGCAAAATATTTCTAATATCTTATTTGAGCCTCACAACAACTCTAAGTGGAAATCCTGATTCTGAGGTCTTTGAAAGCTGTTTAATAATGTGAAATGGCCCAGAAAAGGTCTGTTTTAGTTGGTTATAGAATTGTGTTACATCCTCTAAGTCCTATATAAAAGAACATCACGTTAGTTCAGTTTGGAAGCTTTACAGAAATTGAAGCGTGTGACTTTTTTTTTTAGCACATTGCTGAGAAGGAACTGCCTGAGGGGTGGAGGGATTGAGAAGGAGGGAGGAGGAGGAGGGAGACAGTCTTCACCTTTGACTGTGTTTTCTTCTCCTATCCCCTGTTGACCAGAAGAGGACATTCCAGCTTTAAAGAGTACAGAGGATATTGAACTTTCCATCTTATCATCTGTGTCCCACATGGAGCACCCATGAAGGATAGACTGGACATACATTTCTGCAAGGAGCCCAGCAAAGAGACTACGTTATGTCTAAGGAAAATTTCTTAAATAACTTAAGTACCCCCTGAATGGGAGAAAGGGACATCAAACAAAAAGAAGCTGTGAATTACCCTTTGTCACATGTGTTCTCTTAAGCCCTCTGTTCCCTAGACTCTGAATGTACTTGTGGACAGAGTATGTCACAGACCTTTTTGGGGAAGGGAGGGGATTGTATCAATTGCTCTTATTGTACCACCTTGATAAATATATCTTTTTCACTGACAGTGATGATTCTCAACTGATGAAATTGAGGGGGAAGTACATGGGTAGGGGCTCAAACCAATGGCATTAAAGAATTTTCCTTGACCCCTCTGGATTACCCCTAGAACCCTTAGTTGTAGCTAACTAAGCTCTGCCAACCTCACTTATCAGTGAGATGAGTCATACATTAGGATAAGGATGCCTTGATGCTTACATGGGCTGTACACCCAACTACTAATTAAACTTTTCAGAAATCTAAGGATCATATAACACCATAAATTTAGAACTAGAAGAGTTGTTAAAGATCATCCAGTTCAAACCCCTTATTTTATAAATGAAGAAAATGTAGTCCAGAGAAGGTAAGTCACTTATGCAATGTCACATTAATAATAAATGGAAGAGTCTACATTTGAATCCAAGGCCTCTGATCCCAAAGCCATATATTTTTCTGTCTTCTGTATCCAAATTTTAATCCTCTGTCTTGCAATGTAAAGCTCAGCCTCTGCTGTGAGCAGAAACAACAGTTGTCTTTAATTAAATCTCTAAATGAGACTAAAATCATTGACTATTATCTGAAACTTCCTGGTCCCTCCTGCCACCTGCTAAATTCTCTTGTTTACTTCCTACAACTAGTTTACTCCCTTCCCATAAGGCTTTTTAAGTTGTCATGAAAGCCCCATGAAAGCCATTTGTTGGGTTTGTACTTTATTTAAAGAAGTAAAGCAAAATAGAGCAGAAGAGAACAAAACAAAACATTCTACATTCTACTGTACATGTCATCTTTGTGTGGTTTTTTGATCACCTGAGACAAGAACAGTGACAGAAGAAAAATCTAGATTGAAATACTACATAGTGGGTCAGTTTCAGAGAAGGTAAAGTTAGAATATTCAACAAATTTCTGGAGAATATTGTGTCTAACATATGGCACTCTGAGGTTTGCAAACCACTTTATATATATGATCACATTTGATCCTCACATAGACCTGTAAGGTAAGTACTGTTAGTATTCCCCATTTTATAGATGAGGAAATTGAGAAGGATGAAATTACTTGACCAAGGTCACACAGCTAGTAAATGTTTAAGGCTGGATTTGATTTAAGATCTTCTTGAATCCAGGGGATAATGAAAGCACTTGCCTCACTCGGTTGTTATGCGAATAATGGTATAACACATGTAAAGCACTTTGTGAATATTAAAGTACTATATAAATGCTGTTATAATATTGGCCAATATGTGCAAGAAACAAACTTGTGTCTACTATTTCTGATAAAAGTCTGATGCCACAAAATATAGAGGGAAAATTTAAATAGATAAGAACAAAAGTCACTTTTTCAGTGGATAAATGGTCAAATGAAATGAATAAACAGTTCTCAAAAGAATTGTAAACTTTTAACAACCACATAAAAGATTTACTGAAGAAGTAAAAGAAGCCCTTCTGTTTTTCTTGTCTCCAAATCATTAATAAGAGAAATGCACATTGAAGAACTCTTAGATTTCACTTTACTTTCTAATAAATTAGCAAAGATGACAAATGGATTGTCAGTGTTGTGAAAAGATTGGTACAGGAATATACTACTGATGGAGCTACAAATTGGTCTGTCCTTTACAATTAAGAATCCTATTAAACTGATAAAAAGTTTCCATGCCCTGGCTTTGATTTCACTGCTATTATGTCCTCTAAGGAATTTGGTCATAGAAAGAAAGGCCTCATATATACTAAAATATTCAAAGCAGTATTTTTTTTTTTTTGGAGGGGGGAAGGCAAGGCAGTTGGGGTTAAGTGACTTGCTCAAGGTCACACAGCTAGTAAGTATATCAAGTGTATGAGGTCTGATTTGAACTCAGGTTCTCCTGACTCCAGGACCTGTGCTTTTTTCACTGTGCCACCTAGCTGCCCCCAAAGCAGTACTTTTTACGGTAGTAGAGAATGGGAAACAAAGTAGATGTGCCTCCATTAAGGAATGGCATAGCTTATCTATGTCCTCCACTGAGTACTTGGTGGTATGCTAGTCATCTGCACTAGTCCTTTTAAAATCTCAGACATGCCAGTGGAGCTTCAAGCTATGTGTGTTCTTTATTCTTATTGTAAGACCAGCATCCCACCTCTTGTAAATGCTTTGGATAATATCCTTTCTACAACTACTTGCTGGAAGGTAATAATTAATAATATGCTTTTGCATATTTAATAATAGTAATAATATGTAATTAGTAATATACTATTGCCTATTTATGTCCACCATGCTTTTTAAAATATTTTATTATTTTTGTAAGTATTTTTTTATTTCTCCTTTCTATCTCCTACTGAAACACTGAGACAAAGAAAGAAAGAAGAAAAGGAAGGAAGAAAAAGAAGACTCTCATAACTTATAGACATAATTCATTAAAGGAAAGTACATTGCTTATATCCAAAAATATATGTTTTATTCTGCATTTTAAGTTCATCAATTGTCTAGCAGGAAGTAAGTGGCATGTTCTACCTTTAGTCCTCTGGATTCTTGGTTTATTATTGCATTGATCAGAATTCTAAAGTTTTTCACAATTCTTCATTTTCTATAATGTTGTCTTTGTATGAGTTGTTCTAGTTCTGCTTGCTTCACTGCATCTTCTCTTAGAGGTCTTCCTAGTTTCCTTTGAAACTGTCCATTTTTTCGTTTCTGATAGCACAATAATATTTCATTACATTCTCTGATAAGAGATTTGGACTATTATGAAAAGAGTTGTGTTAAATATTCTTGTATAGATAGGTGCTTTTCCTCTTTAATATGTTTGTGGTATAGGCTTAATGGTAATATGGGCATGTATAGTTTAGGAATTTTGTGGTGTAGTTCCAATTTGCTTTCCAGAAAAGGTGGATCAATGATTCATAGCTAGTGAACTAGTTCACTAGTATAACTGTTAATCCATAATTCTTCCAACTTTTGTTATTTTTCTTTATCATCATTGTCATTCTGATAGGGGTGGGGCAGAACTTCTGAGTTGCCATAATGTGCATTTCTTTCATTATTAGTGATTTAGAGCATTTACTCATATGACTATTGATAGTTTGCATTTCTTTTTTTTTTGAAAACTGTTCAGATTGTTAAACTTTATCATTGGGGAATGGCTCTTATGTTTATAAATTTGAATTAGTTTGAAGCAACTAGTTGGCACAGGAGAGAGCTCTGGCTTTTCAGTCAGAAGGGCCAGAGTTCAAATCAGGCCTCAGATACTAGCTGTGTGACCCTGAGCGAGTCACTTACCTCCAATTGCCTCCTGCTGCAGTGAATTGTTTCATTAAATCTCTAGGACCTGAGATCTTTATCAAAGAAACTTGCTGCAAAGATTTTTTTCCCTTTCTGTTTCCCTTCTAATTTTAACTACATTAATTTCTCTAAAAACTTTAAAAAAATTAATTTACATTTTTCATTTTTATCTTCTTTGATTTTCCTGTGTTTTGTTCAGTCATAATCTCTTTTACTATCCAGTGATCTAAAAGGTAATTTCTAGTTCCTCGAATTGGCTTATGATGTCACCTTTTTATGTCTAAGTCATCTAGTTGGAGTTTATCTTAAATGATATTAAATGTTGTTTGTTGCCTAATTTTTGCCCAACTGCTTTTCTGGATTTCCCAGAAGTTTTTGTCAAGTAATACCATTGAACACTATGCTATTATATGTGTTTGCTTCTGTATATTGCATACCTCATCTGTTCCACTGATTAACGTCTCTGTTTCTTAACTGGTACCAAATCATTGGTATGTCTAATGTTTACTGCTTTGAAGTACAGTGTGGGATCTGATGCTGTTAGACCTCTTTCCATGCCATTTAAGAAAAAAATTTCCCTTGATATATTTTTTACTTTCTCTAGATGAATTCATTAGTATTTTTTCTATATCTTTAAAGTAATTTTTTGGAAGTTTGATTGGTGGGATTCTGAATCAGTACAAACAGTGTGGTCATTTTTATTATGTTGGCTCTTCTTTTCCAGGAGCAATTAGTATTTCTCCATACATTTGTTCCTTTTCTGTGATCTTTGATTTACTTATAATCATAATGTTCCCTGGTTTGAAATCACATAGCATTACCTAGAATAACACTGGTTTAAAAAATATCAGTTTTTGAAGGAGAAAGTTGTTTGGATGACTAAAAGTTTTTCTGCAACTTCCCCATTGGCTTTTAACAACAGCTTTATTAGGTGCCTGTTACATTTGAGTCACTGAGGACACAAAAGCAAAAAGGAAACACTCCCAGCCCATGAGAAATTTATATACTATTGGAGGGAGGCAATATGTTCATAGATAAGCAGATAATTTCTGATGGAAAAGAAAACTAATGACTGGGGTTGGGATGGAGATTAGGGAATGCTTCAAGAGACCCAAGCTGAGCTTTGACTGAAGGTAAGTATACTGAGAGGTGGAGAAGAGCAGAGAAAGCTTTTTAGGTAAGATGGATGGCCTATATGGACACATGGAGTAGACAAGGAATATCAGCTTCTGGGAAGAGTTTGTGGTCTTTTTTTGACTAAATGTAGAATTTACAACGGGAAATGGTATAAAATGAGGCTGGCTATGTGGGGTAGAGTCAGATTATAGAGGGTCATAAATGTCAGGTCTAAGGGTTTATATTTTGTCCTTCAGTCATGAGGAGCTATAGAAGGTCTTTGAGTTGAGGACTGACATATTCAGACCTGTACATCACATCAACTCTGAAACTGACAGCTCTTCAGTAATTCTTACCCCCATGAGGCTCCTCCCTCCCTCTGCTTGGAGAGGGGGTCAAGGGGGACAGCAGAGAGCTCGTCCTAGATCCTCCATTTACGGAGGTGGCCAGGGTTGCCATTTCAGAGCCTCCCACCTGTCTGTACTTTGGCCTTCGTTGTCCTCTCCCTCCTCCCCACACTGCCTCCCCTTTTCAGTTTCTTTTAGTGTGTGGTCCCCTTTACAAGATTATAAACTTCATCAGGGCAAGGACTGACTTTTCCCTTTCTTTGTTTCCCCAGTACTTACCATAGTACTTGGCACATAGTAGGAATTTAATAAATGTTCATTGACAGACTTGCCTTAGGAAGATTATTTTTACTTTATTTTATTTTTATTTTATTAATGCATTTTGATTTTTTTTTACTGAAATAATTTCTCAATAATATTGCCCCTGTCATGCTCTCTCCTTTCCCTTCAAATAGCCTTCTGTAAATAGGATTGTCTTTGTATGTACGTGGAGACCGAGGGAGATCAGTTCAGAGACTATTATAGCAATTCAGGTGATAGATGATGAAAGCTTAGGTGGAATTAGGATGATTCAGTAAAGGAGAATGAGAAGGGGCAGCCATGCAGAGAGGGGAGGGGGGGGGAGAGA
>CM053586.1:151111126-151131098 GCA_028646515.1 Pseudochirops corinnae | reverse complement strand
CCTGAAGGCACAGTAGTATGTAATAAAGCTGGTTTTGCTGTCACTTTTCTTAGGAATCTACTGCTACTAAGTCTGTGGAGAAAGTAGAAGATTTAGAAAAAGAAGAGGCTGATTCTTTGTCTAAAGATACCACAAGTCAACATAAAAATCATCTTTTTGATCTTAATTGCAAGATATGTATAGGTAATTTTAAAAATGTGAAATGTCTTTTCTATGTGAAGATTATAATGAATCATAGTTAGTAGAAGAATATTAAAATGTTTGCTGTGCTGGTTGGTGTGGGATTGTTCTGAGCTATACAAAACAAAAATGACAACATCCAATATCTTTACAATGTGCTTTACATTGGTTGTCTTTTTTGGCACTTAAAACAACCCTATGTTTTCCTCATCCTTTAAGACAGAACTCAAGTACCACTATCTACATAAAATCTTTATTAGTACCCTAACTACTTTGCATTTATTTGTACTTAACTAATCTCTTTGTATTTATTCTGTATATACTTAGATACGTACTTATTTTTTCCACCATAGAATGTAAAGTCTTGGCTAATAGGACTTGTTTCTTTTTTTTTTTGTATTCATATCCCCAGGACATAGAACATTGCCTGGTTTGATAGGTACTTAATAAATTCTAACTGATTGATTTAGTGCTGAGCAGCATTATCCTCATTTTATAGATGAGGAAATGGAATCTTAAAGAGGTTGAGTGACTATTCCTTAGTCAAATAGCTAGCTAAGTGGCAGATCCAGAATTCAAACCGAAATATTTTGACTATTTCCATCATTTTTCCATTTGGGGGCCAGTAGATTTGCTTGTAATTCACACATGGATTTAAAGGTGTAGTTTGTAGAACTTTTTTTTTTTCAGGTGGGGTGGGGGGGCAACTAATCACTAAAATGAGAGTTGATCTTAAGACTTGGGTGTCCATGTCATACACTAAGAGAACTGGTAGTAGTAGGTAAAAGCAAATAGGATATTAGTGTATGTTTCTTTATTATTGCTGTGTTGCTTTGGGGCCTCAGTCAGACAAGTTAAAAATTGTAATCTGATAGCCTTGCCTATCTATGGTGAATTTATTTATTACTTTGTGCTTTATTAAGAGACATATAAAAATTATTTCAGTTTGAGTGCTCTGTTAGGGATTGTACACAAGTACAAAGGAAACTATTGTTTTGTTAGTACTAAAACAATGAGTAGACACTTGGCTATGGGAAAGACTACTAAGGGTGAAGGGTTTGTCTAGTATTTTGGATATTTAGAAAAATTCTTAAGCAACAGTACTTACAGTCAGTATTGTTAATACAACATTTAAAATGCTTTATTTAGAATCATGTAGTAGGAATATAGTTTTGCAATTTTTGGAAAATGATGAAAAAATTTTTATTTGTTATTTTAGAATATTGGTATTTTAGGAAACTAATAAAAGGGAGAAAAGACTTAAATGCAAAAATCATCAAATAACTAAAATTTTCAAGTGTAACTTAACATTGAAACATAAATTAACATAATTTTCATAGCTTTTCTAATTTTCTTTTTGGTATCTTTGTATACATATTCAGCAGGCAATATGATCTGTTGGAAATGGCACTGGATTTGGAGTCAAGAGGGCATGAGTTTGAATCCTGGCCGAGCTACTTAACTACTTTTTTAGACTAATCTCTACACCTCTACATTAAGACTCTGCAGGTCTTAGTTTCCTCATGTGAAATGAAGGAATTGGACTTGGTGATCTTCAAAGCCCCTTGTAACTCTTAAACACATTCTTTCTAAGTTGTAGTTCATGTGCCTTTGTAGTAATTAATTGCAACTTTACATGATCGTACTAAGGAAATTTCTTGTTTTAATGTAGCTTTAAAATTACGTCCAGTGTTGGAATATCAAGATCCTATTTTGTTATATAGTTATGTAATCCCAGCATGACTAAATTCGTTGCTTAACTTTCTCTGATTTTCTGTATCTAAAATATTTGTGATATAAAAATCTTTATGTTTAGGTATTATGATAAAGCCAATTCACTAAAATATTATATAATAGAAGTTACAGGATTTGGGATTTCTTTCTTAAATTTTCTCAAGGTTGCTTTCACTCAACAGCCATAGTGAGGACCTTGTAGTTCATAGTCCATGTTCTAGTACTGTGATATTGAGGCTTTCAGCAGCCTTCATGGTGGAGAACCTCACTCATTAAGAAGCCTGCCACAACTACTGCCTCTTTTCATTCTCTCATTCCCACCCAACCATACACTAGCAACCCTTATTCTCAATATGTTTCCCATTGAGGGAAGTAGGTGTCAGTCCTTTAATGATCTGTATTTATCAGAGTTAAAATAGAGGCAAAAATGTGGTATTAAAGTTTACCATGAGAACACTGGCTAAAAGTAGGGCCAAATGAGAATAAAGTATAAAAGTTATTTTAGAATTAAGTTTTGTACCTTTTTGGATTTCTCTAGGTCGAATGGCACCACCTGCTGATGACCTTTCTCCCAAAAAGGTGAAGGTGGCTGTTGGTGTAGCTCGTAAACATTCAGACAATGAAGCAGAAAATATAGCTGATGCATTGTCTTCAACATCAAACATTTTGTCTTCAGAATTCTTTGAAGAAGAGAAGCAAGAATCTCCAAAGTCTACATTTTCTCCTGCTCCTCGGTAAATTTTCCCCTGAAATATTGATCATTAAGTTTTATCTTATTTTGCACGTGGGAGAACTAAGGTTGAAAAAAATTTTTTCTTGCACAGTCATACTAATGAATAACAGAACAGTCAACTTTAGTTAAGAAAAAAAAGATTTTCTTCTGTCAAATTACCTTTGGAGTCTTTACAGATTTCTTAGGATCATTTCATTAATACACATTGAAAAAATTAGATTTTCCTTTTTGTCATCTGATAGCTAGCTATTGACATGGTTATTGATATCATTAGGAGAAAAGAACACTCTTTGGGAAGGCATTTGCATGCATGAGTGAACTGAGCCACGAATCCTAAATGATTAATTGTGATGGTCCAAAAATGACAGGTCACTTAAAAGAAAAGCTGCTTGCTTTCTTGGACCTTAGTCATAACAGGCAAAAAAGAAAATTATTGAAGTGTTATCAGTATCAATTTGTAAAGTGAAAATTTATAACTTTTAATCAAAAGGATATATAAACGGTAAGAATTAAAGAAACTTTTTTTGGGCTGTTCAAATGATGGTCTCACATGATCACATAGAAACATTGTTTAATATTACACTATCAGAATCCTATTCTTAATGTGATTTTTTTTTTTTCCCCTAGTCCTGAGATGCCTGGTGCTGTTGAAGTTGAATCTACTTTCTTGGCTCGATTGAACTTTATTTGGAAAGGTTTTATTAATATGCCTTCTGTAGCAAAGTTTGTTATCAAAGCCTATCCTGTGTCTGGATCACCTGAATATTTGACAGAGGTAATGTGAATTTCTGGTTATATGTTATTATTCAGAATTTATTTTTTTTTTAAGTGAAGCAAAATTTATTTTTTAAAAACTTCATTATAATACGAATTTGAATTTAGGCTATCTTGATATTGCTTTGGGAAATGGAGCAGAGTTAAAATAAACATTGTAATGGGGAAATGTCAGATTAAAATATAATCGTTGTGAACTACATTTTCCTATTAAAGTTATATAAATCAGAAAAACCTAGACTTAACTGAACTGGATCTTACTTTTAGTTCCTTTTTATAACCTGTCTCATTTGTCTAAGAATTTAAAGGGATTTTAGAAATCATCTAGCCTAGCCCTCTCATGTTAAAGATTTTGAAACAAGTCACTTGTTGGAAGTCATTCAGGCTGCCATTTTCACTGTATCTCTTTATTGTCTGAGAAACCAGGGATCACATACTAGATCACAGATTTGGAGAAAATCTTCATTTTCTTATGGAAAAATTACTTATAATTAAGCATATATATAATTAAGAGTTTTGTTTAAGAAACTAGAAATTAGGGAAACTATCACATGAGGCATTTGAGCTTAATATACAGGTTTTTATGTGAGAAAAAACAACACAGTCAGTGATTTAATTCTTGTTACTCTGCATAATACACCTTTAGCTATGCCTGTCCATTATGTATATTAATAAATCATCATTGCCCATATCTTAGATATGAGGCCAAAAATTGTATTAGTAATGAATACCTTTAAAAAAATATTCCCATTACTAGAAGAGTAAATTCAAAAAGCATTGTGTAAGACAGTGAGGAGACAAAGATGAAAAGTGATACAGACCTAACCTTCAAGGAACTTACTGTTTAACAGAGAGAATATAATATGTACTTGAGTATGATGAAATGTATAATATAGTAAGTCAAAGAAGTTTAGACATAGTGCTATCAAAAAATTTGGAGAGGGGGAAAGACTCCTTTCAGGCTGGGCAAAAAGATGGGGGAAAACTTCTGGAAGGAGGTAGTAACCTAGCTGGATTTTGAAAGAAGAAAAGAATTTCCCTAGTTGGCAATATGGAGATGGTATGAAATAAGACTTAAAGTGTATATTGTGACCAAATTGTGAAAAGCCTTAAATCCTGGGCTATAAAGAATTTTTATTTTATCATATAAACAATTGGGAATAACTGAAGGGATTTAATCAGTAGAATAACATGGTCAGGCCTGTGTATTTATTTTAGCATCTGTATGGAATGAATTGGGGCAGCTAGGTGGTGCAGTGGATACAGTGCTGACCCTGAAATCAGGAAGACTTATCTTCCTGAGTTCAAGTTTGACCTCAGAGACTTAGTAGCTGTATGATTCTGGGAAAATCACTTAACCCTGTTTGCCTTAGTTCCTCATCCATAAAATCTGGAGAAGGAAATGGCAAATCACTTGTGTCTTTGTCAAGAAAATCCCAAATGGAGTCACGAAAGTTAGACATAAACTGACAGAACAATAACAACAAAAGGGAATTGATTGGAGGAGGGACATCAGCAGACAGTTTTAAATATTGGAGAGATTGAGTCAAGAGAAACAGATTTGCTAGTCATTTGGCCAGAGGTGAGATAATTGAACTTGGGAAGTAGGGTAGTCAGGAAAGAAGCTAGATTTCAGGAGGTTGAGGGGAAGTGGAACTCAGCAAGTATATGTAACTCTTGAGGTTTAGTAATGAAGGTCAGGGGTTAAATAAGCAAATAATTTAAGGAGGTAGAAGGACAGAATATGTATATGGACAAAATATATATGTATATTTAAGTTAGGGGAAAACTTGAGTCTCACTGTAGGAGGAAGAGAAAGAGCCAATATAGGAAAAAGGAAATTGAAGAGGAGAGAGAGGGACTAATTGAGTTGGGAGATTGAAGGCTCAATCACACATGCCAAGTACTTGGTTTTGGCAAGGAGAAAGGATTCCTGAAATCTCAGAGTGGTGCCACAAAAGTTTTAAAGGCATTCAGATTTTGTTTTGGAATGTGTTGGGAGTCTTGCTATAAAGTGCTTTTCTTAAATTGTTTTATAAGGTACTTTTCTGTAGCACAGAATTAGAAAGAAAAAGAGAATCTGCATTATATCTCCAACTTTAAAATTCTAACTTCAAATTTAAATAAAAATTGTGTGCCAACAAGCCACAATTTTCCTTGCTTCTCATTCATTTGGTACTAGGTGGAGAGAATTGGAGATTTCCTTTGAGTATCTGATGCCTGCTGTAACTTTTATCTATCTACAGAACTCAAGCTGGCTTTTTCACAGAGTTAGGAGAAGATAATGTACAAAGAGGGGCATGGAATGAAAACTAGTTGAAAGGATGTGCATAAAAGTTTTAAAGTTTACTAAAATTTGCACAAGGACTTAAATTCAAGATATAATAGAATTGGCCAAAATGGGGGAAAGGTTGGAAGGTCTGCTTTTCAAATACTAAAAAGAAAGTAAGAGTATGTAGCAGCAACCACACCGGCATACCCTGGATAGCTGCTAGCACTGGTTCTTAGATCTGCTTTACTAGGAAAGATAACTGTTTAAGGAATCAACAATTTTTTTTTCTTTTTTGGGGATAGGGGAAGGTAGGGCAATTGGGGTTAAGTGACTTCCCAAGGTCACATGGCTAGTTTTGTGTTAAGTGTCTGAGATTGAATTTGAATTCAGGTCCTCCTGACTCCAGGGCCGGTGCTCTATTCACTGTGCCACTTAGCTGCCCCAACAAGTCTTTTTAAAATTACATTCACTAATTCATGGGAAAAGTCAGCACTCTGAATTCTTCAGAGAAAATATAAACAGAGAAATAAAGACCAACAGACAGGACTCTTACTGCCTGAATTGACTATACATTTTACATACATCCCTGGATCAAGAGAGCCTACATCTGAGCAGTCAGGGAGCTCTGAACATATAGCCACTCAGAATCTTGATCAAGGAATCATAAGATCCTTCTCATATGCGAGCCCTCAATGCAAAATACCAACTCAAGAGTATTTACACTTTACAGAGCAAGAAGGCGTTCATAACCCTCATGACTCAGTACCTAATTAGAAATTAACAAAAGATGTGAAAGCCTTCCTACAAGCTAGCCTCCTCTAAGCAATCTTTCCTTAATTGGCTCCATGTGAGGCCAGGTAATGTGTTGGGAAGATCTTAAATCCCATTAACATGACTTGAGTACATGAGAGAGAAGGTGGTTATAGCAATAGAATTACAAAAAGAGCTTGTATTAGTTAAAAGATGGTGAATTGAAAGTGAGGTTTGTCAGATTTCATTTTCACCTCCATTATAAAAAATGATATGATATTAATTGCTCAGTGCTTCAGTTTCCCCTGTTTACTTTGTTAAATTTGGTTCATCTGCCTAGATAAACATAACTCTAGAGCACACGAGTTTATGCTTGCTGGTGTGGTTTGTTATTTGCCTTACCCAACAAGGCTAGGCCTTGGAGTTGAATGTACAAGGCCTAAGGGTAGTCACATGAAACACACTGAATAAACCACATTTGCTGTGGCAGTGAGTTTATACATGAAAGTATGGGAAGGAAATGAATCATTGCAGAATGTTACATATATGAAAATAAAGACATATTGTTTGATAGTATAAAAATATATGGCTTTGAACTTTCTGTGAGTGAAAGGCAGTAGAGATTGAGATATTAAATGTATAAATCAGGTTAAACGTACTAATATTTTTTATAAAGATTCTGTGTTAATATATTCTATCAGGAAAATCATGCTTATTAGAAAGTTAACCTTTGATCCAGGCCATATTAAATAGTTTTCCTTTCCAGGTGAATTTATGAGACTCTTTTGATTCTGAATAGATTTACTTTTTTTTTTCTGTCCCCTAAGATATTATTTCCATTTGGTTGCTTTACGACAGTACTCCACTTTTCCTTTCATACTAAAGATATATATCTATATACGTATATATAGATATATATATATATATATATAAAATTTAAGGTACATGTAAGCACCTGATTCATAAATTGTTTTGTTATATAAATCTTATTGGAAGAAGATTTGATCATTACTGTTGTCTGGTTCCTTTATAACAGGATCTACCAGATAGTATTCAAGTGGGTGGCAGGATATCACCTCAAACTGTTTGGGATTATGTGGAGAAAATAAAAGCTTCAGGAACAAAGGTAAGGTACATTTTAATGTTGTCAGCCATGGAAATAAAATGTGAAACTATACTTCACACTTGTGTGTGTGTGTGTGTGTGTGTGTGTGTGTGTGTGTGTGTGTGTGTTTAAGTTCTCTATAGGAAGGACACTGTGCAACAAAAAAAGTGAACTCTTTGCATTTGTGAAGTTGAAAGATGAATATTAGCAACTGCATTCTTCTAGAGCAACACTACTCCATTCTGCTAAATAGCCGAGTGGAGAATGCCACTATAAAGATAACATTGAACTTATTATGTGTCGAGAATAAATTGGGCTAGTTTCATCCTAAGGGACTGAACAATTCTGATTCTGTGAGCTTGCTATGTTAGATCAGACAAGCTAGGAAAAACACTTTACCAAATAAGGTCATACACTTAGAGTTTTGTTATTTAATTTAGAAAGAGAAACTGAATGTTAAGGTTAAATAGTAGTATGCCTTAACTGTCACAAGGAGGAGACCAAAAGAGCTTAGAAACTACCTCAGCCAGCAGATACCCAGTTGAATGGTAAAAATGTTCATCCACAAATTTGGACAAACAATGAAAATGGGTAATGAGCTGAGCCCAGAGTTGACTAGGAGGAATTGTGCAATGATGGATTGATTGCCTTAAGAAAATTGTTCATGGATTTTTACTAACTACCACTTATCTTCAAGCAACAAAGATTTGCATTCATGTTCTTCCTAAAATGGCTGCAATATATGGAGTACCATTATATCTGTAAACAGTGAAGCTTATTTAAGGTGCATGCAGACCTGAGTAGGCATCAAAATATTACCAGGAAGCAGTTATAAAGGATGTTATCAGATAGATATATGCCTAGAAAAGGAATAGGATTGATCATCTATGGTGAGAGAGCCCACAAGTGCCATTGATATCCATGCGATGTCAGAAGATCAAGAAGAAGCCTTCAGAATGGAGGGTTTATGGAAAGAACTGGGTAAAAGTTACATGGGACAAGAAGGTATTGATATGGTGAGATCTATATGGTTTGAGAGAGTATCCACATTGAGAAGATCATAGATTCGTTATACTATTAAAAGAGAAAAATATAAATTAGCTGTAGTGGGCATTTGATAACATTAGAAAAACAAAAAGGCCTGAAAAGTAGTATAGTTTGAAATAGAATTAGGTGAAATAGTTAGCATCTTGGAGGACAGAATCCCAAAAGATCTTGACACACTAGAATATTGAACTGAATTACATGAAATTTAGTGGAGGAAAATGAAATCCAAATATTTGGATTCAGTAAACCATCTTTGTAAATACATGATAAAGGTATAACTAGACAGTTCTTCTGGAAAAGATCTGGGGATTTTAGGTCACAAACCTTTAATTACATTACAATAGAACAGCCAATAAAAAGCTAATTTGTCCTTTAGGCTGCATTAACTGGCATAGCATTCATGGCTGGAGAGGCAATAACTCTGTTGTACTTTTCACTGGCCAGACTGTCTGAAATGTTCTGGGTGCCACTTAGGAAGCACATATATAGACTGGAGAGTGAGAACCAGCACTCCTTATGAACATAATAAATGAGTATCAGTTCAAGGAACTGGAGTTGTTAAACTTGAAAAAGAAAAATCTTTGGGGATATAGCTGTCTTCAGTTTTTGAAGGGCTGTCACATCAAAGAAGGGTTAGACTTTTTTCAAGGCTCTCAGCAGGAGGAAATTACAAAGAGTTGAATTTAGGTCAATCTGGTCAAAGGGGAACAAGGTCTGTTCCCTAGGTAAGGCCTAGAGCAGGGGCCCTGGTCACAGTTCCAGGGTGGAAAAGAGTACTTGTAGTTACTTAAAAGGAAGTAGGGGCCTTTGTCTCAGTTCCAAGACAGAAAGGAACACTAGCATTTATGGCTGTAGACCAGTGGTTCTCAACCTTCCTAATGCTGTGACCCTTTGATACAGTTCCTCATGTTGTGGTGACCCCCCAACCATAAAATTATTTTTGTTGCTACTTCATACTAATTTTGCTACTGTTATGAATCTATCTGATATGCAGGATGTATTTTCATCGTTACAAATTGAACATAACCCACAGGTTGAGAACCACTGCTGTAGAAGAACAGAGAACCTGATAACAATTTTAGGGTCAAGAAGGCACTAGTATTTCTGACTAAAGGGAAAAAACAGGGGCTCTTTCTAGGTAAAGACGAGAACTCAGACCAGGAAAAAACTTGCTAAAAAGTGGTAGGTATCCAAAAATGAGTTCACATCATGAAATATGTAGGATCTCTTTATTTTTTGATGTCTTCTAAAAAAGACTGGATGGCCTGTTGGGTAGAGAAACAGATTTTTTGACTGGTTGCCTCTCAAAGAATCTATGAATCTAAGTGAATATGTTTATAAGGCATATAGAGCCATGTTCAGATCATTGATACCTTCCTGCTAATATTTGAATGATGACATAGAGTTTTGTTTTAGTTGAAAGTCTTAAAACTTTGAAACTGTTTCTAATTTAGCATTTGAATTTTAATATGTAACTTCGGGGTGTGTATTATGAGTCATACATCAGATTGGGTTTTCCCAACCATAATGACAAATCTACATGAAAAAGAACCCACTTGCAATTAAGTTATAATTGCTGTGCCACCACTCAGAGTAACACTTGTCTTTCTGGAACATGGTTGAGACCTAGGAAGAAAGATCAGAGTAGCCAGAATGGATTTCACTGTCAGTACTATATGTTCATAGAATTTACTTTTACAACCACAATAGGTTACAGCCAGCAAATTAAACTTGTTGGTTTGGGGAGGAGGAGATTGTTGAGGAAGGGGTTTAAGAGGAAATGAAAGAAATTGTGATAGAGGTAAAAGTAAGGAATAGAGTAATTTGTCCCATTATTGCAGAGATGCTACCAAACTGGCTATCAGTTGACCTTATCTCTCTGGGTCTTTTTGCTTATGTATATAAGGTAGATGGCCTAGATGATTGGTAAGGTCTCTTCTATGTGTATAATTCTTTGATGAAGGAAAAGCTTGTCCATGACTTGAGACCTGTCAGCCACAAGAAATTCAAAAGCTTGTTTCTTGGCTTAAAAGCAGTTAGTCCTGTATAATTTAGTGATTCCTAAGGACTTTAGTATTTTTCTTTCATTTCATCATACATACAATGAACAGGCATCATGGTGGAGTAGAAACAACATTGGCTTCGTAGGCAGAAAATCCAGTTTTGAATCCTAACCTTCTATGACCTTGGACAACTCAGTTGTTATCCCTGGGCCTCAGTTTACTCATCTGTAAAATGAAGGTGTTGTACTGGAATAGATAGCTCAAGGTCCCTTCTACTTCTAATTCTATGACTGGAAGATGATCTCTAAAAAGTACCTTTTATCAAGAATAGGTAGAAATATATTTCACTGGTGGATTGAAGGGATCTGAACATGTGGATTAATTGGTGTTTAGGAATTGGTGAGGCAACCCCCTCTACAAAGAAGCACATATATGTCAAAGATGAGACTTAGTTCATAAATTTAGAACTGGAATGGACCACAAGAAGCCATTTAAACCAGCCAATATTTTACAGATGAAGAAACTGAGGCCCAGAATGGTTAAGTGACTTGTCAGAAGTTTTTCTGAAAGCCAGCTTTCCATCCACTATGCCTGATAAAAAGTTAGGAGAGAGTGAAAAGTGTGCATGCACACACACATATATTTAAACAATCCCTGCCTAAGATAGTTAAAATGTCGTAAAGCTTTCTAAGTATCTGAAGTACATAACTTTGAATTATCTGGAAAATTCATTTATGGGTACCACCTAATTCCTTGAAAATACTTAATAAATTAGGCATTAATATAATTCTTAACCTCTCCACAGGGATATGGAAAAGAAGAATCTGTTCTAGTTAAAATATGTGTTTAAACGATAAATCAGATTTACAAAATCTTTATGAAATGGAATTATTTTTTAAGTATCACTTTCATTTAGGCTAAACATTTGTTATTTTTCTTACTAGGAAATTTGTGTGGTTCGTTTTACACCAGTGACTGAAGAAGATCAAATTTCTTATACATTGTTGTTTGCATACTTCAGTAGCAGAAAGCGCTATGGTGTAGCTGCTAATAACATGAAGCAGGTTAAAGATATGTACCTTATTCCTTTGGGTGCCTCTGATAAAATTCCACACCCTCTTGTGCCTTTTGATGGACCTGGTAGGTATACAGATTAATATTTAGTTACGATTAAAATTAAGGGTTATCCTTTGGCCATACTTCTTTCTTATAGTATCTTTTCCTTCTGTAAAAAAACTCTATGCCTAAGACCAACTTAGATAGTTTTTATCAAAGATTAAATGCAAAAACAAAAACAGGTAAATATGTTAATTTTTTGTCTGAAATGAAATATTTGTAAAATGTTTATATTTGTGTTTTCATTTTTTACAGGACTTGAACTACATAGACCTAATCTGTTGTTGGGCTTGATTATCCGTCAGAAAATGAAGAGGCAGTTTACTGCTAGTAGTAGCACTAGTCATGTAGATGAGACTCCTGAAAGTATCCCAATGACCTTGCCCCCTGATAAAAAAATTAAAATAGAGATTTCTAATGAGGAAGAGCCAGAGGAAGAAAATGATTTTTTTAATTCTTTTACAACTGTATTACATAAACAGAGAAACAAGCTTCAGCAGGCTTCTCAAGAAGAAATTCCAGCTGTAATGGAGCCTATAGTAGAGTTGCTCAAACAAGAGCCTCCCAAACCTCTAAGATTTCTTCCTGGTGTGTTGATAGGCTGGGAAAATCAACCTTCTGCTCTTGACTTAGCAAATAAACCATTGCCGGTGGATGACATACTTCAAAGTCTTTTAGGTACCACTGGTCAGGTACATGAACAGACTAAACCAGCAGTGGAACCAAGTGCTACTGAAGAAATACCTTTAATAAATGAACAAATTAGCTCAAAAGAAGAAAAAATAGATGGTTTGGACATAGCTATTGGTGAAGCAGATGATATGAAGATAAAAGTGAATGACCCACCCAAATCTGCAGAAAATTCAGTAGTGGTAGAAGATACACCAGTAGTGGGAACCTCTTTGCAATTACCAGGAACTTTGCCAGGTCTCACTCTCAAAGGAAAACCACCAGATGTTTCTACTGAAGCATTTTTAACAAATTTGTCTATTCAGTCACAGAATGAAGAAACTGAAGAGGGTAAAGAACAAGTATCAAAAAGACAAGAACAAGAAAATGTTTCACAAGAAAATAAGACTTTAAATACTAGTTCTCCACCTTCATCTAATGGAGGAAAAGGAAACGGAGAGAACATTAGCACAAGTCCTGAAAATATGACAGCTAGTATATCAAGGTCCCCACAATTCATTAATCTTAAGAGGGATCCCAGGCAGGCAGCCGGACGAAATCAGCACATAATTTTAGACAACAAAGAGGGGGATGGTAGCCGAAATGAAGAAAAAAAATTTATACCTAGTCAATCACATGACAAAGAACACACTGGCTTGATATTAACCCAGCCCACAGATCTAGAGGAAAAACAGACTTCTGTAGAAAAAGACCCACATTTTCAGCACAGCAACGATTCAAAGTGTGAGGATCAGCAGATAGCAACTTCAATAGAAAATGCACCTACTTCTCAGGCAGAGGAGACAAAACATTTACAGGATGAGTCTTCATTGCAGAATATTGAAACTGTACACACATTTCGAAGGGGACCAGCAGCAACAACTTCATCTCATTTTGAAGCAGGAAAC
This sequence comes from Pseudochirops corinnae, assembly GCA_028646515.1. Classification (NCBI taxonomy): domain Eukaryota; kingdom Metazoa; phylum Chordata; class Mammalia; order Diprotodontia; family Pseudocheiridae; genus Pseudochirops; species Pseudochirops corinnae. The sequence goes on along the minus strand of CM053586.1, from coordinate 151,117,807 downwards.
ACATCTCAGCCTGAATTTAATTCTAAAACCACCAACTTCACTTCAAAAAGCATGAGCCCAGGATCAGGTGGAAACTTTTCACCTGTTAGGCTACAGCAACACAACTTTCAGCATCCTAAATCTAGTCCCCCTGGCTTTCCATTTCCAGGGCCCCCTGCTTTCCCCCCACAAAGCATGTTCGGATATCCACCACATTTGCCACCTCCGTTACTTCCCCCACCTGGCTTTGGTTTTGCTCAGAATCCTATGATGCCTTGGCCACCTGTTGTTCATTTACCAGGTCAACCTCAACATTTCATGGGCCCTCATGCACAAGCATCAAGATTTTCAGGTCCACAAAACTTTTATCCTGTTAAAGATAGTCGGAGGCCAGAGAGGCGTCATAGCGACCCCTGGGGCAGACAAGACCAACAGCAGTTGGATAGATCGTTTAGCAGGGGGAAGAGTGACCAACAGAGATTTTATAGTGACTCACACCACCTAAAGAGAGAGAGACATGAAAAAGAATGGGAGCCGGAGTCTGAAAGACACAGACGTAGAGACAGAAACCAAGAAAAAGAGAGAGACAGGAAAAGCAGGGAAGAAGGGCACAAAGACCAAGAGAGGTCACGGTTATCACACAGTGATCGAGGATCAGATGGAAAATCAAATAGAGATAATAGGAATGTAGAGAAAAAAACAGATAAACCTAAAAATGAAGACCATGAAAAGGACAAAGAACGGGAGAAAACTAGACATAGTGAAAAGGACAGGGATAGACACCACAAAGATAGGGACCACACTGACAGAGCTAAAAGCAAAAGGTAAAAGATGCAGGCTATTTGAAAATCACATTTAAATACCTGTTGTATGGTTCATCTTAAAATTTTGTAAGAATGCCTGCTAGGATTGTGCCATCTTTTTAAAATTCAGTGTTGGTGTTTTGCAGAAATGTCTATGTTTGGGTACAAAGCTCTGTGTACCAATGCTTGTCATCCTTTACATCATACCAACTATTCCTAGGTGTAGAAGTTTAATATTTTTCAAAAGTTTTACATTGCTGTATATTCAAAGATTTCTTTTATTAATATGCAATAAAGGCTTAGAAATTTTAGTTTTCTTCCGTAATTGGTAAATTTGGTTATGTATGGAATATACTGCCTCATATAAATGTCCTTTAAGATGATTAATTCTTTAGGGCAAAGTTCACTGTAAGTTTGTTTTAAAATTGCACTGTTTTTGAAGGAAGATTGTAGAGGAGTTTAAGAATCCAAACTGAATTTTATTAATCAGATACTAATATAGCTGAGCATTTTTTGACAAGCCTTTGGAAGCCTGAGCAGTACATTTATTGCTTTAAACTTGTTTAATAAGACATTTTTAATGCCATAAACTACAGCTTTGTAGTATACCATTATTTTCCCTTTTGGCTCTTCAGAAACTTGAATACTTAAGCTTGTACATGATCTTGTGTTTTGCTATCCTTTTTACTGTAAAATGTAAATATTTTAAGGGATATTTTGATTCTTAATCTGATAAAATTTTCTCACCTATCTTGTGTGTTTGATTTCAAAACAGTAAAAGGATGCTTTTCTAGGTTTTAATTACACTTAAAACATACTTGTAACAGATACATAGAGCTGAATATACATCATATATTCATCCATTGGTTAAAGGAGAAGGAAAACCAGAAGTAGTTCTTTTTTTCCTCTTTCATACCCAGATGACATTTAAAAAAGCAGCATTTCCCTGAACAAATGTCAGAGTTGTATATTATCCGTGTGTACAGATAGACTTTGCTCTACATAATACTTGTATTCCTGAAAAGTTGTGTGTAAATCAAATTTATGTAAATTAAATAATTTTAAATCACAACAGTAGCTTTCTCTTTAAAGGAATCATTGTGACTCCTTTCACAGTGAATATTTACTCCCAGTTAATCTTTAGTGTAAATCTGAATTTTAATATGTAATGGCTTACTTAAATGAGGTGCACAGGTATGTATACTACATAAACCGTGACACCTTATTCAGCATTGTTGATATAAGTGAAGAATCTAAAATACATATTGTGGGATTGCTGTAATTTAAAGTTTCTTCGTGATACAAAGTAATGCAGAATTTGAAGCCAGGAGAACTAAATTTTACTTGTTTATGTTCATGAGAACAATATAAATTAAAAGCAGCTTCACACAGGAGCATAGATATAGAGCTAGGACATCCTCATTTTTTACAGTTGGGGAAATGAGGTAAATTAAGAAGATAAAGCTTATCTGTCAGTTACTATTTAGTAGCACTGGTAATGATTGCAGGGTAAAAGCAGAAGTTTTTTGAATTTCATCATTTCTTTTTGATAGGTGGTGGTGGGTAGTTGCCTATTCCACAAGAACCTCCTATAACACTGTTGACTCTAACATTAATCATCAGAAAAATTACCTGAAATAAAACAATTCTCATTGACTTATTTAAACCTGATTTCTCTGAAAAGTATTAGTTTTAAAAATTAATCTTTAGAAACAATCATTTAAATTGTCTTTTAATTAAGAGGATTAATCCTCTTTATCATTATGAAAAAACAGTGGTTCCCAATTAAGAGCAAGTAGGTCTTTATTATTTTTTTTAACCTTTAGCAAATTTGCCATTTTAAATGGAGCCATTGAAAATCAGGAATAATTTGACTAACTTACCTGGTTTTGGCTGAGCAGGCAATAGACACGTCATTTGCAGGCAAGATTTCTTGTTTTTTGGCCTTTACAAAGTTCAGGTAAAGAAAAGCAAACTAGGTGATGGAGGGCAGCCAGGTTCCTAGCTATTTCTTTTATTGAAATTGAGACAAAAAACATTAAACTCTTTTAGATTATGGGTCCCTGGAAAGTGAGAGGTATAGCAGTTCATGGGGAAGGCAACTTTTGAATTGTGAGGAGTGAAAGTGGCAACTTCTTGACAGGCCCCAAAACTTTTCTTCAGTTTCCCTTCCATTCATTTTTAATACAGTAGGAAAGATCACATCTAGGAGCATTACCTTTTTGAATGAAATGACTCAGGTTATTTTTTTAAAGCTTCACTGATTTTGTTTTAAATATTTTAAATCCATAGAGCAAGGAGGCATTGATAAGCAATTTGCTCTTAACTTTAAATCACCTTTCTGTCTTCCGAAAGATGAGGAAAAAGTTTGGAAGAAATCTCATACTAAAAGCTGTTATGTGCTCTGGAACCCATCAGTGAAGTCCATTTTAGTTCCATTAATCTCTTCTAATTTTGGATTTTCCTTCTCATTTGCTTTAACACTTTCAAGGCCAACCCCAAGACTGCTCCCTCCTCACTGGTATCCTAATTCCTTTCCCCATAGCCAGAACTAACCAAATAGGCAAAGTCCTAGTATCACTTTGTTCAGCGAGTTGCTGGAATGTCAATGGATAAATTGGTTTCCAATTTTTTTTTAGATTTAAAAATGTTTATGTAAATTAAAAGCAGTATATTCAAAGAAGAAAGGCAGTATAGAGTACCAGTAACTAGTAAAAAAAAATGATTAGTTTGGTATTTAAACAAAGCTACCATAGTTGGATGTTTTACTTTATTATTTTATGTTGTAAATAAATATTTGGGCATGAGTACTTAATCTGTTCTAGGCCTTAGGCAATAAGAATGTTGCTGAAGAAATATAAATTCGCTACAAGAATTTGCACTTTAAAGGAATCCTGTTGTGAGTCTTTACAAAAAATAATGACTGAACCCCCACAATTTTTATAATTTTCTCATGCTACTAATTATACTTTATATATTCACATGTAGGTAAGATAATGGAGTATCTCACATATAAGAGCCCTGGACTTGGAGACAGAAGACTAGCTTTTGATTCCCAACTTCACTACAACTTAGTAGCTATGTAGTCTTTCTTAGACAAGTCATACTATGTTGTGCAGCTGTTGTCCTCTACCCCTCGTCTAGAAGAAAGTGTATTTTATCTGCTTTTCTTTTTGTCTTTGTATTTCTTTGTGTTCTTATCATTTACAAAATGAAAGGAATGGATTAGATGATTTTTTAAGGTCCTTTCTAGATAAATATTTGAAAAGCACTTCACAAATACCTCATTTTATCCTCACAACAACCCTGTGAGTTAGGTGCTAATATTATGACCCTGATCTTTTTTTTTGTTTGTTTTAAATTGGTTTATTTACTTTTAGTTTACAAGATCGAGTTCTACATTCTCTTTTGGGTTTCAAATTTTATCTCTTCCTTCCCCCCCCCCCCCTCCCGCCTGATCTTATAGGTGAGGAAACTAAGGTGTGGCTTTTCAGAGTCATATCACCTTTCTGAAAATGGATTTGAACTTGAGTCTTGCTGAGTCCAGTTACAGTGCTTTCATCCACTTTTCTTTCAACCCTGTGAGGCAGGAAATGAAATCATTATTTTCCCCAATTTTGCATTTGAGGAAAGAGTCTCAGAGAATTGAAGTTACTTACAGTGATAGAACTGAAAATGTGACCTAAACTTTTTCAACTCAAATCTTCCTTGTCCAGAGGTCTATTTCTTTCCCGTTTGATCCCTTGTCATTTCCTTATAATTGACTGTATGCAGCTTTTTCTTACTGGCACTTGATGAATGTTACATAAGACTGAAACAACAAAATCTTTCCAGAAGATGACAACAAAAGCACTATTAAAATAGCTAACCAAGTGAAAGCACGTTGAGTTTTTTCCCATGTGGGTAGTCCCAATTTTCCTTCATCCAGCCGTGAGTTCTCTTCAGCCTCCTTTGTAGTCAGTGCTCCATGCTGCTGAGATGAGTTAGGGGTGGACTCATAGGCCATGGAACATCTACAATCAACCACCAAATGTTTATTAAGGATGTATTGGGGTTGATCACTGTGCTAGAGCAGAGTCAAACTTTGTTTACAGGATAAAGACTTAGGGACTTTAAAGGCTTCTTAAAAAAAAAAAAACTTAGAAGTGAGGAAATGGGCTCATGCAAGTGAATTGACTTGTCCAAGGTCAGGTAAATATTAATCACCAGTGGTGATATTTGAACTTAAGGTCCTCAAGAGTCAGTGCACTTTCTGTTGCAACAATAAGGTGCCTTATTGAACCCCATAAGACCATTTAGAGCTGGAAGGGACCTTGGAGACCATCTAACTGACCCTCTCATTTTATAGGCTTGTAAAATGAGTGACAAAAAAGGTGAAATAATTTGCTAATGTAACAGGTAATATATACCAGATTTGAACTCAGGTTTTCTGAATGTGGCTTCATCATCAGTGTACAGTGGTAGTAAGCAAAACTAAGCAGCACAAGGGGTCAGAGATTTGGCAGGCCCAGGAACTTGACATAATTGCTGGACCAGCGAAATTTAAAGCGTCATCCCATTTTTCATTTTGCTTTCGTGTCTCTTGGCAATTTCTTGCCTGTTCCATATTTGGTGCCTTTGGGACTGTCCAAAGCTCTAAAATGTCAACACAAATCAGAGTTCCTCGTCTACTTTTCCTACAAAGCTATCCAAACTTTAGTGTGGTGCTGTGCAAAGAATGGAGTGGGAGACTTCGATTTGAATTCTACTATTGTCATTTAACTACCTGTGTGGTCTTGGGCAAATCACTTGACCTTGTCTGGGTCTTCGTTTTCTCGTTTTTAACATAAAGAAGGTTGATCTAGAAGGTCTCTTAAGATTTCTAGTTTTAAGTCCTATGAGTACTTGATTAAAGAAATTGTCTTGAAGGTTTAGTAGGATTTCCCTCAAGGTAATTATAACTTTAAAAAGCTTCCAAAGTTATAAAAGTAGTGGAGTGGGAGGAAGGGTTATTTTTGAACACATATTCCTTTTCTAATAATATTCTTTTATCTACTCTACCTTTTCACTCTTCTACCAAATGAAATAACAGGTATAAACAACTTGGTAGTTCATTTCTGGAAGATTTGTGAACCCTGGTGTTTGATTACCCATCATTACTACTTCAGGAATGATCAGAGGGAAATATGAAACCTATAGGATTAAAATAAATATACATAGGCAGATTTATATTTATTTGCTCAGAGTTAGTCACAGTGTCTCAGTATTTGTCTTGTGTTTTCCTCCCACTCCCTTAACAGTTTTAGTTATAGTTTCTACTATAGTGAATGTTCTAAACCTTTTCATGTGTGTAAAAGACCCTTCAGAATAAGTGGGTTTTTTAAAATCCTAATTTAAGAAAATGCTAATTTAGTAACTTTTCCTTAAGTTTACAAGCTCCCTAAAAACCACTGATCTCCAGTTAGTAACTCCTGTAACTTGTAATCATTTACCAATACACTCTTCCCTGTAAGAAAGAAACAGAAGCAAAACTAATAAATTCAGTAGCTTCATAATGCCTAGAGCAAGAAGGTAACCGCAGACAGTATAACAATTATACTTCTCGTTTTGCAGGTGAGTATACTTAATCAAGTAGGCTTAAGGCACTTGCTGAAGGTTATACAAGGCAATAAACAAGAGAAGCAGAATGTCAACTTTGCTCCTCTAACAAAAGGGCAGTGCTTTTCCTGTTGTACTACTCATCTGAAAGAATGCTACAGTTCATATGCATAGTTCCTCATCTCTATTAAGAGAAGGGAATTGAATTTCATCATCTATATTTCTACTTTCCTGCATTTCACCTTAGTTCAAGTTTCGTATAACTAAAAATAGACACCTAAGCATACTCATGGATAGAGGCATATTTGGGAGGAAGTTAGTG
>CM053586.1:151073408-151110626 GCA_028646515.1 Pseudochirops corinnae | reverse complement strand
TTTCGTATAACTAAAAATAGACACCTAAGCATACTCATGGATAGAGGCATATTTGGGAGGAAGTTAGTGGGTTAGGAAATTAAGTTTACTGGGGCATAGCTTCATAGAAGAGGCTGTACTACTTGGCACCCCAAATTTTAAAAGTTGAATGGGGTCAAGATACACTCTTACCGAAGTCATTTTTTTCCTTAACAGTCCTGAATTTTCTGCTTTCATTGCTGGGTATTTATAACCTTTTCAAAATAGTTTCTTGGAAATTCTGCAAATGCATCTGTCTTTACCATTAGACCTTACTAAACAGATAGTGATGTGTATAGGCCAAGAAAGCAGCCACTTAAGTTGAATTTGGGATAGTATAGTGTTATAATTGTACCAAAGTGGGTTAAGTAATTTTCATAGAAGTTTATCAGAGAACTCCAAATAGGATTTAGAACAGAGCTGGATCAAGGCATTTGAGTGCCCTGAGCAATATTTTAACATCATATATCACTGTCAACTGGGAATCTGAGCTTTTGTGGCAATCGTAGTTTACATGTACATAACATTAAGATTTACAAATTGCATTATACATTTTATTACAAAACTTGGTAAGATAAATTGTGGAAACTGCCATTTTTGCAGATAAACAGGACCAGAGAACTGCTGTTAACTTACCCATAGTAATATTGCTAGTGTCACAAATGGGACTCAAATTTGTGTCTTCTGATACTAAATATGATGCTTTATCAACTATATTAGCAGCTCCCCCGTAATGTACATGTTACATATGTAAATAGAGCTGTATTCTCATTGATCCAAGAGATCTCTTCAGTGATACAAGGTTGCAAACCATCTCTGCTTGCCCATGCCATGCATGTTATACACACACCACCAGTAAAAGAATAACAACCCACCATGGAGAACAAAATGTTCCTACGTTACAAATATGATTTATAAGGTCCCTTTCCTGTGTGAAATCCTAGGTATACTAATAAAAAATGACTTTCATACCCCCCCCCCCCATCTACTTACCTTTTTTTCCATACTAGTGCATTTTAAGTAGTAAGTTGCTTGAGTATTTTGTCTAGCCTCTGGTTGCCATCATAAATCTTGCTAACAAGCTTTTAGTGACTTAAAAATCAATCCTGCTGTATTTTTTTAAAAGCTAGTATGTAATTGTCTTGCCCTTTATTTTAAATAATGCTACCCCATTGTGGCTCTCCAGATGTGATTTTTAGTGTTGACAAGGGTATGAGATGTGCTTGTACAGCAGCCACTGTGGAGCAAGGTCTCCGGGAAATTGTGCAAGCATTTTGACCAAGCTTCAATTCTACTTCTGCTTCTTGAATAGGGCAAAGGGAATCATCCACATTATTTAAAAAATAGAAGAAAAAAATGGTTAAAACTTGTAAAATAGAAAATTTTTCTAAACTTCTATAGACAGATAATTCCTAATTTTTAGGTCAACATGTGAAACTGTACCCTACTTTTGATAGCATAAGTAAATCAAATCTATGTTATCAAAACTCCTATTTTGGTTCAAGTTAAAACTCCTGAAACTAAATGTTATACTAGAGCTATTAATTGTTTGAGTAATGTCTTCACAATGAAGTCTGCCCAGATCCAGTAAGCACTGCTGTAATCCAAAGGCAAGTAGGCAGGGGGAAGGAAAAGGAGTCTGGAAAATAGTAAGTAGTTATACCAAATGAGCTGGAAAACATTTCAACAAGCAAATACTTGCACACAAATATAATAGTAAAGATATAAAATACATGAATATAGTTATTTACCTGGCAAGCCTATGATCTTTAAAAAATTAAGCATTACTGATAATCAAAATAGGTTTTCACATTTTCTTTTTCACATATTGGCACCTCAATTTCATATTAACTTTCTTGGTGGCAAATGAGTAATATTATGACTCCGGAAATACTAATCAAGATTGTTGAGAAATGATGTTAATATGTAACTCTGCTAACTTTATAATCAAAACACAGAATTCAGTCTGGCCCAGTTCAACAAGTATTTATTTATGAGTCTGGGGATACAAAGTCAAAATAATGAAAAGGAAAATTACTTCCAAGAGCTCACATTCTAAAAGGAAGCACAATTTCATAGTATAACATAGATGGGTGTTTTGGTAAAATTGTTAGTCTACCTTTGAAAATCAAGATCTTTTAAAAATTCATTTAGATCAATAACTACTTTTATGACATGTTTGAAGAACAATGTTAAAAGTTAATTCTAAAGGTAATGACTTCTAGTAGTATAAGAAGTGAGATCTTTTAAGAGATTTGATTAATTTAACACTAAATTCACTTAGCAAACTGCAATATAAATACTAAGACAACCTTAAATAAGGTAAAACATTTAAAACAACTTTATATTTTAAATGCAATACTCATTTTAAATAGATATTCATTACTTTCTCAATAAAGTGTTACTAAAGAAAATTAAACTATTTCAGTGAAGCACATAACTGTTAACAATTTAAGTAACTTAGTAAAAGTCAAGGTAACTAAAGATCCTAATATTTAGGTTTATTTTGGCTTTCCAAACCACCTCATTTAGCAATGAGCCTCATTCATCTCCATCATAAATATTGTATCCTTCTGATTTAATTAGCTCAATTTTTTTTGGATCTTGAAAAAATGCCACATCTTTAATTTTGCCAATAAAATCTTGGTTAAAAAGTCCATGAGTAACCATCTTTACTTCTCGACCAAATTCAAAGCCACCCAAATAGCTGACACCACCATAATTTAAAGCAATGTAATTTTTTGTTGGGTCGATATCTTCAAAGATAATTAGATCACCATCCAGGTAGACTTTGATAAAAGTCTGGTTTTGCACTACCCTTACATGATGCCATTGTTTACAACATAAGAGAGCACTGCTACTGAGTAAAGGCACAGATACTCTTTCTCCCAGGTTAACCACCACTTTTAGAGTTTGGTAGTGGAAACCGATAGCCAGGAAGTCATTTTCTTCATGTTCAGCATTTCCCATCCATAAAATTAAGCCTTCTATTGCAGTTGTGCTAAAATTTAAGGATACAGTAGTGAACTGAAGGTCTCTCCTCTTATAATTTGGATCAATGTACTTAATGTAAGAGTTACCAACAAATTTTGCTGTAAGAAATGAGGTTTCATTCTCACAGTATCTACCCACCCAGCCCATTGGACATATACAAATATAAGAAGCAGGCGGAATGGGTATACAACGAGACTGATGGAGACACAAATTATTCCTACAGTATATTGACTCTTCACACCTCTTTCCTATCCACTGTGGTAAACATTTGCAAGAAAAATTTGAGTCTTGTGCTATACATTTTCCTTTATTCTTACATACCTTATACCCACAGGGAGTTCCATCACAGTCACCTACATTGGAACCACTTTTAGCGCCTGTCTCAGTTAATTTTAATTCTCTATTATTTATGAGAATTTCTCGAACACAACCATTAAATCCAGCAGGTTCATTCTCTATGGCCATAGGGTTGACAAGGCTTAAGGATGATACTCCTCCAACGTAAAAGTCTGTACTTGTGTCGAGGGCTCTCATACCAGCAGTGGCTTTTTTAGTGACGTTTATCCCATCCAACTCCAGGTAACCTTCATTACCGACTCTTCCTGCCTTAATCACGTGCCAAAAACTCCTGCCAGTGTGGACTTTTTGTAAGGACTGCAAAATGACAGTTTGGTCCCCAAGGTTGTAGCGTAACTGAACAGAGCCATTAGCTAATGATAGACATAAAAAATCACCTGCCAAGAAAAGATAACATTTATTGTAATACTTTAGTGGAGTTAAAATGGGTAAAAATCATTTGGTTGCCCTACTTTCCTCTGTTCTGTGCTTCATTTTAGAAGGGAAAGTACAAGAGGCAATAGTGGTGAAGAAAAATTATAACACTTGAATCCAGAGTCAGATCGTAGATTTAAGACTAAAAGAGAAATTCTAATTTATGTAGGGTAAAACTGAGGCCTGATAGTGGTTGTGACTTGCTCAGGGTCACAAAATTAATAAATGGAAGAGTCAGGATTTGAGCCAAATCCAATCCTTTACAAAAAGATTTTTTTAAAACTCCTCTATGCTGCTTCCCTTAAACTGTCTGGTTCTTGATTTCCTTTATCTTTAAAATAAGAGGGGGAAGTATGGACTAGATTTCTAAGGTTCATATGAATATATGATAGCTCTTACTGCATCTAATTACATGAGGGATCTGGGAGCAATTTGTTCTTTTTGTGAATCTCCTGAGCCTACCATGTTTAATTAAAAATTCTTCCTGTTAAATATAGATACTGTCCATTGAACGTTGATTCATATGTGATAAACTACAGTTTTACTTTGACTAAACAAGAAGTTAGATGAAGAGATAAAAATGGTAATTCTAAACAACTCATTATTCAGCTGGCCCCCAGTGAGTGCCATCCTCAGATAGCTTGCTCATCAGGCTCCAATCTTGTACCAGCAAAAGTAGGAACTATTGGAAGCTCTTCTAAACAACCCTTCCATACATCTTTCTACCGATGCTGCTTTCCACTTTGCCCTTTCTGCCTTCTAGGTGAAGAATGACCCCCATATGCATTCCTGCTCTGCTAAGAGGGAAGCTATAATCTCCACTGTATTCCAACCCCAAACCTCTTTTCCAGCTTAGTGGACAGATGTGGCTGGTAGCAATGCTTGCATGAGTAGGAAATTACCAACTGCAATCTTTTTAGTAAAATGAAGCATCAGGAAGCCCTCTCATCAATCACTACACCCTCTGGCCACCAGGCCTTACTCTGCCCCATGCCCTCCAATTCCGCTTTCTCTTATCCCCATTCCTGTTTGACCTATAAGTGCATACTAAGAACCTTTGAGCATTGGCATCTACTTGACATCTCATGTGTTGTCACCTCTAATTAGAATTTTGGATTAAGAGCAGGGCACTGTGTCTTCTGTTTGTATTTCATATTGAGTGCTTAGTAAATGCTCTTTCATTCATTTAGAGAAGGGAAAGAGTAAAGCGGTACACTGGAAAGATTTGTGGGTTTGGAGTCAGGAACAAGGTGAACAATCCCAGCTATCTTATTTAATACCTGTGTGATCTTTTATAATTTAATTCATTCTGACCCTTAGTTTTCTCCATCTGTGAAATGAGGGGGTTCATTTAGGTGACCTCTCAGGGCCCATTTGGCTCTTAATCTATGATCCTAGAAAGATTAGAAAGGACTGATACAATAGAAGCAAGCCCTACATTTGAGTGAATGTCACAAAATGTGTGTGTGGTCCCCCTATGGTATGTATTTGTTGGCAGTAAAGAACCCCAAATTTTTTATTAATGTTGGACTATGAAAATTCCCCTTTCTTTTCCCTGAGTGCCTGTATCTAGGGAAAGAATTTTTCCATTTCTTACGCTTAATTTCTAGAAAGAAGAGTCATTTCAAGAATTAAAAAAAAAGATATGCAAGTTGTAAAACTTTATAATGACAATACAAAATACAGTTTGGGTCATGTTAAATTTTATTATATCAGCAAGGAATCACAAGTTCTTATAAATATGAATCCTGAAAATTTGATGATACTGATTATGGATAGCATGGCGTAGTGGCATCAATGCTGGATGTTGAACTGAGATATCAGCGATTGAATTCTATCTCACATTCCTTCTTGTGTGATCTTGGGCAAGACATTTCAGAGCCTCCCCAAGACTCAGTTTCCTCATTTATTATATGAGAAGGGATAGAACTGGTTGATCTCAAAGTCTATGCTGGTCTTTTATCTATGATCCTAAATCCATAAACATTGACATCACCCAATGGCAATTTTTGGAGGGCAAAGATAATACAAACCAGGGCTATTACATGGAACTATGCATTTGCTTTCCTTCCTATGATAGGTTTTTACTGGTTGGATCCTTTTAATAGGGCTGTCCTGGGAGTAAAACAGTTTAAGAGACAGTAGGATAAGAGTAAAAGATATCTAAAGAATTGGGAAGCAAAGTTGTATACCACATATATGTTGTATACCACAACCAGTTCCACTCTGATGTTGAGATCAAAGGCCAAAATGCATATATTCAAGGAAGTATGGCACTTTGGAAAGGGCCAATAGAGGGATTCTATGGTATCATTCAGGCCAGGGATGAACTCAAGGGAAAGAACACTTGCCCACTACTTCCAGCCATCCCAGAGCAGAACTAGCTGCAAACAGAAGTCTAGAAGCTGAACCCAGATCTAAATCCCACCCAGTCTTACCTGAAATGTCCTGGTACACTACTACTACCCTCCACTTGTATAATTTCTCCTATTTCCCTATCACCAGCCATATTAGTAAATCATCCCTACCACATAAGATGTAGGGATTGGGTTATTTCTTGTTCTCTCATGCCCATCCTTCTAAACCCTACTTCATCAATGTCACATTCCAGTCTCCATCCTCCTCAACTCTACCCAATCCATGTTCTACTATAAACTTGTTTACTTCTTCCCCTGAGCCCTTTGGAATTCCCAGTCCGCATTTAACAATTTTCTCTTTAATCATGGGCCTCTCTCTCCCACTAGTAAATCTAGTATCCCTCACTGAGATCTGGTTCTCCACTTATGACACTGCATCCCTGTTGATCCTCTCTGGTTTTGATTGTACTTTCACACATGACTATGCACTGATCTTGGAGGGAAATTAGGATACCTTGTTCCCTAATGCTACTTCCAGACTTTTCCTTTACCTCCATTACTCAGCAACCTCTCCTTAGAAATTTACTTAATCTAAATTTCTTGCCCAGTTCAGATCATTGTGGGTTTTCATGAAAACTATCTTTTTTTTAAAAAACTTAATTGCTTGAGAACCTATCTGGGAATAGAGTTCGTTTTTTTAAAAATATATTTTAGCTAAGGAGGATAGACATTTCAAGAAGAATTCAGGCTAGATTTGATTTCATTTGGGTTTCACAAAATATTGCTTAAAAAGATAATATGTTATCAATAACCTATATTTAATGAATATGCTATTCCCACAATTTTAAACAAGGAATAGAATTTAGTCAGCTCTTTAAAGTCATTTTTCAAGGTAGAAGTTGTACTGCCTACTTGAAAGTTTCCTGACTCCCATTTTACCCCAAATTTTAGGTGTCTGGTATGATCAGAATGACTAGCTATCCAAGAAATGTTAAAATAAGACCTTTCTCAAAACATTTAAAAATGTGAAATTTAAATGGGTACACACATAGATGTATATGTTGCTAATTAGCATCTAGATTTTTATTTGCTTATTTGTATTATGTACACTGAAGAAAGTGTGTTGGGAAAACCTGTATAGATAATATCTTTTTCTGTGTATGTTTAGTGTCTTTTTAAAGATAATTATTCACCTTAGTAAAATAAAGGATATGAAGGCATACAAGTTACTATTCTGAGAGATGAACGTTTGAAAATGTGTGAGTCACTGACCAAATCTTACATAAAAAGAACAGAACTCATATACATTGTATCATAAACCAAATAGCTAAAGACAACTTTCTCTTAATTCACCAGAACAACTGCCTTTTCCATTAGTTTAATTTTGTCTTCTATAAGCAACCATTTTAAACCTTCCATTACTTCCTTTTAGATACTTACGGTATAAAAGTTATAAATCATTACAACTTTATATAGGTTGTACCTTGTGGCAAGTAGGAAACCATGGCTATGAATTAAATTATTTGCCTGTGCATAGAATATTCAGGAAAATGTCTGAGTATGTATATATGTAGTGTTTGTATCTAACATGAATACTGGGGGCAAAACTAGAATTGTAATTATTAGCCTGTCATAGTCCAGATCTTTTCTCTTCTGCCTTTGATCCAAGAAAGGTTTTAACACAGCTTAAGATCTTTTTATTTATACTACTCAGTTGAGATTTTTACAAGTGTTTTTTCCTGCAGAAATAGAAATTAATACTATTTAGCATCTTTTATGAGGTTTAAGTTAGTCATTCATTAAAAACCAAATAACTAGTCTTAAATGAATGGCTTTTTTTTTTTCCTGAAAAAATATGTTCAATTCAGAAGCAGTATGGCACATTGGAAAGAATGCTGGATTTGAAGTTAGAGGATCAGATTTTGTTATTTAAAACCAATAAGGCCTTGGATAAGTTATCTATAAAGTAAGGGGAATGGACTAGAGGACTCTAGGGTCCCTTCCAAGTGAAAATCTGTGACTTGATTACTATTGCTTGACTATAGGGTAATTTCATTTAGCAAGACAACCAAACTGTTAGCAGTATCATCTTATACTTTTAACAGTCTCATTTCTCACGTTAAGCATTCTCTATAAGCAATACAGACATCTATATTACAGACATTTGTCGAACCATGAAACTGCCATTCAGTTTGGGACACCATTCTTATTGAGAAATTGAAAATGAACAGATCTTCAATAAGTACCTGATGGAATTTTTTTCTGGTACCAAAATTTCTTTTATTCTTTTTAGGATTAGATCACCACGATTGAGTGCCAAAATAGAACATTTTAAAATATTGTGGCTTGTAGCATATAAACTAATAACATACATTGATAATACATACAAGTGTAATATTTGGTAAAGCTCTGGAGAGGAGAAATGTGCAAATGCAAATAAAGATGAATTTGACACATACTGAACTGCCAAATTTTGAAATTTGTCATTTAAATATTTTTGTTCTATATTTTAAGATAAATATAATGTAGTCATACATATGTGTGTGTGTGTGTGTGTGTTTTTTATTAAGCCCTAATTTGTATCAAGCATTGTGCTTAGTGCTGGAAAAGAAAGACAGAAAATCAAAGCAACAGTCCCTGATTTCAAGGATCTCACAGGCTAATCTGATTTGTAATTTATAGCTTTAGAAGTTGCCTGGGGGTACTGAGAGTTAAGTGATTTGCCTGATGTCCCTCAGTTTCTGTGTGGGTCATAGAGAGGATTAGAACTCAAGTCTTCCCAATTCCAAGACCAGTCTTCTGTGCTGACTCTCTGTAAAGTTTATATACTCATATGCACTCCAGTCTTATAATTCAAAGCCTTAAAAATGCCATTTACTATGATAGACAGTATGAGAGATGGTGGGTAAAGTGGAAAGTGTGCTGAATTTTAGAGTACAGGGACTTCCGTTCAAATTCCAGCTCTGCTATTGACTTCCTGTGTGGCCTTGGATCACATGCCTCCTCTCTCTTCCCTCCCCTACCTTTCCCCTTTGACTTGCTCCCCCTTTTCTTCCTTCTTTTCCCCTACCCCCTACACACCCCACTCCTTGGACTTTCAGACCAGAAGGCAGCAAGGGGAAGGGGAAGGGACTTTTTTTCTCTTTCCAGAGAAGAAAATGGCAAGTGATTGATAACAGATAATTACAAACTCTCAACAGGATCATTATTTTTCAAGGTCAACTGTCTTCCTTAGCTTTAGATCTAACAAACTTTGCTTTCATTAGCTGCTTGGAAATTTTAATAGCAGATATTGATTGATGAGAGGATAAAATAAGGTAACACATAAAGTGCTATACAAACCTTAAAGCACTCTATAAATGCTATTATTATTATCTTTAACCATACTGTATAATATACAAATTTCTGAGTTTACTTAAAAAGTGAAGAACATTTCACAGAATTTCATTGGAGGAAAATAAAGGTTGTGGATAGTAGTAACTTTGACATTCTTACCTGACCGACTGTTGAGGTGCTGTGCTGTATAAAACAGGATGCCATCTGTAGAAAGAGGCTGAAATTGTAACTGAATATATGTCTTTTGTCGAATATGAAAGGGAGCGAATGACATCCATGATGATTCATTACTTTTGAAAGATGGATCACTTATAGATAAGGCTACCAAAAAAAAAAATCAATGAAATTCTTTGTGAGTCATTTGTTGTCATAGAAATTGGTATTACTCATGAATTGCCCACCTGATTTTGACATTTTAAAAAGCTTTCTTATGTGACTGAATGTCCAGATAGGGAATCTACTTTTTAAATAATATGCTCCTTTCTTTGATTCAGTTATTTTTGGCACAGGGTCCTTGATAATCTATGTGCCTACATTATAAGTGAGGTTCTAATGTAACTAATAAGGTCCTTCTAATATTTCTGATAGCTATGCCCTTCTGATAGCAAATGGACATTAGAGCAACTCTTGTTTTCTAGTTGGTTGCATGTCAGTGATTGGCTCCTTTTGTGGGTCTAAAAAGCCATAACTTATCTTTACAAGGTGCTTTCTTCAAAACAAGCCTCCTTTGTTTTCATCACAGTTTTTGTAGAAACGCTTTAAAATAATCATTCAAAGGTAGGGAAATGATTACATTGTATGCAGATCCCTTCATAAATCAAGAGTGAGACTGAAACCATACATCAAAACATTTTTATCATAACTGAGGGCTTTGTACATATTAATGGAACAGTTGTCTAAAGAAAACATGAAAACTTTTCATACATCCTGCTCTCAGATCCTCAATCTCATGGAAACAAAACAAAACAGGACAGAAAAGAACAACAGTTCATATGAAAAGCCTTTAAGGTTTGCTTTCTAACTGTCTTTAGGTTCAGGCTATGCACTCTTATAAGCAGAATTTGTTTAAAGGTATTTGCTTATAGCTTTCGTAAATGTCACGATGTATGATGTTTTTTTTTTTTAAGCCCAAGCTGCACATTTTAAAACTATAAGAAAAGAATAGGAAGACATAGGAATTTTAAAGCAAAGATTTTTTTTTCTTTATGTCTGTGTAAATTATTTCCTGGATGAAAGAAAAATAAATTCGGCAGGGAAAAATATCATGATGAGTCGTGTCACAGAGAGAGCAAGTGTGCTAGAGTGGAGAAAGGGGCAGATTTGAAACCTGGAAGACCTTCATTCTAGTCCTGAGCAAATCACTTAACCTCTCAGTGCTCTTGGCAATTTCTCTAAGACTATAACTTCCAAATAAAATGCTGACCTTCATTGATAGAGAGAATTTCCTCACCTGGGAGATCGCTATCCTAATGAAATTATAGGTCCAGCTGCTATTCTTATGTCACAAATAAGAGAAAGAGGAGACTAGCTATATAGTTATACATTGATGAAATGTATATATTAATCAATCAATAAATTCCTATTAGGGACTTCACTATATGTGCCAGGTACTGTGCTAGTAACACAAGAACTATTTTCTTATGCCGGTTCTCCTTTCAGATTCTGACAAAAATAATGATACCAAAAACATTTGATAAAATAACCACATAAAACATCTTATCCTGGTAACCTTTCTGTAGTGAGGAAAGAGATTTTTCTTCTCCAGAGACTAAATGATTTTTTTTCTTCTACTATTAGTCAAAAAATATTTATTAAGCACCTACTATTGCTGGACACACACACACACACACACACACACACACACACACACAAATTTAAACAAAGACAGTCCCCACCCTCAAGGAGCTTAAAATCTAACTGGGGAGATACCACACAAAAGGAAGATGAAAAGGGAAGAAAAAATGGTGCATGGTCACAAAGGAAGGTGGAGTCAAAAAGCAAGATAGCTGGTGGGGAAGGAGGAAAGGATTGCTAAGTCTTCTCCTTAAGGAGAGACCTTGGAGTCCATGTCTCTGTCCTCTAGTAATGGGGTTCAATCAGAGGGAGAGGCAGAGAGTACAGATAAGATGTGGCTATTGAGCAGTTTCAGACTTTCTGCATGATATTTCCCAGTGATGAATTTCCTGGGGAAGGAAGGCATGGTGGTAAGATCCAGAAAAGTCTAAAAGCAGTACAGCTACTGGGAAATGGGCAGAAACACTATGCTCAGCCCCCTTTTTAAGTAGTGCCTTGAAGTTTAGAGTTCAACTTCCTTTTAGTGTTCTTTTCATATGCAGGTTATTTAAATTTTTCACTTATGTATTTGTAGCATATATTTAACAGAGTTAAATTAAAAGTCATGATCTTAGGATAAATATGAATAGGACATTCCCAAATTGGGAATGTAATTCAATCATTATATTAAGTACTCATCAAATTTCATTACAATACTAAGTTTAGTTGAAGGCTGTCAGATTTGGAAAGGTTGCTCAGAAAGGCAAACAAAAAAATTAAAGGAATGAAGAGCAGGTTTTAAGTAAAAACCCTGTCTAAATTAAGTACAAACTTTCTCTCTTAATGACTTTTTGTTGTTATTCAGTTGTTTCAGTCGTGTCCAACTTTTTGAGACCCCATTTGGGGTTTTCTTGGCAAAGATACTAAAGTGGTTTGCCATTTCTTTCTCCAGCTCATTTTATAGATAAGAAAAATGAAGCAAACAGGTTAAGTGCCTTTCCCAGGTTCACACAGTTAGCAAGTGTCTAAGGCCAGATTTGATGAATATTCCTGACTCCAGGCCCAGCACTCTTGCACTGTGCCACCTAACTGCCCCTTCCTATTTTTATGTATGTTATGTTAACAGGTGGATGGCACAGTTTATAAAACACTTGGTCTAGAGTGAGGAAGAACAGTTCAAATTTAGTCTCCGACACTAAGCGGGTGATCCTGGGCAAGTGACTTAACCTCTGTCTCAATTTCCTTAATTGTAAAATGGGGATAATAATAATAATAGGTACTAACTTAATATGGTTGTTATGAAGATCAAAAGAGGTAATATTTGCAATCACTCAGTACACTGCCTGGCACATAGTAGGTATTTAATAAATGCTTATTTCTTTCCCTTCTTTTCTCCAATGGAGCAAGACCCAATTTCATCATTAATGTGAAGAGTACTATTGTGTGACAGTAGGAGCACAGCTCTAAAATTTCATAGGTCTATGAGGTGGATGAAGAGGTTCCATGGTGAAGTAGATAAAGGAGTCCATCTTGGAGTCAGGAAGACCTGAGTTTAAATCCTGCTTCTGATACACAAGCTCTGTGAGCTTGGGCAAGTCACATACTCTCAGTGCCCCAGTCACTTCTTTAAATGAATGTTACAGAGTTGAAGATCTTACAAGCTGATGAAATTGCAGCTCATGCTTCAGGTGAGAGGGACCTGAGAGTCCAGCCTTTCATTGGAAACTAAACAATCTGATCTTGAAGAATGAGTGGGTCAAAGAACAAAGTAGAGAAACAACAATTTCATTAAAGATAATGACAATGCAAAAACATACCAAATTTGTGGGGTGCATTTGAAGCAACACTTAGGGGAAAACTTATTTCTCTAGAGTTAGATCAATAAAAGAGAGAAAGAACAGATCAATGAATTAGGCACCCAACTTAAAAAAAAAAAAACCTAGAAAAAGAATGAATTAAAAATCCCCAACTAAATGCCAAAATTAAAATCCTGAAAAATCAAAGAAGAGATTAATAAAATTGAAAGTGAAAAAAAACCCAGGGAACTAATAAATAAAACTAGCAGCTGGTTTTATGGGGGGAAAAGAGAAAAAGCTTTGGCTAATTTGATTAGAAAAAAGAACAAATGACCAGTATCAAAAATGAAAAGAATGAATGCGACACCAATGAAGATTAAATTAAAGCAATTACTACGAGCTATTTTGACTAATTATGCGCCAAAAAGAGTAACACTCTAAAGAAAATGGATAAATATTTATCAAAATATAAATTGCCTGAATTAATAGAAGAAGAAATGGAAAACATAATTTTATCTTAAGGGCAGCTAGGTGGCACAGTGAATAGAGCACCGGCCCAGGAGTCAGGAGGACCTGAGTTCAAATATGTCCTCAGATATATGACACACTTAGTAGCTGTGTGATACTTGGGCAAGTCAGTTAGCCCCAATTGCCTTACCTTTCCCCCATCAAAAAAAAAAGAGAAAAAAAATTTATCTTAGAAAAAGAAGTTGAACAAAACATAAATGAGCTCACCAAGAAAAAAAAATATCCTAGGCCAGATGAAAGAAATCCCATTTAAAGTTACTGTAGACATTATAAAATATTTGGAAGTCTATCTGCCAAGACAAATCCAGTAACTATATGAACACAATTATAAAACACTTTTCACACAAATGAAGTCAGACCTAAGTAATTGGAAAAATAGCAGTTGCTCATGTGTAGGTGAGCTAATAAAATAAAAATGACAATTCTACTTAAATTAATTTACTCATTCAATACCATATCAATCAAACAACCACAAAATTAGTTTACAGAGCTAGAAAGCATAATAAAATTCATCTGGAAGAACAAAGATCAAGAATATCAAGGGAATTAATGAAAAGGAATGCAAGAGAAAGTAGCCTAGTCGTACCAGATGTAAAACTGTATAATAAACAGCAATCATCAAAACTATTTAGTAGTAGCTAAGAAATAGAGTGGCGGATGGGTGGAATAGGTTAAGTACACAGAACATAGTAGTTAATGACTATAGTAATCTACTGTTTGATAATCCAAAGACTGTAGCTTCTGGGATAAGAACTCGCTATTTGATAAAAACTGCTGAGAAAACTGGAAAATAGTATGGCAGAAACTAAGCATAGACCAACGTCTTATACTGTGTACTAAGAAAAGGTCAAAATGTATACATGATTTAGACAAAAAGGGTGATACCATAAGCAAATTAGGAGAGCAAGGAATGATTTACCTGTCAGATCCATGGAAAAGGGAAGAATTTATGACCACACAAGAGATAGAGGACATTACAAAATACAAAATGGATAATTTTGATTACATGAAATTAAAAGTTTTTGCACAAAGGCAGTGCAACCAAGATTAGAGGGAAATCAGAAAGCTGGGGAACAATTTTTACAGCCAGTATCTCTGATAGAGGACTCATTTCTAAAATATCTAGATAAATGAGGCAAATTTATAATAATCCAAGTCATCCCAAAGTTGACAAATGGTCAAAGAATATGAGCAGGCAGTTTTAGAATGAAGAAATTAAAGCTATCTATAGTCATATGAAAAAATGCTCTAAATCACTATTTTTTTTAAAGAGGCAATTAGAGTTAAATGACTTGCCCAGTGTCACACAGCTAGTAAGTATAAAGCATATGAGGTCAAATTTGAACTCAGGTCCTCCTGACTCCAGGGACAGTGCTCTACTTCACCACCTACCTGTCCCTCTAAATCACTACTGATTAGAGAAATGTAAATTAAACAACTCATATCACCTCATACCTATCAGATTGGCTGATATGACAATAACAGAAAATGACAAATGTTAGAGAAGATGTGGGAAAATTGGAACACTAATGCATTGTTGGTAAAACATTCTGGAGAATAATTTGGAACCATGCCCAAAGTGCTATAAAATTGTGCATACCCTTTGATCCAGTGATACCACTACTAGGTCTGTATCCCAAAGAGATGCTAAAAAAGGGAAAGGACCTACACATGGAAAAATATTAATAATACCCCTTTTCATGGTGCAGAATATTGGAAATGGAGGGAATGCCCATCAAGTGTGGAATGGTTGAACAAGCTGTAGTATATGAATATAATGGAATACTAGTGTGCAATAAGAAATGATGAACTAGCAGGTTAAAAAAAACAAACAAACTTGTGAAGACTTTTATGAACTGATATAAAGTGAAATGAGCAGAACTAGGAAAACATTGTACACTGTATCAACAACATTGTATGATGACCAGCTTTGATAGACTTGACTCTTTTCAGCAATACAATGATCTAAGACAATTCCAAAAGACTCATTATAGAAAATGCTATCCACATCCAGAGAAAGAACTGTGGAGTCTGAATGCAGATTAATATTTAAATCTATCTTTCTTTCTTTCTTTCTTTCTTTCTTTCTTTCTTTCTTTCTTTCTTTCTCTCTCTCTCTCTCTCTCTCTCTCTCTCTCTCTCCTTCCCTCCCTCCCTCATTCCCTCTCTCTCCCTCTTTCTCTCTCTCCCTGCCTTCCTCCCTCCCTCTCTCCCTTTCTCTCTCTCTCTTTCTGTTTCTTGTGGTTTTCCCCTTTTGTTCTGATTCTTCTTTCACAACATGACTAACATGATAATATATTTAATATGATTGCACATGTATAACCTATATGAGATTGCTTGCTGTCAAGGGAACACCTTGGGAAGTAAGGGAGGGAGAGAAGGAGGAAAAAAAAATGGAACTCAAAATCTTATAAAAGTGAATATTGAAAAATTAATAAATAAAAATTAAAAAAATATTAACTGCTCATGGGTATGCTCTTGCAGAAACATAATAGTTTAATTATGGAAAATAAAGAATATTTTCCTACTGTTATTCCTCAGCATATAAGCATTAAATTAGTATAACTGTGGATTGTATTGTGTTATAAAGTTTGATTTTGGGGATGGAGCCAAGATGGCGGTGTAGAAGCAGGAAAACTCCACAGCTCCCCCCATAACCACCTCAAATACCTATAAAATATGACTCTAAACAAATTTTAGAGCTCAGAACTGACAAAAGTGCAGAGAAACAAAGCCCCCTGGCAGGCAGGACAGGAAGGGTTCATCACAGCATGCTGGGAGCTGAAACCAGCCTGGCCTGAAACCACGGCTCGGCCCTGGGGCAGCTAGGACAAGCCGTGGCTGGAGCTTTCAGGAGAGCCGATCACCAGCAGATGTGGCAGTTTCCAGAATTATCAAACCATAAGAAACAAGGACAAAGTGAAAGGTCAGTGAAACTTGGTTAAATTTTGGGGAGAAAATGGTCTGGCCATCTGCAAGAAAGGGCAAGAAAGCAGCAGAAGTGGCTACAGCCTACATGTGGCTGCTTCAGAGCTCTCAGCATGCAGATTGCAGGGGGGCCAGGTGATCATTCAGAGGCTAAGTGCTCTTGCTATAAGCTGCATGGATCAGATCATGGTCTTGGGTGATGGTCCTGAGGTACGTGAACAGTGAGCCAAAGGTGGTGGGGGCTGCAGAGATGGCGGCCTCTTAATATCTCCAGCAGCTGCGAAAACCCCAGCAATTTGGGACAAAGCTCTCCCCTCTGGAAGCAGAGTTTTACTGAGCCCAAAAGTCAAGTAATTCACTGGCAACAGGAGCAGGCAAAGGAAGCAAAGCAAGCCCAGCAATGCAATTTAGATTCCTTTTTTGGGGACAAAGGGGATCAAAGCATGGAACAGGAGGAACACAATACAGTCAGAACTTCCACACCAAAAGCTTCCAAGAAAAATGGAAATTGGTTACAAGCCATAGAGCACCTTAAAAAGGATTTTGAAAACCAAATAAGAGAAGTGGAGGAAAAATTGGGAAGAGATATGAGAATGATGCAAGAAAATCATGAAAATCATTTTGACTAACTCAAATGTCAAAAAAGGCCCAAAAAGCCAATGAGGAGAAGAATGCCTCAAAAAGTCAAATTTGCCATTTGGAAAAAGAATCTCAAAAGCTCACTGAAGAGAATAATTCCTTCAGAATTAGAGTGGAGCAAATGGAAGCAAATGACTTTATGAGAAATCAAGATACTATTAAACAGATCCAAACAAATGAAAAAATAGAAGGCAATGTGAAATATCTCCTTGAAAAAAACCACTGACCTGGAAAATAGATCCAGGAGAGACAATTTAAAACCATTGAACTACCCGAAAGTCATGACCAGAAAAAGAACTTAGAAATCATCCTTCAAGAAATTCTCAAGGAAAATTGCCCTGATATTTTAGAACCAGAGTTAACTTATCAGTTATAGATAAGTGGCTAAATTTAGACAGAAGAGGCAAAAATACTGAGGACAGTGTGGCAGAGTCTTTGTTACCAGGTTTTAGTATATCTGAATTGACAAGAAAAAGAAAATATGTTGAATCATGTTACTCTCAAGAGGGTAAAGTTTAAACAGATTATTGAAACTGAAAGATGAAGTTATATTTTTGACTAAGCAGAAATCCAGTTTTGTTAATTTTTTTCATAATGGCTTATGACTTTCAAAACTGTATTATTTTTTGTAGGTTTTTGAAAAAATCAATGATTTAAACCTTCCACTTCAAGGGAAAAAAGTATAATATTTATGTTAAAAGATAAAATTGAAAGTTTTCTAAAAAAGTTAACATATAGAAGAATAGAGTGAAAATGGTTCTTTAGAAATGTTTACAGTTACAGATAATTTTATAATTAAAAATAACCTTCCCAAAGATTTTAATTTTAAGAGTTATAATTGATCATCCAAAGTGCCTATAGATATAGTTTAGTTTCAGAAATACTTCTCTTCAAATTTTGATTCTAAAAAACTAAGTTGGGTTCATAAACTATACTCAATTGAAATAAAAATCATCAGTCATCAGTCAAGAAGAATTGTTGGAGTTATCAAATGATACAGGTTTAAAACTTGAATTTCCTTAAAAAAAATCATTAAATGAATTTTGACTTGTGATAAGACAGAATTTCCAACGATTTCTGAAATGGCCCTAAACATTTCTGTCATTTTATACTACATATTTATGCAAAACAGCGTTCTCAGCATTCATGATTATAAAACAAAAATATCCACCAACTCTAAAAAACCTTGATCTACATCCTGCAGCATCAAATATTACACCAAGATTTAATTCTTTATGTAAAAATAAACAAGCACATCCATCTCAGTATGCAAATTTGTTTTTGTCTTTAACAAATGATAAAATTATATGTAAACCAAAGAATTGCCTTAAAATAAATTTCTTTCTGATTATCAGTAAATGTTTGATTTTGATACCTATTATATGAACTTATATGCCTAGGGTTGCATAAAACTTCTTGGTCAAAAAGGAGTTGCGAGCGGAAAAAGTTTAAGAAGCCCTGCTGGAAGAAATGATGAGAGAGTTGACTTTAGAAAACCTGGGAAGACCTCTATGTTTGATGCAGATTAAAGTGAACAGAACCAGAAGATAATTGTGCATAATAACAGCAATATTATAAAGCTAATCAACTGTGAAAGAACTTAGCTACTCTGGTCAATACAATGATCTATAAAATTCTGAAGGATTCATGGTGAAACATGCTATCCAACTGCAGAAAGAGAGAGAACTTATGGACTTTGAGGGCAGATTGAAGTATATTTTTTTCACTTTACTTTTCTTGCTTTTTTTCCCCCAAGGTGGCTAATATGGACATGTTTTTCATGATTTCACAGGTATTGATATATGCTTGCCTTCTCAATGGGTGATAGAGGTGCTAGGAAAAGGAAAAGAATTTGGAACTCAAAATTAAAAAAATTTTTAAAAAAGACATGAGGTCAAAGGGAAGGTTGCTCTTCTCCTCTGCATCATTGATGGGAGATCAGACTGATAGCAGAAAGTAGCAGTTGCCTGGAACTGGCACAGGTTAAAGTAGTTTCACAGAACCGTAGCAGTCTAACTTCATGGAAACTTTATTGTGGGGGAGAGGCACCAGGGCTTACTGGATACAGGCTCCAGAACCACAGTCTGGCCATCCTCACATACTTTCTGGATGATCCTGGGAAAGTTACCTGAACTCTAAGTGTTCTAGGCAATTCTCAGGCTATAAGATGCCCCCATCTGTAATGCAGGGATTTTTCTCATCCAGGAGTTTCCCATTGCTAAGGAAATCACAAGTCTGTTCTTCATCACTTTCCTAATAATGATGAGGAAGAGGATGAAGGATAGAAAGAAACTGCTTTCAATGCTGCCCTAAACTAACAACAGCTTTCTTGCTGGCTTGGGAATTTCAGTTTTTTACTTGATTTGATGAAAAGCCCATATTTTTCTCCCATATGACATATACAGGTTTTACAGAGGGCTCACAAATATAAGTGTATACTTTTAAAAGTGCAATGGAGATTTCTAGTCTTTTTAGCCACAGTTGTCAAAGCAACCAGAGCCGACAAACCTATTCAAAATAAAGGCAGAGTGGTATTGATGATACCTTATCAGTTTGTCCATAACCCCTCAAAGCATCATCATCCACCTAGCTACTGATACATTCTTGCTTTTTTGTTTTAAGAGACTTTTTTTGTTTGTTTGTTTGGTGAGGCCCAGACTTGCCAAACTGAGTCATCAAAAAGTCACACTGGTTTTGAGTCATCTTAGGAAAATTTTACTGCCTACAACAGGCTAATGTGAGAAACACACACACAGACAAAGAGGTTCTATTTAGGTTAGCAATTCTCAAATTCTGCAGACAGCACCTCGGCCTTAGTACAAGCTCAGGGTAAAAGGCTGCTTACAAATACAGTTTCTTCTGTTGAGGATCACAGAACTGCTATTTCACACTAGATGTCTTACCAATCATGACAAAGTAGACTGCAAAGGGGAACTGAATTGCCCCCAAAGGACCCTTGGTCCTGGGAATGTCTAGTAAGGTAGACCTGATGACTATATTTAACAGCTTCCTCTGCTTTAGTATTGTGATATTGATCTGAACTTCTGAGTTTTTCTGATATCTAGAATTTCAGAAGCATGTAGAGTCTGGCCTGAGTCAGCCAGAGGACACCTATAGTGAAGAACACAGAATCTTAGAGGACATCTTATGCAGCTCTCATCTGAAATATGAATCTCTCCCACTTAAGGCATTAAATCAAATTCCTTAGGTCTCTTTTTGCCTGGGCTAAAAGTGGCAATATAACTCAGAGTTTTAGGGTTTTAACACAAGTAACCTAGCAGGGAAAAGATATTGTTATTCAACATTAAGAATTTTGTTCTATTTGCCTCAGTTTACTGGTCTGTAAGGTAATAATAATGGAACTCACTTCCCAGGGATGTTGTAAGGATCACATGATTGGCACAGGACAAATGCTATCTGAATATTTACTGTTTTAATCAAATGTTTAAATGTTTCATATTTGGTAACTTTATGAGTTTTTAGATGTGATCAGTATGCCAATGGTGATGAGATGAATGATTTTCTCTGTAAAGCAATTTAGAAACACATTCAACCAAATTAAGGTCACTTGATTGGTAATTAAGTGATTTTTGCTTCACGTTTTAAATATATGATAATCGTTTATGGTATTGTTATATTGCTAAATTTTCTTATATTGTGTAATTTGGTCAACAATTGTATCACCTATGCTGTTTGAAAAGCAATAGCTCTTATAATCTAGATGTTGTTAGATTAAAAATTGTACTGTCAGAGAAAAAAATGAATGGGTTAGGAAACAGTCAGGTCATTTTATCTGACCATGTGTTGTAATATTCTGAAGTACTGTAATTTAAGAAATCACAGACTTCTGAGGTTTGTCTATATTTAAAAGGTAAGTTTCAGTTAAAATTATTTGGCTATTACTTATGAAAATTAAGACTGTTAACTAAGTTATTTGGAGTTGTTTAAATCAAGTATTTACCAAAGTATTTTTGTAAAAGTAAACTTGGTAATTATGCAAAGAAAAAAACCTTGTTTACTCTCCTTTGTAATTCTTATCAACCCTGTGCTAGAGTTTTGTGTTGTAGAATTCTTACTGAGTAAATGGGTGCTTACAGAAAAACAGTCAGCGGTTCAATGGAAGGAGCATCAGAGATCTGAAGTTAGTGATTAATATTAAAGTATCGAAATTAGTGTAATGAGTTGTAAGTGGGAAAGATCTTACTGTTTAGATCTGAATTCATTTCATGGTCTAGCAAGAGTCAAAATTAGTGTTTGAACTTATCATATGCATAAGATTCAATTCCTGAAATATCTCCCTTTTTTCAGATTGAGTATGGTTAGAG
The DNA here is from genome assembly GCA_028646515.1 of Pseudochirops corinnae. Lineage (NCBI taxonomy): Eukaryota > Metazoa > Chordata > Mammalia > Diprotodontia > Pseudocheiridae > Pseudochirops > Pseudochirops corinnae. Next base: position 151,089,161 of record CM053586.1, on the reverse strand, counting down.
AAGGGTAAAAAAGCTTGAGAAACAGAGATGCAAATCTATTAGAGTAGTAACTTATGAACTATCTTGTGCTATCTTAATGGGAAATTTGATTTTACTTATGTTTGTTATTGAGTGAAAGAAGTCAAAACTTCTCAGACTATACTCTAAAATCTAGTCAGGCTTTTCATGGGAAACAGGCCCAAGTTTCCCTTCACCGGAAATCATATGATTTACACAGACTCAAAACTCAGAGTGGTAGGGAGTCGCCCCTCTCCTCAGTGACATCTCAGCATAAGCCATGCCAAATAAGGACAGAAATACTTTCTCAAATGTACATTGGGTGGTCTACTGTTTCCTTGTTCCCGTACTTGAGGTAGATTGCCATGCTTAGACTGTGCACCTGACTTCCAGCCAAGTTGGACCTTGAAGAAAAGGGTTGGGGCTGGGGTAGGGTGGGGGAGAATTCCGCATTAGGGCTTTATAATTTTGCCATTTCCTTTCGTAAATTGCTTCTCCTCCCTGACTATTTGTCAGAAGGGGGGTTTGCTCTTTCTCGAATTCATAAATAAACCATTTTTTTCTGCTTCCTATTACGTGAGAGAAAAGAGTTCAGAGTCTGAATCTGAGGTCAGAAAAGTTCTTTATTCTTTCTCATGAGAAAAGACTCTGCCCCTGTTGCTCAAATGGCATCTGCCAGGGAGAGAGCAACAGGTAGAAGAAAGCCTATGGTTATATAACTTTTTAATGCAGAAACCCAATCCTCCAACTGGCCTTCACTCTCATTGGTAGGGAGGCTGGCCCACAACTTAAGTGGCAGAATCTCTCTGTGAGACAAAGGACCCAGAAACATGTGGGTGTCCAATGAAAGGCCAGGAAAGCAGTCTTTTCCTTATTTGGCATATCTTGTGCTGAGGTGGCACTGGAGAGAGTCTCCATTGCTCTAAGTCCCAGATTCCTGTAAGGTCAGGTGACTTCTAAAGTTAGGCCTAGTGAATACTGAAGCCATTCTAGATTTGATTTTTCTGAATGGGGAAACTTCACTATAAATTATCCCTCACACTACCTTGAGAAGCCTCTGTGTATTATTTGGGTAAGGATCTCTGTTGCACACAGTTTTGGGGTTTATACATTATTTAATCAGGAACTAATACATGTGTAGGAATGTGTATGCAAAGTATTTAAGACTCATCTTAAAGATGTTCCCATTGTTTAAGTGATTCTGAGAGCAGTAGTATTTTTCTGTGATGATAGTTGCATACCTGAAATTCTGATTATTGGAACTTGCTATTCAAGACCTTATGAGACTGTTAACTGACTGTTGTTCTGAGTCTGACTCCAGGTATGATAATCAAGGAATACTATTGAGCCAATGATCCATGATGAGGGTGCAGAGGGTGTACCCTTGGGAGAATGACTATTCTGCATGGGCTGAGCATAATTCTCCTGACTCAATTTCCCCACTATGACACCTGGCAGACTTTAAGCCTGGCTCAATATAGTGGGCCATCTACATAACTTCTGCCTGGAATTGACATGAAGTTAGAGAAACATCATTCCCTTACTATAGTTATGTCCCCATTCTTTTATGGCAATTTTCTATAATCAAAAAGTTTTGTAAAAGCAATATTAAATCTATTAAATAATGGATTGATACCAGCTGAAGCTACTATACTAAGATGCAAGTATAAGATTGAGTTATTTGGCCTAGAATTTTAGCCCAAAAAACTAATTAAGTATTTAGCTTTGACATCTGTTACTAGTATATATTCCTTTATAAATTAGGGTCCTTTAATTCCTCATAATGATATGAGGATAATTATATTAAAGACCTGTGAAACCAGGATATGATTGTGTTATTTAGTACAATTAGTTAATTTTAAAAGAAGGATAACTTGTATTCTATCCTGTAAATGTTGTAAAAGAAGCATCCACTTTAATTAGGGATTATTTATTGAACATGGTGGAAAGTTGGAGATGTTTTATTATAAATAACTTACTTCATATGCACCATTTTAAAACTGATTGCTCAATGTATTTATGTATACCATCCCAGAACCTTTTGTTAATCTGGCAACTTTTCTGTTATTAATTCTTTAGTGGAATCTCATCCTCCTGGTGGGGGAATAAATAATGCCAAGTACAAAAGCAAAGTATAAAAAAAAGAGTTATAATTTTTCTGTTTTTATTTGAGTTTCTTAAACGTGACCATTGGCCAAGGTTCCAATTTTGATTTTATAATAATAGAGACATAAGGGTTGAGTTAACTTTCATTATTTGACCTGGTTATTGGCAAGGTAATTTAAAATTGTGTTAAGATCAATTTTGTAGGAGATTTTAACAGAAAGAAGATATATACAAGGAGTCTTAAAAAAAAAAGACAGTCTGCTGAAGATTGCTTAAACCACACTCCAACCAGAAAATTTCTTCAGATGATGTTTGGAATATCAGGCGGCTGTATAAGATGAGACTTCTGAGCCTTAAATGGACAATTTTATTCACTGCTTACCCTTTCCCTTTGCATCTTTTAATCTGTATAGTCCATGTACTAAAAAGGGGACTACCCCCTTGGTTTTGTCTATGTGTTAATGATTTCTTCCCTTTTCCCCTCCTCCCATATAGTTATCCATCATAAGTGCCAAAACCCTAGATGAAGTGTTAACCATATCAGTTAGTGGATCATTGAGAAGGCTATGCCTCTCATTAGAATCAGATAGTAGAATGTGAAAAATGATTTTTCTTAGAATCAATATCTTGGAGACTCAGAGCTCCATCCTCCAAACCTCCTTCTCTAAAGTTCTCCACGAGGACATTACTGATAATGAGATTGCATGGAGTCTTATTCTGGTCAGACCTCAAACCCAAACCTGAATTGATTTTATGAAAGATATGGAAGCTCTATTGTGTTCTGCTCAGGCTTGGGTGGAGACATTATTCTACCTAGATAGCCCAAGGTTGGGAATGGTCTGGTACGGTTGAGGGGTAGTCTGATAGAAGAGGTATTTCCTCTGTCAGGAGGTGGGGTGTTATCAGCCCCTGTTGTAAAGGTGTATAAACTGGGCACCCCAACTCCCAGATTGAGCCCGTTCTGGACTGGCCCCCTTAGGTGGGCCCAGTTCTGGACTGTAACTCTCATGCAATGCATGTCACCAGCTTGAGAGAAATTAAAACGTGGACATACAACCTATTTTGTTTGTCTCTTTCTTAGAACAAACTCTGTGAAAGGCTGAAATTTCTCAGATATGCCCAATGTGTTAATTTGTTTTGTTAGAACACATATTTGTTACGTGGTTGGAGGTGGAGGAATTCTCTTTGGCTTTCTGGGTTAGTGAGTAGTAATATATAAGGGGGAAAAAAAACATTTTAGTAGTGCACAAAGAGAAAAAAGGTACAGAAAAGGACACAGCGATTTTGTTTTTATATATGTATATATATATATATTTATATTTAAAAACAAGCTACATAAGTTCAGTTTCTAAAACAATTCCTTTGCTTTGTATCTTGAAATGTTTGTATGTATTGAGTAAATTCACAATTAAAAAAGAAATTTAAAAATTAAAAAGAAAAGAAAATTATTTGATGAAATAATTTTCTCTCTTTCCATCAAGCTGTATTTACTCTTTAATTTAGGAAGATCAAAGAGTCTAAAATGGATGAAAAATAATTGATAATAATAATGGCTAACATTATATAGTGTTTATGATGTGCCAGACACTGTGCTAAGCACCTTACAATAATATCTCATTAAAACTTTACAAAAACACTGGGAGATAGGAGTTATTATTATTATTCCTATTTTATAGATGAGAAAATTGAGGCAAACAGGGGGTAAGTGACTTGCTCAGGGCCACACAGTATGTGTCTGAGGCAGAATTTGAACTCAGGTCTTCCTGATTCTAGGCCCAGTACTCTCTCTCCTATACTATTTAGCTTTTAAATACCAAGAAAAGCTTTCCACGGGTAGCAGCAATAGACCAGGAAGCAAAGAAATATAATCCATAAACACTATGTACCAGCAATAAGGATCCTTCTTTAATCAGGCAAACTGATTATTCCTGAATTCTTGAATGAATTCCTATGAACCAAAACCTTGGTAGACAACAAATTCGCCTAAAGATCTCACTTCTGACAAAGGCCATTCCAGAAAACTGTTCACTACTTACTGCTATCAGTACTCTGAGCTTCTAGGATCGTCCAGGTGGTCTTAAAATATCTTCAGTGTTTTTTCCATTGCTTAACTTATCCTTTCCATATTGTTCAGTGACCTAGACTTGAGGTTCAGTAACCAGTCAGTGTGACTACAATTGGTTGAAAAAAATGAATAATGCCAATTTTTCTTTTGCATCCTCAAATCAGAGATGACATGGAGATGCAGTGTGCAATTCGTGAAAGCAACTTTACAAAACAAAAAGGCAAGCTTCGTAAACTTTTAGACAATAAGCAGTAGAGCTAGGAGTCTGTCCAAAGCAAGGTCTGAAGACTGGCCACCTAAAACTTTGGGGTTTTCACTTTAACACATGAGACTTAGAAAGATAAATAAATAAGACCTTTATTAAGCTCTTACTATGAGCCAGAAGCTTATATTATCATAGGAATTATAACGAGAAAGATTAGCTATCATTTAGTCTAACCCCCTCATTATAGAAAACAGGCCTAGAAAACAAAAATCATTCACTTTGAACAACACAGTTGGTAGGAGAAATAGAGTGGATTTGAACTCAGGTCCTTTCACTTCAATCCAACGGTCCTTCTACTACATTCAGTTAGTTTGTCTTTGGCAATGTAAATGCCCTGTGTTTCTTGGTATCAGAACTGTGCATTTATGAAAATAATATTGATAAAATGTTTGAATTATGCTCTAAGTAGCTGTTTACCTTTTCTGTCCCTAGTCAGCAATATGGTACAAAGAACAGAGTATCTGACTAGAAACCTGGGGGCCTAAGGTTTTAGTGCTGCTTTTGTCACTAGTTAACTGTATAGCCTTGAAACTGCCACTTTAATCTTTCTGAGTCTCATCTATTAACGGAGAAGTTTGGACTAGATTATTTCTAATGTTTCCTCCAGTTTTTACATTCTTTGATTCTAAACCATTGACATTGAGAGAACAGGCCTAATTGATACCTGGGCAGGGAAAACTGGAACACTCAGAAACAAGCCTAAGGGTAAAAAAAGCTTCTTTTCAATCTTGGCAGAGTCTATTTGGCCATGGAGAGACAGATGTGCTCTTTTAAACCAAACTGTTCACATGCAAATAAGGCATCCATCTATATCCTTTATGTCTTAAGCATTTATTCATAACCATAGTTTATTTTTTTCAAGCTGTTCAAATCTAATGTGAATATCGTTTTTTACATAGAAGTTTTAATAGTTTTTATTTAACCAAAGTTTTTTCCTATCATTTCCAGACAACAAACTGTTCTATGAAGAGGAATCTTATTAGTTGAGTTAGCTTAGTTATTTTTCTTTATGTTTTCAAAAATTATTTTCCCTATCTTTTTCAGAATGAAATAGCTGCTCCTTATAAAGGGGCAGAAAACTAAGGGCATGGTACTTTACAAAAATGTGCATTTACACAGAAACGTGTGTGTTTGTGTGCGTATAGGTCTATGACTGTGATTTTACCAGTATGAAGAACTCTCAACATGAAAACTTTTTTTTCACCAATGCAGATCAACAACTGGTTTGTAACTTACTGTCTTAGAGAGTTGTGAGGCCAAGAGGTAAACTGACTCATCCAGGATCACACAGCTAGTATGTGTTACAGGCAGCACTAGATCTCAAGTCTTCCTGATTCAAAGGTTTGTCCTGTCTCCACTACTACATTCTTTGGAATGTTACATTTGTTTTGATCATACCTTATAAAGATGATAACATAAGCTCTGACTTTTAAACTTTTATAGTAGTAAAAGAACACCAAAAGTTCAGTTTTCAAAGAAAGGAAATAGGCAAAAAGGAAAATAAATACGTGGTTAGTAAAATGAATGAAGATTGCACCTTACCTTGCTCACAGTGAACTCCAGTCCTTCCTAGAGGGCAGTGACATGTGTATCTTTCAGGCAGTGAGACACAGGTTGCTCCCTGCCCACATTGATGTGGTGGCTCATGTTCAGGGTCACAGATAGAAACTGTCTCTGTGCAAAATGCTCCTTTCCATCCTTTGGGACAGTCACAGCTGCAGGTTGAAAAAGAAGACAATATAGTATAGTTTGAGCACCTAAACAGAAGTGAACAACTTCTTTTCTATCCATCCATTAATCAATCAATGACATGTATTTGTTAAATGCTTACCATGTTCCAGTCATTGTGCTGTGGATTGGAGATCCAAAGTCAAAAATGAAACACTCTCTGCTCTCTCAAGGTTTTGAGACTTGCACTCTGGTCTTACTATTAATTTTTTTTTCTCCTTCATTGCATGTATTCAAGGAGAAACTACATGACCACCTTTTGGGGGTTGTAATAGAGTAGGCCTGACTTGGGCTGGTCCCCTGGTAGTTTTGATTCAAAACTGGAATGGAATAAAATACTCAAACCATCTAACAGTTAAGAAAAGGAAGTTTATTTAGTCATAATAAGGGAAAGAGATTCAGAGAAAAGAAGGGATGTTTATCCAGGATGGGGTTGAATAAGATTCCCCAGTCTTCTTCACGCTGTTAGTTTATGGTTTGAAAATTCTGGTTGGGCCCTAGCCTCTGGAGTCTTGGCTGTTTTAAATCTATGTGGCCAGACAGCTACATCAATAATCCTGAGCCACTCAAATTGCAAGGACAGTTTCAATACCTTTTAAGGAAAAAGTAGCTAGAGTGAGTGGGAGGCAGCATCAAGATGGCAGAACTTGTCTGAGCTCTCCCAGCTTTCCCTTCAAACAACTTTAAATAACATCTCAAAACAAATTCTGGAGTGGCAGAACTCACAAAAGGACAGAGTGAAACAATCTTCCAGTTCAAAACAACTTGGAAGGCTGAGCAGATTGGGGAAGACAGTAGTCAGAAGCAAAATACTTCTGAGGATGGACAAAGCTGTGAAAAATTTTTACTCTAAATTTCTCTGATAAAAGACTCATTTCTCAATTATATAGAGAACTTCGTTAAATTTATAAGAATACAAATCAATCTCCAATTCATAAACAGTCAGAGAGTATGAACAGGCAGTTTTCAGCCAAAGTAATCAAAACTATAATCATATGATAAATATTCTAAATCACTACTGATTGGAGAAACACAAGTTAAAATAACTACGAAGTACCGCCCCACATCTATCAGATTGGCAATATAACAGAAAAGGAGAATGACAAATGGTGGGAAAATTGTTGGTGGAGCTCTGAACTGATTTAACCATTTCGTAAAGCAATTTGGAATTCTGCCCAAAGGGCTATAAAAATAAAACCCTTTGACCCAATATACTGCTGCTAGGTTTGTATCCCAAAGAGAAGAAAAACAAAAAGGAAAAGAACCTATATGTACACAAATATTTATAATGGCTCTTTTAGTGGTAGTAAAGAACTGGAAATTGAGGGGATGCCCATCAATTGGAAAATGGTTGAACAAATTGTGGTATATGCTTGTGATGGAATACTATTGGGCTATAAGAAATTATGAGTAGTATGCTCTTAGAAAAACACAGAAAAGACTTATATGAAATGATACAAAGAGAAATGAGCAGAACCACGGTAACATTTTATGTAACAGCAATACTGTATGATGGTCAACTGTGAATGATTAAGCTATTTTAAGCAATACAATGATCCAAGACAATTCTGAAAGATTTATGATGAAAAACGCTAAACATTTCCAGAGAAAGAACTGAATGCAGATTGAAGCATACTTCCTCCCCTCCCCCCTTTTTTTTGGTCTGTGTTTTCTTTCAAATGACTAATATGGAAATATATTTTGCAAGACTGTACACATAAAACCTATATCAAATTGCCTGCCTACTCATTGAAGGGGGAGGAGAACAAAAGAAGGAGAGAATTTGAAACTCAGATTTAAAAGAATGTTAAAAATTGTTTTTACATGTAATTAGGGAATAATAAAATATTAAATAATCAAAAAAGTACATAACAAATTCTACATGTTAAAAATATATATTATTTAACAATACCATGAAAAGGAAAAAAAAGGAATCTGCCTATCTGGAAGTTAGGATACTGCTTCCACCATAGAACAGGGATTCTTGACTGGGGAAAAGTTGATGGAGTCTGAGGACTTCTTCCAACTCAGATCCTGTAATTTAGTAGAAAATTTTATAGGAATGGGTAACATTAGAAACATTGTTGTGGTTGTTAAGAAAAAACAACAACCCCAAATAAAACAAAATGCAGTATCATTAGCTGCTTAACATGAGCAAGGCAAGAAGAATGTAAGGAAGATTCTACTAAGCATTTTTCTTTGCTGTTTTCCTCCAGCTAGAGGACTAGACCACAAAGGCCAGGAAAGAAGCTCCTGGCATAGTCCATGGCATGTGGCCTAGATAGCAAGATTTCTCAGGTCATACAATGTGGATGAGGTGAAAGGTGCTGCCCTCTCAAGTATAGCATTTCTTGGTTTTAATATGTGAACACTCAGATGATCTGAGATTTCATTAGGTTAGAGAACTCCCAGTGGTATCTCCTTCGACCAAAGCAGTCTATAATCCAGGCTCTATTCTTTACCTTACCTGGTCTCTTAGTTTAGTAGCTTAGTTAATCCAGATAAAGCAACTTTCTATTTTATAAACTGACAGTTTAGTAATGCAGTAGTTATTTTTCCAAATAAACGTTGCTGCATAAATGATAAATTTGAGCAACATCGTATTATTTAAAATGGTATCTGTTTTCTCTGTGCCTTTAGGAAGTTTCTTATCTCAAAATCTGAGGCTGTTAGGTAGGTGATGCTGTGGATAAATTGGCCTGGAGTTAGGAAAACCTGAATTCAAATTTGTCATCAGACACTAGCTGTGTGACTCCGGGTACCTTACATAACTCTGGTCTGCCTCAGTTTTCTCAACTGTAAAATGGGTATAATAGCAACCACCTGCTGTAGTTGTGTTGGGTTGTTGTGAGGATTAGATGAAATCCTTTTCTTCTTTCTTATGTCCTTTTTTCCCTATCTGCCCTTTTCCCTCCCTCCCTTCCTAACTCCTAGCTTCTTGTCCTTATGGAGGATCTACTAGGTATAAATCACAGAATGACATGGTTGAAATTGTAGGTGGTCTAAAGATCAAGAGAGATGATGTAGTGGATATGAGCAACTTAAAGCAAATTGCCAATGAAGATTTGTAAGCTAGAAGTGGCATAAAATAAAAACTATACATCCAGGATATTTATGACTAGATAAGGAAGTAGGGTTATCAACAGTAAGAATGAAGAATAACAGATGAACAGTACCAGGACTCTGCTCTACTCATCATTGCAATGTGGTGAAGGGAAAGGAGAGTGGGCATCAAGGGACATTTTTTACTCTCTTAACTCATGTGATTTGATGTGGCTCAGTTAGCTTCTTTGGGTCTCAGTTTCCTCCTCTGTAAATCTAGGAAACTGGATAGATGATTTCTAAGGTCTCTTTCAGCTCTAAATCTATGATTGTATAAATATTAATCAGAACCAGAAGATCTCCCATGAATTTGGTAAATCTTTAATGAAGATTTACAGATACAATTTGAAACAGGATCACAAAAGTTGAAAAGGCATAGATAGGTCTGTGATCTATATTTAAGTAAATCCTATGTACATATTCCTACATAAAAGTTTGTAGGCAATACAGAAATCCATTTAGATTGAAATCTAGGTGGGAAGTAAAATTTTATACACATGAAAAAGCTAAATAAAATGGGATGCTATAGAAATTCAGAGAAAGGTAAAATCAGTGGGATCTGGGATGTTTGGGGAAGGTTCTTGGAGTGTGTGAAGGAGACAGACTTTAGGAAAGGTAGGTTGGACAACACTGAAATTCCACCTCATACCCTGAAAAGTGGCAGGTTTATATACAATAGGAACAGTTAATATTGGACAGGCTCTACAAAGACAGATACACTAATGAACTGTTGATAAAGTTATGGATTGGTTTAACTGTGGAAAGCAAAGTGGAATTAGGCTAAAAAGTTTGATAAACTGACCATATTCTGACTCAAAGGTCCCAGTGCTAGGCACATACCCAGAGGAGATCCAAGACAGAAAGAAAGGTCCTACATATCAATATTTTCTCATCAAAATGTTGTTAGTATAAGTATTATAGTAGTAAAGACCTAGAAATAATATACAAATGAATAGGGAAGGGCTAAACAAATTGTGGTACATGAATTTAACGTACTATTATTTTATCATAAGAAACAGTGACTATCAGGACTACAGAAAAGCATAGGAAGACTTACATACATGAACTGATGCAGAATGATGTAAGTAGAATCAGCAGAACAAGATACACAATGACAAAAGCATTGTAAATGAAAAGAATGACAATGATAGCAACAAAAATTAAACTGAACATTGTGTAATTAATCTAATTTTGCTTAACATAAAACTCATGAATGCTTTGCATTGCATGTCTCTATTTTAATCCCATTTTTGGGAATGCAAATAGGAGATGTCAGTGACTAGCTTGGTAATTACAGGATTTAAATAGGAAAGAGGTTTTCACTTCAGTTAAAAATAGTCAGGATTTTATCTTGGCTTGGGGTTTTTGAGATATTATGACCTCATTAATATATTTTTTTTGTCTGTTTACAACTTCCATAAAATAACAAAGTGAAAAGTCTACATTGACTAGAGGACCATTTTGTTCATAGAATAAGGATGGTACAAGAGCTCTTTGAAGTGAAGTCAGTTTACTTTGAACATGGGTGCCTAAAGTCAAAAAGTAAAGGTCACACTCTCTGAGCTGCCAGGTGGGAAGAGGTGTGGTCTTGGGATATTCAGCTCCTCCACTTTTCTTGTCAGGAGGTAGGGTAGGGAAAAGTCAGATTTTAGCCAACTCTATGGTTTCTACAGAGAAACCTGCTGGTTACAGTTAAGACAGGCCTCTGACTAGAAACTGGTTAATGAGTAGCTAGTTCTGGTCAAAAGATACTGGAAGTATCACTAGAGCAGAGCAGCAAACATCAAGGAAAAACACTTATAATGCCTTCTTGTTCTTCCTCGTGTGCACAGCTACCCCAATAAATGTGGAATTGTCAACACTCTGGCCCTATATTAGAGAACACAGTCAGGTTAATTGGGCAAGCAGTAGATTGAACAAACATATTTGTATAGAACCTTCTACCTTACTCCTCCAAGTAAGGGAGCCCTTACCTCTCCAACTTGCATTAAAACTCTGAAGAGGGGTCCAGAGAGGGTGACTGGCTTCTATTATACTCATGGTTGTAGGGGTAGCCCAGAGAGGCCAGATTTATAGTAGTGTAATTCACAAATCCTGAGTCTATTTCCTATTAACAATCAGTAAATAGACTTAATTAGTTTTTAGCAAAGATATTTACTAAGATAGTATAGTAAGAATAATTGGTGCAAAATATATGCCCTGCTCTCCTCCACCAAAATAAAAACCTGGGATGCCCTTTCCCAAGAATACATCATGAAAAGAGTAGGCTAAAACTTAGAATACAATGATGGTGAAACACATTTATAGGATACATATCTGACAAAGAGTAACTCACAACTCCTAATGCTTTATGATCAGGAAGTCCTTTCTCAAGTTCACAGCCAGTGTTCTTTTCTAATGGAAGGAGTCATGTTCCTTTAAATTGCCTCCAACTTTGGGTAACTATCTGTGTCTGTTTCTCTTCAATGTCCTCTGCTTTGCAGGTAGAGATATTGTCTCCTATTGTTTCAGGTAATTTGATCCCAGATGAACATATGACCTACAACTGGTCTGTTCTCTTCAATGACATGATCAAAGGGGATTCTTTCTCAAGACCCTGGCTCCAATTCCAGAATCCTCAGCTCATAGACTTAGAGTCCTCTATTGCTGGTATTTCTCCAGCTGTTTACAAGCCTCTAGTAGTTTGTTTGGTTAGCCAATCAGCTATTCCCTTCTTGACCTCACAAACATGTCAGAGAGTAGAGATCATCTTGTTTGTACCGTATAATTGTAATTATATTAGTTGTACTTGGAGGTGTGGAATCATATCTCCTTTCCCTTAATCAAGAAGTAAGTGAATAGTCAAATTAAGAATGATACAATTCAAACTATGTATGTGATGGTCAGTGCAAAACAAGAGTGATGGAATTAGTAAGGGAAATCATCCTGAAGGAAGGGTGTCTTGAACTGGAAGAAACTATAGGCAATGATTGAAGAGAGGACATTTAAGGTATAATCAAAGATAAAGGAATAAATAGGCCATCTAAATTTATAATCCCATGCATAGGTGCTCAATGAACGTTTGTTGATTAAATAATAATAGTTTCCATGTACACGGTGCCTTGTATTTTACATATGTTATCCTGATATCAAAATAAAGAATATTCATTTTTCCATCTCTGCTTTCTAGTGATCTTTAATTCACTAGATATTCCTTGAGAGTAGGAACAATTTAATTTCCTTTGAGTACCCATTGCCTGGTCTAGTGCCTGACTTCATAAGTGTACTTAATAAAGGTCTTTTTAATGAAACTGAACTGAATTTGTTGGTATTCCAAAATGGAGCTCTCCCATTTTCCTCGGATAACCCTGATAGAATATGACTATTATTAATATACAAATCCTTGCAACATTCGGCAATTATTAAGCACTATGTGTAAGTCAGTATGCAATGCTGTGAAAGAATGTTGCAATAACTTCCATTTACCATTCTTCACAGCTAGAATGGGATGCATTATTTTTGACTTGTACCTAGAAGTTATGACTCATTCTAGAACATGGGAGAGAATAAAATCCCAGGCTGTGACCCAGGATAAGGAATTCTGTGCTCAAAGAGTTAAGGAAGAAGGCCCTTTGAAAAGTTTTCTATGGCCAGGCTGGGGAGGTGAGGCTTGTGGATATCTACAATTTTGCCCTGAAGTAGACCTAAAGCTGATTATACCAAGTCTGGTTGTAGTGTAGTGAATCTCAGGAATGGGAGGCTCCTCAGGCTGCCTAAAGAGGGGAATAACTGGCCTGTTTTTTGGAACTAGAACACCTCAAAGTGTCTGTGCTGATCTGTGAGACATTTGGGTGTCTGTGAAGTCCCCGTACTTCTTGTCTGGGCAAGACAGGGAGATCCAGTCTTACTCCTCCCTACTCAAAAGAAAAGGAAAAGAAAGTCTTCCATAGTTTATCTGTAATAGTATGGGTCTAGTCAAATGACATAATATATGAAAAGCTCTTTGCAAATCTTAAATTACTATATAAATTAAAGAGCTATATTATTAATTTTTTTGAATTTAGGATATGCGTAATTTGCAAAAAGTTGCTTGGTAAACAGCTGACTGTGGGGAGTCAGGGTATTCATTTTTAAACATCTTTGATTTTGCCTAGAACTTGCTTCATCTTTTTGAAAGCATTTGCATTTTTTACAGGAGTAATGATATTCTTACATTTAAAAATGGATTAATTACCTTAATGGATCAAGATCTGGTTATTTCTTGAACTGTTTCTTTTAACTTGGAGTTGGGCAGCTAGGGGGCACGGTGAATAGAGCACTGGATAAGGTACATCTTCATGAGTTCAAATGTGGCCTCAAACATTTACTAGCTTTATGATCCTGGACAAGTCACTGAAACTTTTATATTTACCCCAGTTTTCTCATCCATAAAATGAGTTGGAGAAGGAAATGGCAAATCACACCAGTATCTCTGCCAAGAAAACCCCAAAATGGGGTCATAAAGAGTCGGACCTGACAGAAACAACTTAACAACAACAAAAAGGCTTGGGCTCAAGTAGGGCTATTTGACATGAGAATTTTAATCTGTTACTGTTTGGACTGGGCATGTTATCTGATTCTATTAAATGCATACACTTTCTTTATGAGGACAGTAAGAATGACATGAAAATCCGTGAAGCCTTCCACATTTGTCTCTTACACTTTTGGGAAATTCTAGAACCTATGCTGTACTTACCATTGATTTGGGCACCTTCACATTGTTTTTGTCATTATGGATTTTTCAATGCCATGTTTTAAGTAGGGCACCTATAATGTATGTAACACATACTCAATATAAGTCTTTAAGGAACACAGAGTGCAGAACTGGAGTAATATAAAAAACATCTAATAAACACATTTACTTTTGTATATTTTTTATGAGTCTCACATGAGTTCTATGTGCCAACTCCTATGTATAGAATCAAAGTAAAGCCAGAGAAGTTATTTTTTTTCCAACCCAAACTATTAACTTGAGACAAAGAGTCTGTGGTTTTTTTTATTTATGCCAGAGCTAGTTTCAAGGGACATGAAGTTTTTTTTTTTAAACTATGCCTTCTTTTGATTTTATTTGTGAAATTATATAGGAACACAAACAGAACTCTTAGTACTTTGCTGTATTTAGAGCAGAAAAACATGGTTTTGGCATGTTTAAGGATCATAGGCTTAGAGCTAGAAGAAACCTGAGAATCCATTGATTCTAGCTCAACTTCCTCATCTAAGACTCAGAGGTTAAGTTGCTTGTTGTAAAGCCAAGCATGAACAGCTTTCCAGAAAGGACTGCTGCTGTGAACAGCTTCAAGGTTCTGATTACATAGTATAGTGAACTCTATTTATTCAGCAGTAAATCAAGGCAAAACATTCACAGAAATCAAAACACAGCACTAACAATGTTATGATGTAACAAAGTATCACTAAAATGGCCACAAAGTTTTCACCAAAGTGGTCACATAGTTTTAAGTAAAAGATACAATCATTTAGTAACTCAATCATTTAGTAAGTCCTTAATTCAATCATCCTTAAGGAGGCTTGTCTCCTTAAAGGACACAAAATACAAAGGTCAAAGTTCTCCATGCCTAGATCAGAGTAAATCATAATATTCTCAGTCAGCATCAGGTACTCAAGAAGAGGTCTTTTCATCTTAACTCAAGCCTGGCTCTCAGCTTTCCATAGTTCCTCTTCCACGGTCCCAGCTCCTGCCCAAATCTGTCCAACTGTCACCTGGGTTCAAAGACAGGCAGTTCTCAGCTCCTCATCCAGCTCCTTGTCCAGCTCCTCGTCTACTTCCTTGTCCCATTTCATATTGAAGCTCACAGTGTCTAGTCCACCTCAAGTCCTTCACAGATCCTGTTTCTGGGAAGACAAAGCTTAACAAAGCCAAAACAACTTCATGCACATTGCCTGCACTGTCTGGCTGTGAAATCAACAGAGACCCACCAACAAGGTCTGAGAACTCAACACAGATAATCAGTATAGAAATCAACAAAGACCCACAAATAAGGTCCAAGAGGTCAACACAAATCATCAACATAGAAATGAACAAAGACCCACAAACAAAGTCCAAGGGGTCAACACAGATGATCAGTATATAAATCAACACCAACAACAAGGTCCAAGAGGTCAATACAAATCATCGGTAAAGTCCCAGGACCTCCAAAACCCTCCTCCAGGTCTTCTGTAAACAGACAATGAGAAAATCCTCTTTCAGGGCTTCCAGTAAGGTCCCAGGGCTTCTGTGGAAAGTATCACAAACAAACATCAACACAGACAGAACAGACAAACATAGAGTACCCAGATACCACAAGTTTTCTCCTTTTCCACCACAAGAGCTCCCTTCTCAGTTCTACTCAGTTCTTCTCAACTCTCTTCTCAGTTCTCAGTTCTGACACCACAAGTTCTGCTCTCAATTCTGCTCTCTCCAGCTTGGGCCTCTTCTTATATATGGTCATTAGCTCCTCCCTTTCTTGTTGCATCA
>CM053586.1:150985746-151072908 GCA_028646515.1 Pseudochirops corinnae | reverse complement strand
GTTCTTTGTATCTCAGTTGTAATGTGAAATGCCAAAAAAGGAATTCCTTCATTGAATTGTTTTGTCAGTGTTTATACAAATTTAAGATTTGCCATGGACTGGTAATTTGTATAGCTGTTAATAACCCTCTTTTGCAAATGGTTAATACTACATTTAGTTAAGTCCTTCATATCCTTTTAAAATGATTCAACTTTGTGTTTGGTGTTTTGTTGCATAGTAAAAATGTGGGGACATAATGTAACAGGAGCTCAAGGGATGTTTAATGTGACTTGTATGAATTGTATAGTTAGTCTCTTGTTATGTCTATATCTACTGTGTAAAACCAAATGGTGCAAGCTCAATGTGTCAAAAGGCTATGAAGAACAAGCCAGAATTGATTTAATATCCATAGTTAATTCAAACAGCATTGGACTGTGGTTATAACTATAGGACATTTTGTGTTAATGGCTAAAACCTCATAGTTTAGGCATATTATTGTTTTGTGGTTCTCCTTTGTTTGGTTTAATGTTTTTGTAATAGCTTAGTCATGATTCAAGCTGGCACTTTCTAAAATAAAATGGGGGAATTGTAGGGATCAGTGTGAGTCTAAAAGCACCTTTGGTGCTAATGGTCATAGCCCAGTTGCTAAAGCTCACGGAAAAATTGTGAAAGACCACTGGCCTGATGAGCGGCCGCTGAGATTGGCTGGCTCGGTCTGTCCTCCCATTGGTCCATGCCTCCAGCGCATGTGGATATCATGCTTTAATCATGCACCTATAGGGTATATAAGGAGGATGCTACAATACAATAAAGGACAGCTGCTGTACACTTCTCTCTCACTTCTGATCTCTTCAGTCCCTCCTGAGAATACAGCCTAACTAAGGCTTGCCCTTAGACTACAGAGTTATGAAGTGGCTGTTTCACTCTGGAATCTGGCTATGATATTCCTAGGTATTTTCTTTTTGGGATCTTTTTCAAGAGGTGATCAGTGAATTGTTTCAATGTCTATTTTGCCCTCTGGTTCTAGAATATCAGGGCAATTTTGTTTGATAATTTCTTGAAGGATGATTTCTAGACTTTTTTTTTTGATCATGGATTTCAGGTAGTCCAATCATTTTTAAATGATCTTTCCTGGATCTATTTTCCAGGTCAGTGGTTTTTCCAATGAGATTTCACATTGCCTTCTATTTTTTAATTTGTTTGGATCTGTTTTGTAGTATCTTGATTTCTCATAAAGTCATTAGCTTCCATATGCTCTAGTCTAATTTCAAACCCTTCCCTTCCAATAATGGGTTTATTGCCTCTCTGGAGGCCTTGTGGCAGATAGCAGAGCCAGGCCTTCAGGGATGGGGGCTCTTCCATGTGCAGATAGCTGAGTCAGACTTTCAGGGCTGGGGGGCTCTTCCATGTGGCTAATAGCTAATCAGGGCCTTCAGGAGTGGGGGCTCTTTCCCTTGGCCTCCTCCATGTGGCTAATGGTTGACCAAGGTGTTCATGAATGGGGGCTCTTCTGTGTAACATAGATCAAGGCTTTCAGGGATGGGGGCTCTTCTGTGTGGCAGATAGCTGAGTGGAGCCTTCAGGTGTGGGGGCTCTTCTGCCTCTGTTCTGGCTGTGCCATCCTGCCCCCTCTCCTCCAATCTAATTTTGAAGGAATTATTGTCTTCAGTGAATTTTTGAAATTTCTTTTCCATCTGGGCAATTCAGCTTTTTAAGGCATACTTTTCGCTGGCTTTTTGGGCCTCTTTGGCCATTTGAGTTAGTCTATTTTTTAAGGTGTTGTTTTCTTCATTATTTTTTTTGGCAGGTTTGGTGGAAGAAGGTCCACTTCTCTTACTTGATTTTCAAAAATCTTCTTGAGCTCGTCCCTGGCCTGTAACCAGTTCACATTTTTCTTAGAAGCTTTTGATGCAGGAGTTTTGACTTTGTTGACTTCTTCTGGTTTCATGTTTTGATCCTTTTTGTCCCCCCAAAAGGATTCTATGGTCTGATTGTACTTTCTTTGCTTGCTCATCTTGCCAGCCAATTACTTGACTTTTGAGCTCTTTGCCATGGTAAAACTCTGTTTCCAGTATGAAGAGAGCTTTATCCCAAATTGCTGGGGTTTTTGCAAATGTTGTCAGAGGTCTGAGGAGGGCACCCTCTCTAGAGATACCCTAAGCTCTGGCACACTGGTGTTTCTCACTTCAGGACCACAGTCCAAGACAGCAACCCAGATGCAAGCAGGTCAAAGCAAGAGTAATTACCATCTGAATGGTTGCTTGGTCCCCCTATAATCTGTAGGCCAGGAGCTCAGGAGGCAGCCATGGGGCAACAACTGCAGCTACCTTGCCTCTACCACCTCTTGCCCCAGGGGCAGGGTCTGGACCAGGCTCTTCTGTCACCTGGTTCCAACAGAGTTCCCCACTGACCTATTACTTTTTCTTTGGTATTTATGGGTTGAGAAGACTGGAAAATGACCACAGTTGCCAGTGATTCATTCTCCTAAAGTCTGCTCTGGCTGGTCTGGGCTGTTGGTCACGGCTTCCCTGGGTGTGCATGGCTCACACAGGACTGTGCACACTTCCTAGCTGGTGCGATAGACCCTTCCTTTTGGCCTACCAAGCCACCTTTAGCGGGAAATTTGTTACTCTGTCACTTTGTGGCTTTTGTAGCTCTAAAATCTGTTTAGAGTCATATTTTACAGGTACTGGAGGTGGTTGGTGTGGGAGCTCATGTCATTTCCTGCTTCTACTCTGCCATCTTGATTCTGATCCCCCTGGAGTCACTGAAGTTTAATGTTTAAAAAAATAAATCATTAAATGAAAGAAAATAATACAAAGATTATATTTAAAATGAAAAAAATATATTTTGTTCATTTTCTATTACTCAGGTGACTAGGTATTTTTTTTTTTCCATGTAAAAATAGAAGTAGTATTGGACCAGGAATGAGAGTATATACACAGAAAGCTTTGCCACTGGAATTAGAAACTATGTGATTTTTAACAGGTCATTTTTTTAAGCCTCAGTTTTCTTATCTGAAATATGGGGATAATAGAATCCTGCTTATTTTCAAGATTGCTATGAAGATCAAAGGACATGATAATAATATAACAATAGCTAGCATTTAGACTTGACTTTATGTTTTACAAAGCATTTTACAAATATAATCTCATTTTATCCTCATGACAATCCAAATTTAAAAAAGAAGGAATAGGCAGTTGGAAAGAAGAACCATGGGTATTATGAAAAGTGCTACCTGGATAGGACCAAGAAGAAACACAAGCCAGTGGCAATGGATGGATACAGAAACTACCATGCAATGGATGAGGGAGGTCTGAATCAACCCGGGGAAGTAGGAGCCATGACAATCTGAGAGGACCATGCAGAGTGCTGAAGAGTTACAGAACAAAGAATTCAGAGACAGGATATAAATTGGGTGATTAGATGTTCAGAAATTCTAGAGGAAGCAGGTGTGCAAAGACATGCTTGAGGGTACAAATCAAAATTAAACTAAACTGCTTTCAAAAGTGATTAAGAATCTGCAGTGAGGTCACCACCTCTATTTATGCTAATGAAACTTGCCTCATTAGTATTATGAGGTTTCTCCCTCCTCCCTCCTACCCTTCACCTGCAGGAACCTTACCAAAGAGGAGGGGGAGGGATGAAATTCCTGGGAAGGTAGAATACATCCCTTTGTACTAGAGCACATAGGGTATAAGTCCTTCTTAGAATTTCTTTAAAATAAAACCTGTTGAAGGTGAAAGGGAATGAATCAACCTTACTCTCATTGAATTTGGCTTAAGGAGAGAATAAGATACACACTCAACTGGGTATCTTATCCTACAGGAAAGTAGGGAGGAACGGGATAAGAGGGGGGCTGCTAGAAGGGAGGGCAGATTGGGGGAGGAGGTTTTTAGAAGGAAACACTTTTAAAAGGGACAGGGTCACAGGAGAAAATAGAATAAATGTGAAGTGGGATAAGATGGAGGGAAATATAGCTAGTCTTTCACAACATGACTACTATGGAAATGTTTTGTGTAATTAGACATGTATATCCTATATTGAATTGCTTGTCTTCTCAGTAGGGGTGGGTGAGGATGGAAGATGGGAAAGAATCTGGACCTCAAAGTTGTAAAAACAAATGTTAAAAATTGTTTTTACATGTAATCAAGAAATAAGATATACAGGCAATGGGATGTAGAAATCCAACTTGCCCTATTAAGAAATTAAGGTGGGGTATGGGGGGAATATAAGAGAGAACAGATTTGGGGAAGGGATATTCAGTATGCTTATCATTTGGGGTGGGTTGTAGGGGAGAGACAGGGAGAAAATTTGTAACTCAAAATCTTGTGGAAATGAATGTTAAAATGTTGAATGTTAAAATATTAAAAACTAAAACTAAAATAAAATAAAACCTGTTCTATGCTCCCTGTAAGTCTGATAGTTATAGAACTCTAGACTTCTTTGGGAGAGCTAGAAGTAAGCTAAATTTAGATGTTCCTAGGGACACTTCTGTGTAGGGGAATAATAAACCACAGATTTATTATTGATAAACCTTCAAGATTGAACACAGGCATTGTGAGCCCAAAGCTTATGAAATAGATCATAGATTACATAGACTTAGATTTGTAGAATGTTTGGATTAGAAGGGAATTTAGAGATCACTTAATCTAATCCCTCATTTATAGATAAGAAAGCTGAGCTCTAAAGAATTTAAATAAATACCTGTCACCTAATTATTTAGTGGCAGAACTTGGACTAGAACCTATGTCTCCTGACTCCTGCCTTGAGTGAGGTTTCAACTGTTTCTCTGTGTTTTTCTTGGCTCAGACACTATGAAGATTCTCTCTTTGTGGCACCAGTCTTCCAACACTCACAACCTTGGCTAATTTCACCAATATTTCCTCCAATATTTCTTTAAATATTGAGTTCCTTATCCAATCTGACACCTGATGGAAGGAGGAGGGTCTCCTAGTTTTCCACCTGCAATTCTATTGATTCTCAGGCTTGCCACCTTCCTTGTCCAAGTTAGTTTTAATAAAAATCACCTGGCTACCTAATCTTCCTGACTTCAAGGCTAACACTCTACTTTGCCACCTAGTTACCCTAATTATAAGTGAGGGGAATTAAAAAATAATGTTGAATGTTGAGAAGAGTAGAGTAAGGAGAATTATTTCTAATTACTCAGAAGTAGCTTCTTGATGGAGGGGTGGCGTGTACAATTTGGAAGCTAGGATTTAGTTCCCTTTGAGCCTGGATCAAAGGGAGAGATTCAGGGAGGGTAGGATTGGAGACGTGGAGGAGCAAGTGAGGGAGCTGACCAGCACTCAGCTGGGGGCAGTAGAGACATGTTTAGGCTCATTATTTCTAATTTTGTTATTTGAGACTTTGTTTTTCAGCTCTAAGAGGTCTATGATGTTTTAGAAATTAAATTTCTCTACCCTTTAGCAAGTTAGCAGAGAGATTATTATAGGCTTTAAAGTAGGGAACAGGAATCTGTAAGAATAATAACTCATATTTTATGTATCATTTTATGGAAGTTTTTGTTTCTGCTGAGTTAAAACTGACCTTTTAAGTTCTATCCACTGATCCTCATTTTTTCTACCAGCACTAATACCTCTCCTATGTGATAATCCTTCAAATATTTGAAAACTTGGGTTCAAATTATACTTACTATGTTTGACCTGGGATAAGATGCTTAACTTTCCTGGGCCTCAGTATCTGCAAAATGAAGGGGGGTGGAGACATTGGATCAGATAGCCTCTTTCTAGCTCTAATGCTATGATCCTATGACCCCAAGATTGTACTGGCTCCTCCCACAAGTTTTCTCCACTAGGCTAAACATTCATAGATGATTCAATCAATACACTTGTGACCGAGTTTTCAGCCCCCTCCTAGTCATTGTCATGGATGGACTCCAATTTGTCCATACCCCTTGTAAAATGGAGTGCCTAGAATTGGTCTGACCAAGGTGGAGGACAGCAGGACTATCCCCTCTCTTTAAGTTTTGGGACACTGTATTTCTAATACTGCAGTCTAAGTTAATGTGTATTAATGCAGTCTTAGATTTTGTTATCTTGTTTTGGCTGTATGGTGACATTATTGGGTCACATGGATCTTCAGGCTACTAATGACCTTACTAGATATTTTAAAATATAAATTGGTTTCTAAACTGCTTCTGACCCTTTCTCTTCAATTACACAGCCTCCCCCTCATCACCTTTTCCCTAGACTATTGCAGAGGCTCTTAGTTGATCTTGTCTCAAGTCTTTCCTTACTTCAATTTATTCTCCACTAAGCTGTCAAAATGATATTCCTTAAGTGCAGATCTGACTATGCTACTCCCATACTTAACAAATTCCAATGGCTCTCTATTGATTCTAGAATAGAAAATAAACTCCTTGCTTAGTTTTTAAAGCTTTCCACAAATTGGGCACTCTTTTAAGTCTTCTTACACATAACTCCTCCCCACCCCTGCGCCCCCACCAAAATGCACACATATTCCATGGGTAGCTAGGTAATGCAGTGGATAGAATGTTGGAGTCAGGAAGACTCATTTTCTTGAATTCAAATCTGGCTTCAGACACTCACTAGCTATGTGACCTTGAACACATCATTCAGTTTTATTATCTACAAAATGAACTGGAGAAGGAAATGGCAAACCATGCCAGTATCTTTGCCAAGAAAACCCCAAATGGGGTCACAAAGAGTTGGACATAACTAAACAAGACTATTGAACTACAATTCCATGGTGAAGCCAAATTGGTTTCACTCTGTTCCAAACATGACCCTGCATCTCCCATCTCCAAGCCTTTGTATCTGGAATGCACTCCCTCCTTATTTCCAACTCAAAGAATTCCTCCTTGAAGGTATAGCTAAAACACCACTGCCTTCTATACAAAGCTTTTCCTTATGTTCTTCTAGTCCTTCTTCACCCTAACTGCTGAGCATTTACTTTTATTTATTCTATATATACTTATTTCTGTACAGGTTCTCTTTCTCAATGGAATGCAAGCCCCTTGACTGGGAGAATTGCTTAATTTTTTTGTCTTTGCATCCCCAGTTCCTAGTATAGTGCCGAGGATACAAAGGAGTGCTTAATAAATAAGTTGTTGCTGTTTGATTCTAGCCATGCCTTCCATATTCTATACTTACACAGTCAATTATTTGGAATCCAAGTATGAGAGTATAGTGTCTCTAGTGCCTTCAAACACCTTGTATTTATCCACAGTTAGTGGATGTGACCTGGATGGAGATCTAGCAAGGAGACTGAGGAGGATTCTGAGCCCCTAAAATCCTATCTGCATCCTGAAGAAGTTTAGCCTATTTTAATTTTGATCCCTACCTACTGCCAAGTTGTACAGGTCTGATTTAAAGCCACATATGAAGTAAATGGAAAAGCTAAAATTTGAACCAAAACTATCCATCTTTATTACCAGTGATCTTTCTATAATACCTCAAATCTTTATTTGCTATAGAAACTCAGACCTAGCAAGGCAAAATGACTTGCCCAGAGTCACATAGTTGCAAAGTGGCATCAGGATGTTACCTGTCTTCATATATTTGAAGGGCTGGCCCGTGGACAATGGGAGCAGAAGTGTGTTTCCTTGCTGGAGTGCATTGGGCAGAGCATGGAAGATCATTTGTAAGATATGTTGTAGAAGAGATATTTGTTTAGGTATGGCTCGGACTAGAGAGAAGGCTTTTGAGAGCCTTTCCAACTCCAAGATTTGGTGGTAACACATTATAATTAGGCATCAGAGGAGGACTATAAGGGATAAATAGAATGGGAATTTTCAGGGGGGATAGAATAGAAAAGAACCTAGTAACCAGACGTCTACAATGGGGGTTGGTGATGTGCATGAGGGACAATTAGACTTTGGAGTATATCAGCTGGAGATACACAGGTTTGACTATCATCTATTTAAGGGGACAGCAGAAAGGAGGGATGGTGATAGGACATGGAAGAGTTTGGAATATGGGAATGATGCTTCCCAGGGAGGAAACATGAGGGTACCACTCCTCTCCCCCAACATGTATACCTTGGGCAAATCCTTTCTAGCCCTATGCTAGGCAGGCAAGGCTGTGCCCCACCTTTCCTTTCTTTGTTACTTTCCAATGGGGAGAATACTTTCTTCAACATCACCACCTTAGAAACCTTGCATCTTCAACCTCTCTCCCTTATTTCCCTCTATCTAAATTTCCTCTCAGGAAAAGAATTTGAGACATTTATTCATTTGAAGATTTAAATGACCATGAGATATCTCTTTTGGAGCACTTGCATTTCAATAGGCTACAAAAAGCCATAGGAACAACTCTCTAATGATGGAGTTTCAAGCATCAATAGGTTTTTCCTCTTTTGGAGGATTGGGGGGGTGGGGAGAGACAGTAGAACCCTTGAAATCAAACCACTTCTGAAGCTGTTTATTCTTCCCACTTATAAATCAAGCCAATGGGGACCCCTTTATTTGTTGCTTTATTTCTTAATTAGGAGGGGAGAAGGAAAAAAAGGTTAAGAGAATGTTTTGATTCACTGGATTTTAAAATTCTAGAACACTTTTGGCTCTGGAGAAGAAAGGCTTTATATAAAAATAAAATATATCTGTAGGAGCTAACTTTCCCCACTTGCAAACTAGTCATGACACTATTTAATAATACATACTATAAAAAGCTGTAGGTGAAAAGAAAGCAGTGTAAAAACAATCCACAAACTCAGTCCAAACAAAACAAAGAAATGTTTGCATTTCATTGTATTTTAAAAGCTGATGCTCTAGGACAAGTGAAAATATTATTTTCTTCCAACATCTGTCCAAGTCCCCTCTTAACTATTTAAATCTATTCCCCTGATGGATGGACCAATGTTAAGGCTAATAATTGGTTCTTTTGGGTTAGTTGTGAGACCTTAGGCAGAAGGGTATATTTTGACTGAGAGAATCTCAAAGTGTGGGATTTAATCATAATGAATGATGCATTTACTCTCTGGAAACGCCATCAAAAGCAGAAAGTATGCTCTAGGAAGAGTTATATATTCTTACCATGGCTCAGTCACTTTCCAATTATAAAACTTAAAAAAAACAACAACAAAAAATTCACATAAAAAACTCAAGAATAACTTTTATTCTTTTTTTAATAACTTGCTTAAATGAAAAAAAAAAAGGATTAACTAACTCTTTAAAGACCAAATGAATAAAAATGCAATTGCTTTCTCCCTCCAGTTTCATCCTGTCGCACAGTTTTTATAGTTGAGTTGTAAACCTTTGGAAAAGAAGGTTTATGGGAGGGCTGCCACCACTGTCTGTGTAAGCACATGGTTATAAGGCAGCTTTAATGAAGAGGAGCAAACAGCCAAGCAAGTGTTTATATCCTGTTTCATGATTCAGATTTGCTTCCAGTGTCTCTCTTTTTCATATTAGCTAGCACTCTGGCTACCATATCAAATTCCTTTACCAAGAAAGAGAACTAGCTCTTTTATTGCTCATATTTCAACCTAGCCTCAGGTATCATTATTTTAATTCTTCTAGAATGTCAACTTTGCTTTGACCAATTAGCTTGATTTATCAGATTTTGGTTATTCCTTAGTACACAGTACCCAGAAATGGAGATAGGTAGGACTTGAGAGAAAGTAGGGCTACAAAAACAAATTTCTCTTTGCCCTTGCACAGAAATCATTTCCCTATTTTTCCAACAAGGTCCAGAGCACAACCATTTCCTCTGTCCAGGGTTGCAAGTTTTGAATTATTTCCTATTCTTCTAATGGAGCATCCCCTCAATTTAACCTTTCTTTTTGATTTCTCTGGCCATTACTCTAGTTAGGCCCTTCAAACCTCACGTCTTATATTACTCTAAGAGCAACTAGGCACAGTCTATCTTGCACATAACTGCCAGAACTTTGATATTTTGACAGTTCCATAATCTCATCAGAGTGAAGATTTCCTCAGAGGTTGCAGATCACAAGTCATCCATGCCTTCACTGTGTTATTATCTATTGTTCTCCTATAAACTCTTCATAGAAGATCTAGCCTCTGCATTGGAGTCCTTCCTCTGGCTGTGTGTGTGTGTGTGTGTGTGTTACTATCAATGTAATTCTCTGGCTGTCCATCTGTTATTGCTTGCTCCCTTTTAGTATGGTCTAGATGTCTTTTATGCTAATTATTGTACACAAATACTTATTGGTAACATTCTATTTCTAACTTCCATGTGTCTTTTGCCTTTTGGGTCACCTATAGTTTGCCTAGTTACATGATTTACTGCAATGTATGCCAAAAATAGTTATGTTAAAAAGGTAGGTTTTTGCTGCAGAGATCAGATTGGTATGGTTGAAAGCATTGCACAATTTTCCCCATGTGATCTAGACTAATCTCTTCCTATTCAATTCTGAACCCAGCTCATAATCTGTATATAGTGCATATCTAATATGTGTATATTGATGAAAAAACTCAAAAATCTGCCCATCTAACTTCATAATCTCTTCATCCTCTTGGTTTTTCCCATATGGGTTGGTAGGTTGATTTCCTTTGAGCGGCAATGGATCTTATGGATGGAGTATTGTAGTGTGCTAGAGTTTGGTGTAATTAATATAATCACCCAGGAGAAGTCAGCTAGAGGAAAGGATTGGGTTTGCATATGCTCATGTGTGACCATACCACAGCTGTTTGATCTGTCTCTGTCTTCTTTTCCTAGCCCAGTTTAAGCAAAAGGTCTCCAAAGATGGCATGGTTTGGTACCAAGGCAGTGGCTAATACATTCTGGGTTGTATTTACTACCCTCTTCCTCTCCCTCAATTATCATGGCCCCAGTCCATATAGGCTCAATTCTATCTGTGCTTGAGCACACACATATATTTATGATCTGTCAGCCTACATATATATGTATATGTATATATGCATACCTATAAATGTATATGCATATGTGTGTACATAATCTCTATTTTATATAGGTATGTATATATTTACTATATAGATACATATGTATATGTATACATGCGCATGTTTTCTCTCTTCAACTAGTCTATGAGAGTTTTAAAATTATAAGATAAGATTTATAAGTTTTATCCTTATTTTTAATCTTTTACCTTTTTTTGTATCTCTAGTACTTAGTTCATTGACTGTACAGAGTTCAACAAAGACACTGAATGAATACATCTCACCAATACAAGCCTACATTACTTTGTAAAGAAAGCGTCTTTGACAATTTTAAAGAGCAGTAGTTGAAGAAAGTGGTCAGCACTATGCAACTTTCCCTACCGTTATTTTTTCTTCCATTCATTGGGATTCCTGAACTGCTTCACACTGGAATAATGAAGGGGACAAATCCCTCAGGTATCTCAATGCTGAGAGGCAATTGTATCACAAAGCTCAACATTGAGTTACATGTCTTATGTGTTGGGAGTAGCTTAGAATTGATAATTCTTTCTCTAATCAATTTTCTGACAACACTATCAGAATCTGCTTTCAATTATTTTCATATAATAGCTGGACTTTGACAACATAAACGCTGGTTATCTGCTAAGCCATCTTTTAATCCCCCTTTCACCTTGTCTTATGAATCCAGTCTGATTTTCTCAGTTGTTACTGTCTCTCCAATCACTGTGTTTTGATTTTGTATTCATCTTATATTTACTTTTCTCTAAACATGTTATTTAGAGAAAAGGCAGCTAGGTGGTGCAGTGGTTAAAGCCCTAGGTCAGGAAGACTGGTGCCCAAATCTGACCTCTGACACTTACTAGCTGTGTGATCCTGGGCAAGTTGTTTAACCCTGTTTGGGTAAGTTTCCTTATCTGTAAAATAAGCAGGAGAAGGAAATGGCAAACTACTCCACTATGTTTGCCAAGAAAATCTCCAATGGAGTCACAAAGATTTGGACATGACCAAACAACCACAAACATGTACTCCCCACAAGAATGTAAGATCCTTGAGGGCAAGGGATTATTTTACTTTTCTTTATATCACTTGCCCTTAGTACAGTGCATGGCATATAGTAGGCTTGTAATTAGCCAGTCAATAAGGTTGAATAAAGTGCCTACTATATTAAACACATATTGCTAGATACGGTACTAAGCCCTAGGGATACAAAAAAAAATGGAGGAGACAATAAATTAACAAATGCATATAAACATTTGTACATAGGATAAAAAGGAAATAATTTGTAACCCCAGCCCCTATTGGTGTGGGACCCTGTCCTCATTGGTGGAGAGTAGTGCCCTGCATCTGGGTAGGGAGTGGAGTGGAGTAGGTGAGAGAGTAAAGGAGAGGAGAGCCTTCAGGCTCCAAGTCTTCTATGAATTGCTAAGTCTCTTTGGACTTTGGGCACTTCTGGCTTCAAGTTTCAAGATAGAAGTTGGAGGAGGCTGACTTCGTGTCAGGTTGCTAAAGGAAAAGACTCTGGAAAGAAGCTGGCATGAAAGGAGCTGCCAGTCCCCATCATGTCCCCAGCACCAGTTTGCTACACTATAGACTTCAGGAAACTTCCACTCGGGTGAGATTCTAGAGCAGTTTTACTTGGTAGAACTGAATCACTTTCCACCTAATGAGAGAGCTCCTTCATTCCGTATTGTCTGGTACATACTCTCCTATGTATGCTTTCTCCTCTTTCTGTTTTGCTACCAATTTGGATAAATAAATTTTCTTTGATAATTGCTACCTGTGTTCATTGTGGAACTGGTATTTGGAGGTAAAATGGATACAGAACTTGAAGTCTTCCATTTCTAACCTTCCTTCCCCCCTCCAGTATCAAATGAGGAATCAGAAGTTAGTTTGAACCTGAAAACCTTATTCCTGACACTAATAACACTTAAGAGAAGAGATGGATATAATTCTACCCTGCTGCTCCCTCTCAAGGGCAGCTTGGTGTTACAGTGCCAGGACTGGAGTGAGGAAGGCTCATCTTCCCGAGTTCAAATCTAGCCTGATACTTACTAGCTGTGTGACCCTGAACAAGTCACTTAACCCTGTTTACCTCAGTTTCCTCATCTGTAAAATGAGCTAGAAATGGCAAACCATTTCAGTATCTTAAGCCAAGAAAATTCCGAATGGAGTCACTAAGAATCTAACACAACTGTACAACAATACCATACCTTCTCTGCCTTTGTTTTTCCCCTTCTGGCAGGAAACAGTCTCACTTAGAGAGAGAAGAGGCGATGTGTGTGTGTGTGTGTGTGTGTGTGTGTGTGTATGTGTGTGTGTGCGTGTGTGTATTCTGCATCCTTTTGAGCCATACAATGACATCCCAATCCTACATGTGGAGGAACAGTCCTTGAAACACATTGGCCTCACCACAAATTAAAAGACTAACATTAAGAGAGGTTGGGAAAAGCTTCCTGTAGAAGATGAGATTTTAGTGGCTTCTTGATTGATCTCCATGTTTAAGATGCAAGCTGGTCTGTGGTTTTGGCATTAGGGAAATGGTATACTTGTTATAGTGCACACTGCGTTATTATTATGGCAATAACTGATTTTACACTTACTAAACTGTTGATCCACTATTGATGCATACACCACCATTTCTGCATTTGATTAAGCTGCAGGGGGAGATTTCACATTGTCCCACACTGCGACCAGCATTAGGATGGCCTTCAGGATCCCCTAGGGATCTAAAGTGGTAATCCTTCCTTGTTCGGACTTGCACATCAAAAATACAACCTTGGGAAAAAGAGAAAATAAGATTTAATTATTTAAGAGAGAAAAAAGAATTGTCATTTAAGACTTCTGGTCTAGTATTATAGGATTTTAGATTTAGAGTTGGAAGGAACCTCAGAGATGATTGTCTTCTCATTTCATAGAGGAGTAAACCAAAGTCCAGTGAGGTTAAGTTATTTGTCCACTTATCAGGCATTTTCTGGGAGAGATTCAGAGAGCCTGCATGCTTTTTACATCTGAAGTTAATAATAATAATGGCATTATTATTATTAGCTAATATACCAAATATTTTAGCAACAGGTCTATTGTAGTTCAGAAGAAAAATATAATCATTTGATTAATTTCTTTTTTCATCTAGTTGGATGTCAAGTTTAAGAACTGAACTCTGACATCCTGCTAGATGTCATGAACTTATCATAGGACTGATTAAAAAAAAATCTTTGACATAATTGTGGGATATGAGGTTTTGCCCAATTCCTTGTTGCAAAACCTTTTGAATTTCTGAAGCAATAGGTTATTGTTTTTGGTTGCAATTGCTTCACTTTTTGTTTGTACTGATGAAAATTTGGCTTTGAAAAATGTGGAAATTAGCTCAAAGGAGCAATCTAAGGATTTGAAAACTTAAACACACAATTGTGTTTTATAGTACACTATGAAATTACTGCATACTTTGCCATAAGCACCATTTTAATAGAATTTACTTTGAGAAGACATTTCTTCACAGAAGCACTAGAAGGTACAGAGATGACAGCTAACAGATGTTTCTTTGTTTCAATATGTGAAATCATGTCAAATTTTCTGCCATGGGCAATGTTTATTTCACTATTGTATAAGGGTACAGAAGTCTCATGTGTGGATTGACAATTCATTTTAAAATTGATATACCTTTTGCAAAGTTTTGGTAAAGTTCTTTGTGAACTTAAAATCCAAATTTATAATTAAATAATATAAAAATGAGTAATAACATAAGGAGCTGGAATGAATACTAAAAATTAAGAGACATAGGACTTTATTCCCAAATCAACTTCCTAGTAAAGATGGGAATCTACAGAAATAGAGTCTAACCCTACTTCTGTTATTACCTGATTATAAATAAATCTCCTAGACTGAAGCAATACATGCTATCATTCTTTTTCATGTTTGATTTTGCTTCTTTTTCCCCAGTGATCACTCATTGGTTACAACCCTTCTATATTACCAAACTATTGTACAATGTGAAAGTATTTGCAGATCCTATACATGATTGCATGCCACTGTGGAGGGGGAGGAAGGGAGGGGAGAAAATCTGAAACTCAAGGGATTGTGGAACTGAATCTTGTAAAATAAAAGTAAATAAATAAAAAAAAAAGAAAACCACAACAAATAAATAAACAAACAAACAAACAAATAAATCTCCTAAAATCAATGGGGCTAAGCCTCTGTAATGGTAATTAATTTAAATTTGAAGACCCCTCTTTGTTATGTCAAGTAAGCAGGTACTTAGCGCTTAGTCAAGCCTCTGTGAAAGAGGCAGAGGGTGTGAACTCTGTCTCCTGTTGCTGACATAACAGGAAGGGTTTGGCTGAAACAGGAAGCCAATGCTGTATGTGTGTGTGTGTGTGTGTGTGTGTGTGTGTGTGTGTGTGTATGTGTATATATATATAAAAGAAAAGTCCCAGAGAGGTGGAATTAGAATTTTTCTCCTGGAGACTCCTGGTGGAGGAGAGAGTTTCTCTCAGTAAGCATCTGGAAGCTGACTGAGAACTGAGAGAAGATTTCCTTGAGACCAGAATCTGGTGAAGACTGAAGTTGCCCCTAAGAAGGCTGCCTGGAAGGCTGAGATTTATTCTGGGTCCTAAGGCCAGCCGAACTGCTGGAGGACTGAATAACATGACCAGGATAAGACTTTGTTTGTTTGTGGCTTGGTTGATCCTTGAGTTCCTGAGAACAGAAGTTGTGAAGTTTTGGAGATGTGCTGGACCCTGTGAACTTCAGTGTGTAACAGGAACTGCTGGACAAGGACCTGGGAGCTGTCTGCCTCTGAATCCAGGTGACTGGTGGATTTAGGTAGGAACTGGGACCATGGAAGGGGATCTAGGGAATCTCAGAGACCACCCCAAGTCAAAATGAAGAAAAGGCCTTTCCTTGGATATTGAATGCTGTTATGAAGTTGAAGTTTACTAGAGACTGAGGGGTGGAGGGTTTGTATAATTTTCTAATGATTGTATTTGGTGATTAACAATACTTAGTGACTGATTGCTAGATAAGTGACTGATTAAGTCAACCTATGATTGCCCCATGAGTGGAAGACTGACTATTGTATTTTGAGATGACTAAATGATTGAGTAAGGAGGCAAACTTCCTTAGGGATGCCAGATGATTGTTCTTTTGTTCTTTGTTCTAAATACCATGACTACTTTGGTGAAAACTATGTGGCCATTTTAATGCTAAGCTGTTGTGAACACTATATTGTGATTTTCTGTGATAAGATGTAATGTTGTGAATATTATATTGTGATTGTTTGCCTTGATTTGTTATGGAATAAACGGAGTGTTCACTATACTGTGTAATCAGAATTTTAAAAGCTGTTCACAGTAGCATTCTTTTGGGAAGCTGTTCATGCACGATGTTATAGCCTCTTCATCTATAAAATAAGAGGATTAGGTGAGATGATCTCTCAGGTTCCTTTCTAAGTCTGCCACTGTGTTTAGGATTTTAATGATAGACATTCAGTTTTCCCAGCATAATAACTACTGTCACAAATTCACCACTTGATTACTAACTTGACAAATAACAGCATTCTATTTGTGTATTTGTATGCATGTATATGTATTAGGATAAATTTTATTGATACTTTTCATTTTTACATTGAAGTCATTTCTTGATTTTCTCCCATATATTCAAGGGTATTCTGGGAAATGCTTAAAAATTGGACCTCTGAGGGAAAAAATGTACCCATGACAACTTTTATTTTTATCTGCCTTATTAACATTGTCTTCACACTTTTTTAAGTCTACATAATCAATGCGTAGGAAGAGAAGTAGGAGAGAGTTTACCCTGAAAACCTAGAGAGGAAGAAAGTGATCAACAGTGTCAAAGGCCACAGAGAGGTCCAAGAGAATGAAGACTGATAAAAGACCCATTGGATTTGCCAATGAAGAGATCATTGGTAATTTAGGAATGCTGTTAGAAGTCAGATTGTAAGAAGTTAAGAAGAAAATGAGAGGAGAGAAAGTGGAGGTACCTATTGTAGACAATTTTTTAAGGAGTTTAGCTACAAAGGGCAGAAAAGATGCAAGTTGATGATAGTTTGGTGGATGGAAGGATCAAGTGAAGGTTTTACAGGATGGGGGAGACAAGGGCATGTTTGTAGGGAATATGGAATGAGCTAGTACAGAGAGAGATTGAAAAGAACTGAAAGAGTGAAAATGGCATAAGGTATAATATGTTTAAGGGAATGGAATAGAATCGGATTGTATGTGCAAGTAGAGGGGTTGGCCTTGGTAAGGAATGTTCACTTTGTCATTGTGAGAGGGGTGAAGGAGGAGAGAATGGCAGAAGGTATATGAGTGATATGAAATGAGGAAGAGGAGAGAAGAGGGAGGGCACAATGAATGGCTTCAATTTTTTTTCTGTAAAATGTAAGTCAAATTTCTTATTTAAAACCTTACAGTGTATAGGGAGCCATAGGAGGCTTGAGGAGGGATGAAGAAATTTGGAAGAACTGCTCTGGAGAGTGGGATAGTGAGTAGATAAGGGAGGCATAGCAGGATTGACATTGTGTAACATATCTGTAGTGATCTCAGTCAGAAATGGTTGCATGATTTTCTTCATCTTAATTGTGTAGTAGTGGGGTAGAAGAACAGTTTCTGATGCAGCTTTCCTTGCCCTGAAACAACTCTTTCTCCACACAACCCCTGTACAGTTTCTTTCAGCCCCAGCTTCCCTAGAAGCTTTTTTGGTGAAGCTTTTTTCTTCCTATGAAATCTGATTGGTTTTAACTTCTCTGCTGTAGCTTCCTGGCCTAGGGCCAATAAAAAGTCCAAGTCATGTGGACTCTTGACCTCTCAGATTGGTGGGTACCTGAGACCATGCGAGTGACTAGATGAGTTTCCAGAGGGAAGAAAGGAGAGTTGTGGCCAGAAAGCTAAGAGTTACTATATTCTTGCTGCTTATTGTTGTTGTGTATCCTTGCTATGTGTAAGTACAGTAAATCTCTTCCTTTGTTTAGTGTTCGTTGCCTTATAAGTGCTATATTTCATCCCAACATCAAACCTGACCAAGGAGAATCTTGGCTTTAGAGCCATGCCTACAACCAGGAGTTGTTAACAGGATTTTACAGGGCCAATCTCTAACCTGAGAATGATGAAAAAGCAGGCCAACGAAAAAGTGCTAGTAATCAGGCAGCCTTTAATTAATTAGCTTCATTATGAGGAACAGATTTGCAAATTGGGAATTCTCCTGATTAGAATTCTACCTTACTGAAGTAAAGATGGAGAATATATACATAAATCATACTTGGGAAAGAAGTGAGGAAGATGGATTATAAATGATGTTTTCCTAGGCTTGAGTGGTTTCCTGTGGCAAACCCACAAATGGAAGACAATACAACAGTTTTGGAGCCTCATGGGAACAATAGTGCTCCAGTCCTTGGGGGTTGTTATTTGGTGAGTCACAAGACCAGAGTTCTGTGACAGCAACAGTTTTACAATCTTTGATTTGCTTTAGTTCAGGTACACAGGCACAAAGATGCCAGTGATTGTGAGCCTTGTCAAAGTTTGATTGATCATTTTAAGCTGCATTTTGAACTCTAACTCACAAGCTGGAAAAGACAATTCTTGAGAAGTCTAAATTATTAATACGTTCATTATACATATCACGTAGATTAATATAAAAAACATGATTCCATAGAGTAAAGGCAGTAAATGGTTCAAGGTTGAGGGTTAGCAAGGCATAATCAGGGAAATGATAAGGGGACTAGGGACCATATAGAGATGAGTTGGTTCACCAAGGGTTCAAGATAGGAAAAAGAGGAGAGAATGACTGGTATAGGAAAAGTAACCTGGGAAAGATTTGAAGGTTCAAGGGATTGGAGATTGTAATGCAGAGAGAGAATAAAGTTTGATAAGGGAAGGTAGAAGGAGAAGTGAAAAAACAGTAGGTTATAGTCAAACAAGAAGATTTCAGAATTAGTTTTTTTCCTTTTTTTTCCAATTTATTTATTTATTTTTAGTTTTCAACATTCATTTCCATAAGATTTTGAGTTATAAATTTTCTCCCTGTCTTTCCCCTACCCCCCATCCCAAGATAGTGAACCTACTGTATACCCCTTCCCCCAATCTGTTCTCTCTTATATCCTTCCCCATTGCCCCCCTAACTTTATAGTAGGGAAAGATGGATTTCTATACCCCAGTGCCTATATATCTTATTATCGAGTTGCATGTGAAAAACAATTTTTTTTAAAGCATTATTTTTAAAACTCTGATTTCCAGTTTCTTTCCCTTCTTCCCTCCTCACCCACCCTCACTGGGAGGACATGGGATTCAGTAATGGTTGTATATGTGTAGTTATGCAAAATGTTCCATAGTAGTATTATTGTGAAAGACTAACTATATTTCCCTCTATCCTATCTTCCCCCCTACTTATTCTATTTTCTACTTTGACCCTGTCCCTTTTCAGAAGTGTTTGCTTCTAACTACCCTCTCCCCCAATCTACCCTCCCTTCTATATTCCCCCCCTCTTATGGCCTTCTCCCTACTTTCCTGTAGGGTAAGATACCCAATTGAGTATATATGTTATTCCCTCCTTTAGCTAAATTCAAAGAGTAAGGTTGACTCATTCCCTTTCATCTTCCTGTTCTGTACCCTCCATTGTAACAGTTTTCTCTTGCCTCTTTTATATGAGATAATTTACCCTATTCTAGCTCTCCCTTTCTCCTTCTCCCAATATATTCCTCTTTCACCTCTTAATTTTATTTTTTTAGATATCACCTCTTCATATTCAACTGATCCTGTGCCCTCTGTCTATGTATACATGTACACACATATACACAAACTCACATATATATTTATACATACATACACCCTCCTATACATCTATATATATATATATGTATGTATACATATGTATTCCCTTCAATTATCCTCATACTGAGAAAAGTCTCATAAGTTACAATTATCATTTTTCCACATTGGCATGTAAATAGTTTCACTTTAATAAGTTTCCTATGATTTCTTTTTCCTGGTTACCTTCTCATGTTTCTCTTAACTTCTTGTATTTGAAAGTCAAATTTTCTGTTCAGCTCTGGTTTTTTTTTTTTTCATCAAGAATGCTTGAAAGTTCTCTATTTCATTGAATGACCATATTTTCCCCTGAAGCATTATACTCAATTTTGCTGGGTAGGTGATTCTTGGTTTTAATCCTAGCTCCTTTGACCTCTGGAATATCAGAGTCTTTGATCCCTTAATGTAGAAGCTGGTAGGTCTTGCGTTATCCTAGTTGTGTTTCCACAATACTCAAATTGTTTCTTCCTGACTGCTTGCAGTATTTTCTCCTTGACCTGGGAACTCTGGAATTTGGCTATAATATTACTAGGAGTTTTCTTTTTGGGATATTTTTCAAGAGGCAATCAGTGAATTGTTTTAATTTCTGTTTTGCCCTCTGGTTCTAGAATATCAGGGCAATTTTGCTTGATAATTTCTTGAAGGATGATTTCTAGGCTCTTTTTTTGATCATGGCTTTCAGGTAGTCCAAACATTTTTAAATGATGTCTCCTGGATCTATTTTCCAGGTCAATGGTTTTTCCAATGAGATATTTCACATTGCTTTCTATTTTTTTTTATTTGTTTGGATCTGTTTTATAGTATCTTGATTTCTCATAAAGTCATTAGCTTCCATTTTCTCCAATCTAATTTTGAAGGAAATATTCTCTTCAGTGAGTTTTTGAAATTTCTTTTCCATCTGTCCAATTTGATTTTTTAAGGCATTCTTCTCCTCATCGGCTGTTTGGGCCTGTTTTTACCATTTGAGTAAGCCTATTTTTTAAGGTCTTATTTTCTTCAGTCAGGTAGTTGACTCACCTTTCATGATTTTCTTTCATCATTCTCATTTCTCTTCCCAATTTTTTATCCACTTCTATTACTTGATTTTCAAAATCCTTCTTGAGCTCCTCCATGGCCTGCAACCAGTTCATTTTTTTCTTGGAAGTTTTTGATGCAGGAGTTTTGACTTTATTGTCTTCTTCTGGTTCCATGTTTTTATCCTTTTTATCCCCTCAAAAAGTTTCTATGGTCTGATTGCACTTTCTTTGCTCATCTTGCCAGTCAATTACTTGACTTTTGAGCCCTTTGTCCTGGTAGAACTATGTTTCCAGAGTGGAGAGAGCTGTGTCCCAGATTGCTAGGGTTTTTGCAGTTGTCAGAGCTGTTGTCAGAGCTATGAGGAGGGCACCTTCTCTACAGCCACCACAAGCTTTAGCACACTGGTGTTCCTCACCCCAGGACCACTACTCAAGACTGCCACCCAGATCCAAGCAGGTCAAAGCAAGAGCAATTACCCTTGGAATGGTTGCTTGGTCCCCCTACAATCTGTAGGCCAGGAGCTCTGGAGGCAGCCATGACAGCAGCTGCAGCTGCTCTTTCCCCTGTGGCAGTGGCCAACCATGCTCTTCTCTTACCCAGTTCCAACAGAGTTCCCTACTGATCTTTTTCTTTCTCTTTTGTGTTTATGGGTTGAGAAGTCTGGAAACCACCACAGGTGCCAGTGATTCACGCTCCTGAAGTCTACTCAGGCCTGTCTAGGCTGTAAATCTGGGCTGCTGCGGCTCACGTGGGACTGTGCTTGGTTTTGAGCCTGGTGCAATAGATTCTTCCTGTTGGCCTGCCAGGCTTCCTTCAGTGGGAGATTTGTTTCTCTCTGTCACTTTGTGGGTTCTTTAGCTCTAAAATTTGTTTAGAGTCATTTTTTTTACAGGTATTAGAGGTGGTTGGAGTGGGAGATCAAGCAAGTTCCTGCTTTTACTCTGCCATCTTGGCTCGGCCTCCTCCTCAGAATTCTTGAACATAGAGGTGGTCCATTTGTGGGTGATGGCAAGATCAATGGTGTGACCATATTTGTACATTACTGAGGTGGGATTGGGTAGTAGGTCATGGAAAATGAATAAATGAGTGGTTAGGCTGCTTCAGGGACAGTCAATATGTATGTTGAAGTCTTTTTGTATGAGAACAAGAGTTTGGGAGGATAAAAATATTGTGAGCCATGTACAGAATTCAATGAGGAAGGAAGGAGAGTGACCTGTGAATGTGTAAACAATAGCTATTAGGATTTTAATTGGGTGGTAGATATGAATAGGAATTAACCTTAAAGGAAGATGAGTTATGGAGAGATAGAGGCAGAGAGAGAACCTAGACATTGCACAGGGGAGGAAGCAGACCAGCTACTCTACTTCAGCCAGTGAGTCAAGGGGAATAAGTAAAAGTACAGCTGGTACTGGAAAGGGTGGTCAGGGAGGCTATGCCATCAGGAAGAGGCAGGTTTCAGCCATAGCTAATAGATGGAAGGAGTGGGAGGGAAAAGATTTTGGGAGAAGGTAAATTTATTGCTGGTGGAATTCTAGAGGGCATAGTGGAAAGTGTGGATAATATTGGTTGGAATGGGAGGGTTTAGAGGGATGGGAATAAGAAATCAGCCAGTGAGGGGTGGGGAATGGGGTTTGGATGATGATTTTCAGGAGTTCAGAATCACTGGGACATGTTGGTTGTAAGCAGGTATAAGAATGTTTATCACTCCTCTTCCCAAAGAAGGTTGGAGACAGGTGTAGTATGAGATAGGAGCCACTTGGTCAGTTGGGAGGCCCTGCTTCAATACCCTTCTTCTCTCCAAAGGCCAGGGATTAGTGAGGAAGAAGCAGAGCAGGAGATGGAAGTCCCTTTCCCCACTGAATTTCCTCTTCCTCTTCTAATAAATTATAGGTACAGCAAGAAATAAAAGGTCTGAGGTCAAAAAGGAGGCTTCTCCTCTTTGCACTAGAATCTCTCTTCATCTTGGTTGAGAGATTGGACTTGGCAGCCAGACGTAAAAGTTGCCTTGTACTTGCATAGGGTATCAGTCCTGGTTTTGGGCTAGATGGGAGTCACTAGGTCTGGCACTTTGCCACCTTCCTTCTGGAGACATACAGTGCAGCAAGGTACATGGTCAGAAGAAAGTTTGTTAGGCATCCCAATCTATTTTGGGAGTACTCGCATTGATGAAAATAACGCTGAACTTGGAGTCAGGAACACCTGAATTCATATCTCACTTCCCATAATGTGTAACCATGTGCAAATCACTTAATCTTTATATGCCTCAGTTCCTTTACCTTTAAAATGGGAATATTAATAGCTATAGTACCTACCTTACAGGGCTGTTGCAAGGATCAAATGAAATAGTATATATAAAGTACTCTGAAAATCTTGGATCATTATTGAAATGTCCACTTACAATGGCAGTTATTTTTTATGTTGAACCAAAATTTGCCTATTTATAAATTCTAACTATTAGTCAGTCCTTCCCTTAAGAGCAACAGAGAGAGTTAATTTAATCTCTCTTATACATGGTACAACTCTTTGGATATTTAGAGATGAATATTGAATAATTCCAAAGTCTTTTCTCTCTTTTTCAAGAGGGGAAACATACCTAATTCCCATAAGTGATTCTCAGGCAACATAATTTCAAGTCTTATTATCCTTTTCCCGTTTTTCTGAACATGCTTCACCTTGTTAATGTCCTGCAACGTGGTGCCCAGAAACAGGGTAGAGAACAGTGGAATCACTACCTCCCTTATTTACCATCTTAAGCTAATTCTAATGCTCAGATTGAAGGCTATTTGGGGACTACATTTCTTTCCTAAATTCTTCTCAAATAGGATTATATAGAATGACCAGTACCAGAATTTCTTATTATTTTCAGCACACTGAGTAATGGCTAGTGGCCGGTAAATACTTTGCAAAGGAGTACAAGACGTTCTGACCTGGAATGCTACCTTTTCGAAAATGTCAATTAAAGATAAAATGGCTTGACTAAGAAGGGAAAGAGATAAACGGGTAAATCTTAGTCATGTTAATGGACCTGGCTTATGTCAAGTCTTTTATCTGCCAGGAAGAGAATGTTCTTTAAAGTTTTCTCTACTTGTCTACACAAGAAAGAAAATGATACTAAAATATTGCTTATATGGATGATTTTCTACTTCTGACCTAAAATTGCAATGATAATAAATTCTTCTTTGGTTCTCAATTTCGTATTCTTCCTTTTGAACCTCTACAACTGTCTCTGCCTGCTTTTTTATTAGTGTATAGGACGTGTAAGGGCATGGATGGTTTCAGGCCCAGACATACAGAGTTCTAATCCTGTTCACTGGCATTTGGTTGCCTCTGTGGCACAGCCCAGATCTGACTGGAAGTTATGGAGACACCCCTTATATCTGCATATATCAGACATCAGCAGTATTAAGGAGACTTTTGTCACACTCATGTAGTGTTCACAAAAAGAAATAATATAAGAAATGGAAAATGGATGTCCCTGACTATATATCACAGATTATTATAACCTATTTTCTAAAATTCATAGGATCATTGATCTAGAGTTTGAAGGGACTTCAGAGGCTATATAACCCTACCCCCTCATTTTATGGAAGAGGAAACTGAGGCCCAGAGAGGTTAAGTGGACTTGCTCAAAGTTACATAGGTAATAAGCATCAGAGTCAGGATTTGAATTTAGGTCTTTTGAAAGAGATTATTCTTTCCAATGCACGATACTTGAAAAGCAGGATGGCGTGGTGGTTGGAGTGCTGGTCTTAGAGTCAGAAAAAAACCCAAGTCTGATTTGTAACACTTAATAGTTGTGAGGCTGTGGTGCAAGTATTTTTAACTTGAACATGCTCTCAAACAACTCTTTGAGACATCATAGAAATGTTGTAAATGCCTGTAATGAAAGTTCCTTCAACAATGATATCATTACTCTGGACCCAAATCTCCCATAGCACTGTTATTATTACAGAAAGTGAGAGTGGACCAAATGCTAATTATCTTTATATTTCCCCAAAATGGTGCTTGCATGTAAATAGACAGATACTAAATGGTGGTTAGCTGAATGAACAAATGACAGATACCATTATCCTAGACTGGTTTTATATGACAGCAAGCATTTATTAATGCTAAACAGTATCATATGCCTTTTGGACAAGACCAAAATTTGACTATGGGTGATTTATAGCCAATCTGAACTTAATTCGGATGAGAAGCAATAATTCATTCCTATAACTAAGATTGTTCCTGCCTCTCTTGATTTTAGGTAGTGAGATTATTTAATTTAGGGAAAGGCTTATGATTTTACATATGTTTAGTGATGGAAATGATTATTGTTAGAATAATGCAAAAAATAATGCAAAAAACTCTCTCTTGGACGGGAAGAAATGAGCTTAATTAAATATGAGAAATTTGCATTTGCCATGGAGAGCCTCTAGCTTTGAAGTTATGCATATCGCATGAGTTAGACAGTTCTTTTTCGTGTATTATTTATGTGTCTGTTTAGTGGCAAATGTGATTGACCCTTCTGTTAGGACCGTCAGTGCTATGGTCCATGACTGACTAAAATTCTTTATTCTGACTCCCAGTGGATAGCTAGCTCAGTGGTTTTAGAGCATATTGTTGATAAGGCCAATATTACAAATTTAACTCCTAGTTGGTTCAGTTAAATTTTGTGTTGTAATAGGGATTATAGACTAAAAAACCTTAGGGTTCTGCCTCATTTTACACACTGGGACCTGAAAAGGCACCCTTTCCCCAGCCAACTTTATCACAAATATGCCAAAAATCTGTGCCATGGTCATGAGAAAGGCTTAGTTGGATAGCTTGGCAAGATGTATGGCAGTATCACCATGACTGAAAAAATAACTTCATATACTTTGAGGATAGAATTGTATATCAGAAATAGTAAATTGTGAATAACTGTAGGACCTATGCTGAATAAAGATTTCCCTAACTAGATTCAGAATGAATCTATCAGTTTGCTCATAATACACATACTTATTTGTGTATTTGTTTATTGGTATGTCTTTAACAAGGGCAGCTGGGTTGTGTAGTAGATATAGGGCAGGGCCTGAAGTCAGGAAGACTCATCTTTCAGAGTTCAAATGGGGTCTAGATGCTTACTAGCTGTGTGACCCTGGGCAAGTCGTGTAACCCTATTTGCCATAGGTTCCTCATCTATAAAATGAACTGGAGAAGGAAATGGCAAACCACTCCAGTAGCTTTGCCAAGAAAACCCCAAATGGGATCATAAAGAATCAGATATGACTGAAAATGACTGAGCAACAATACTGTCTTTAAATATTTGTCTATTTCTGACGTCTCAGATTATAATCTGAATGATTTACATATAGCTGAAGGTAGTTAGGTGTCAAAGTGAACTGAGAGCTGGACAGGGAGTCAGCTTAACGAGTTCAAATATGGCCTCAAATACTTGCTAGCCTTATGACCCTGGGCAAGTCACTTAACCTTTCTTAGTCTCAGTTTCCTCATATGTAAAATATGAGAAGACTATTTCACAGGGTTGCTACAATACATATAAAGTGTTTTGTAAACCTTAAATTCATTAAAGTTTACAAAGTGCTTTCCCATAATAATCCTGTGAGGTTGGTAGTATAATTTTCTAATCTCCTCACTGCAGTAGAAACAGGAAAGGACGAGGGAACAAGCTGTCAGTCTCATGTCTTGGGGCAAGTTTTGTTCATAAAGTTTTCAAAGGTAGGTGTGTTCACCAAACTTCAGCTGCCAAGGGAGGATATGAGAAAAGTTTAAGGTCTAGGGTAGAAATGACATATGATGTGGACAGGCAGGCATCAAGTAAAGAAGGATTATAGGGAAGAATGGTAGGCCTTGGAATAAATTTTCTCCAGGCCTGGGCTTGCTCTTTAATCTACTCCACCATCCCACAAGAGTTGAACAAGTTGTAAGAGCCAGACAGCCAAGCAGAGGAACTAGCTATGCCAGGGAAACAGCTAAATGGCAGAATTAGGTAGTGAGAGTGATGAGCAAGAAAAAGAAGCCAGAAGAATGACCTGGGTTCCTAATATCCTCAATTGACATCGATCTTCCAGGATTTTGAGAAAGGAAGAACTTTTGTGATGTGTTCTAGCTCTAGCATTGGGATCCATTGCTAGTTCCTTGTTGTAACAGTTGACAGAGAGGTCTGAGTCTGACCTGTGTCCATAGAAATCCCAGGTTTGGTGTGTATGTCTGTACACTAGTTAAAGGCTACATGAGTTTAGGTGAAGCCACAGGCACACAATCCACATGGCAATTATTTTAATGTATTTGATTTTATTCCTTTTGTTTCTATGAGTAAAGATTTATATATATATATATACATATATATATATATTCAAATCACACTTATGTAATCATGTCTATTATGTCAAGTTCACATATTTGGGTGTCCATTGAAATTCAGAAGGGAAGGGGAAAGGGTAGAGTCTCTCAGTGAATGGGGGGATGAACCAAAAGACTAATTGGAAAAATCTACCCAGACTACACCCCTAGACGAATACGATAAATACATGTATTAGTATCATAATTCTGGAAGCTGTATGAAGGACCAACTGGAGGGGGTCATTGGACCCTGAGGTATCAAATAGTCATTAAGTACTTACTACTTACAGTGTATCTTACCAGGTCTTTGGGAAGGTACTAGAGAGTAAAGGTTACTGCAAAAATCCAAGCTGGTGTTATTAAGGGTCCTGCTAGAGATGCAGCAGGGGGAATAGAGAGAGGGGGATAGATAATGAAAATCAAATTGGCTGGATCCAGAATGGGCCAATTCTTTGCCCCTAGGAAATTTATGGGGATTTGAGAAAGCTAGCATTTCTGTCTGTCACCCAGGAAGCAGAAGAATTAGGGGACAGAGATAACCCTGAGGATTGTAAAGATTTTGGCTTTTTTTCCTAAGTACTTTCTGCTATTGAATGGTAGCCAGCTTGTGGTCTCCTAATAGGTATTGTGCATGGCCAGTGCCCCCTGGTGGCTAAAACTGTTATTATGAGGAACCTCAATCTCAGAATTAAATGCTTTGCCCAGGGTCATAACAGCTGGTAAGGGCCAGAGTTAGTTAGGACTAAAATCTGACTCTTTTCCTGACTCTGATTTCAGCATGTTTTTCTGTATGCTGCATTTCCTATGGAGAACACAGACACCATATTTTACCTAGTTTTTCACCATATTGAGCATTTTATCATTCCACATGGAGAAAAAGAGGAACTTACTCCTCGGAGAGTTGTGGTGATGGGTAAGGGAAGTGCCTTGGAAAGACTGCAGATCATGCATAGACATTCTGAACTTGGGGCCAGCCTGCTAACTCTGTGCTGAACGGTTGGCTCTTTGATTAGCTTCAGAGGCACTCAAAGACCCTTAGTCAGCCTCTCACAGAACTCTGATCTAAGTCCTTGCAGCTGCTTTGTTCATTGTTGGACTTTGTATCTGATGAGAGACCAAGCTGTAAAGGGAGAGGCTTTGGGAACTTGCTCCCTATGAAGTCATGTGGTCCTGAGAAATGTGCCATAGTCTTTGGCCTCTGCATTTGTTCTTTTTCCTTCTTGGTGAAGAGAGTTGAGTCTCTGATCTTTAAGTTTAAAAGGTCTGGAGGATGCCTTAGCCTCCCAATATTCCAGAGTATGTGTTTCTAGCTAGCATAGCACCTATTCCCTAAGGATCAAGTGATGACCTTCTGAATCTGCTCCAGGGGAAGCTGTGCCAAGGACTCAGTCAGTGGTCATGATGCATCAGACAAAAACTTTGTGGGAAGGAGTTTCCTGTAGGAACTGAGCTAATTTTTGTGCCCTGCTACCCACAAAGACTGAGGTGGCTTGGTGGTGAGTATGGCTGTGAAATACTGGGAAAATGTTTGTAGGTTTGTTCTTGCCATATACTTGAAGTAAATATCCCTTTGAAAAAAAAATTGATGTTAAGTGGTCAAGTAGAATTGGGGTACTATTCACTGGCACTGAAGAGATAAAAGAGAACACAGCAGATGGGGCTCCAGCCAGTGCAGAAGAAAAGAGAGAAACCCCTGTCACTCAGGGAGCCTAAAACCCTGAATGGCAGATGTAGCAGTACTGGCTCTGGGAGAGTTGGCCAGAGCATACTTGCTTATACTTAAAATCATAAATTATAGACTATTAGAGCTTTACTGGACTTTAGAGACTAGTCCAAATTTCTCAGAAAATTATTTCTTAGGAACAACCATTCTTAGAATCTGGTTAGCTTACAATACAAGGTCCTGATACTTGTAGAAAAAAGGAGTCATCAAAATGCAGTCTATCAATTTATTTTAAAACATTTCCAAGTATTTTATTGGTCTTTTAAAAATTATTGTTGTCACTTTCTCTTTTCTTTTTAAATGCTTTATTTTTGCTCTTTTTTTTTTCTAATGCCAATGTCATGCTCAGTGACTCTCCCAGTGACTTCAA
Source organism: Pseudochirops corinnae (assembly GCA_028646515.1). NCBI lineage: Eukaryota > Metazoa > Chordata > Mammalia > Diprotodontia > Pseudocheiridae > Pseudochirops > Pseudochirops corinnae. The sequence continues at coordinate 151,043,839 of CM053586.1, read as the reverse complement.
AAATAGAACTCTAAATTGTTTTCCTTAAAGACTGGTCCTATCTAAAGATCCACCGATAGCATATTTAGAGTATTTGTCTTACTACATTCACCAATATTTAATGTATCCCATGAACATTTAATATTTTAGTCTTTTGCCATGAAGATAGCAAATATGATAGATTTAATATGAAACTTCGGATCTCAAATTTTCCCTTTTTTTATTATTAATTTGGATCATTTTGTTTCATATAGTTGTTTCATTTTTGCCTTTGTATTCCCTGCACAGTTCCTGGCACAAATTAGGTACTCAATAAATGCATATTATGGCTATTGTAAATTTCTTCTTTTGAAGATCACCTCTTCATATTCTCTGTCCATTTATTTATTGGAGAAATGGTTGTCTCTTCCCAAAGCCTCTCTCATCCTTACTACAGAACCCCTCTTGTTTTTTTTTTTTTTTTTTAGGAATCCACAGAAGCTTTGAATTTTGTTACTCTAAATCAGTGGTTCACAACCTGTGGGTTATGTTCAATTTGTAACAATGAAAATACATCCTGCATATCAGATATTTACATTACGATTCATAACAGTAGCAAAATTACAGTTATAAAGTAGCAATGAAAATAATTTTTGTTTTCAACACGAGGAACTGTATTAAAGGGTCATGACATTAGGAAGGTTGAGAACTACTTCTCTAGATCTTATCATTAATGTGGCTTTGGTTTCTTGATTAGCGTAAATTCTGCAGAACCCCTCTTGCAATGAATAAGTATAGTTACGCAAAAACAAATCAGCACATTGCTGTTGTCTTTGTGCCTCATTTTGGACCTATATTCCACCCTTCTTTTCTAAGCAGGTGACATGCTTTATCTTCAGTCCTCTGAAATCACCAACTGGTCAAATTTAAAGATCAAATTTCTCAAGTCTTTTGTGGTTGTTCTAATAGAATCTGTTTACATATGATAATATATTGAATGATTTGTTTTAATTTCAGTGAAGTAAAAAACCTGCTACAATTATGGGTAGTGAGAACATTGGGAGGTAGTATTCAATGTGCAAATCCCTCCAACTCCCAGTGTTCTATAGTCACATGCTCTAGGCTAGTGGGTAATCCATGCCAAATAGGCATAAAGGATAGTGTTGCTAATTCCTCAGCAGTTTATGGATGTGTTGTTTGTCACAGTAACAAATGGCTGTAATCACTGTGACCAGCTGCCTCTTGACCAATGCTCCTTAGGTAGCTCACTTTTAAAAACTGAGTTATTCTGTAGCATGATTATTTTATAGCTGTCTAAGTAAGTCCTTTTAATAGGGAAGGAACGAGTTCCCTTTTCTTTTTAATGTATGGAAACAGGCCATAGCAACATGGTTACAGGTCCAAACATACAGTGATCCACCTTAATCCACTTGGCATTTGGTTGCCCTTGCTGGCAATATCTTTACGGTAAGGTTCAGGTTGATCATAGTCTGCTTTCCTCGTCTCATACCAAACAGGCTCTAACCATGTCTGTTGCACTTTAGGCAGGTTCTGAAAATTGTACTATGGCTTTCACCATAAAAATCTAATACCCAGATGGATATAAACACTGAAGGCGCTAGACTCAAGTTTCTAGGTAATCCAGATGGCAAATTCTTGCTCACTGAATGAGCTGCTAGAAGTATTATATAAACACATATTTAACAATAAAACAAAACAATAGGAATGGTGAAATGAAAAACCTTCCAATTCTTACCTTGGAAACCATTTTGGAATTCTGATCCATTTGGTAAGAGCTCTGGAGTGTATTCATTATAGCCTCCTACATAAAACTGACTGAAGACATTGAGTCCAACTAGTCTCCCTGGGGAGGTGATTGATTTATTCTTCTGATCATCCACCTTTAAATAGAAAAAGAAAGGATTACTTATTTAAAGAGAAAGGATTTCCTAAGGGGGACCATTAAGACGCTGTTTTCTTTCTAATTAACTTGAAAATTTTATGAATGACTGAATTTCCTTTTTTTCTTAGAAATCTCTGATTATCTAATAACATCTCACTGATGACTTATACTTGATATAGATCAGGGGTCCACACAACATCAATAGATTTCAGGAGGTCCAAAAACTTGAATGGGGAAAATTGCATTCTTATTTTCATTAACATTTGGTTTCCTATATAATCCTGTGTATTACATTCTTTTAAAAAGGGGTTCATAGATTTCACCAGACTGCTCAAGGCGTTCATAAAACACAAAAAAAAGGTTAAGAGTTTCTGATATAAATGTATTAAGGTATCACCTACAATTGTCCTTTCCAACTCAAATCACAGTTCTCCAAAGATTGCAAACTGATCCCTTACCTTTATCCAACCAGTTTGGAAGGACCTCCCCAGATGGACCACGTGTACTCCAAGGGTCAGATTAAGTGGGTCACTGTGGAGACTTGCTGTGCCAGAGCCCAGGTTATAAGTGTATACCAAGCGACCTCTGCGCAAGCCAACAGCAAGGAAGTCATCTCCATTTAGTCCTGAAATAATATGAAGCAGAAGGACAGCTCCCTGAAGAAAGAGCCATTCAGAATTCTTGCCAGCTTGGTTACTATATAGCTCTGGGCTGTTTGCCAATATGCTATTGCGTGTAAATATGCCAATAACAATATGCTATTGCGTGTAAACAACCACTCATCAGCACCCTGGTGTGTATGTACCCGAATATTTATCTCACCATGGAGTTTTGTAAACACATCCCTGGAAACTCTCTAAAAACTTAGAGTCAGTCTATTTCTTTGAATGTGTATAAATGCTTTGATTAACCCTCAAAAACTTTCAACATGAAAGATAGCATGGCACCATGGAAAGGGTTCTAGTATCGGAGTTAGGGAAATTGGACTTATCATTTGTATGACTGAAGAGTTCTAAATCTATAAACTTATGAAGAAAGTTAGTCTCAGAATCCAGGGTTGGATCCCAACTATAAAGAATAGAGGATGTAGACAAATAAATGAATAATTCATTTATTAAGTGTTTACTATGTGCAAAGCACCATGTCAGTCTCTGGGAATATAAATAAAAGACAGTCCCTGTTTTCAAGAAGTTCACATTCTAATAGGGGAGACAACACATACGAAAAGTTTCAGATTTAAGTCAGATGGGAAAAATCTCATGGTCCTTGGAGGATAGGGGCAAAGCAAATGATAATGACTCTTCTGAAATTATATTTCCATTTATAAAATGACACCAGTTTCTAATATTAAGCCATTTGATAGTGCCAGATACTTTAGTGGCAAGAAATTTCTTTTCTTGGTCTCTAGAAATACCAAGAATATTACTACTAATAATTGTTGTTGTTAATTAATTTTTAAATCATGTTCAACTCTCTGTGACTCTATTTGGGGTATTCCTAGCAGAGATACTGGAGTGGTTTACCATTTCCTTCTCCAGCTCATTTTACAGATGAGGAAACTGAGGCAAACAGGGTTAAGTGATTTGCAATACTAGGCATCAGTAACCTAATAAGATAGTTGCAAGGATCACAAAGTTGACAAGGTGATTTACAAAAGCGAAAGCCTGACAATATCACTCCTTTACTCAGTAAACTCCATTGGTTCATCTAGAATAAAACATAAACAGCAACTAGGTGGTTTAGTGGGTAGAGTGCTGAGCTTGAATCAGGAAGATCCGAGGTAAAATCTGGCCTCGGACACTTACTAGCCGTGTAAACTTGGGCAAGTTATTTAACCTTTATTTGCCTCAGTTTCCTTATCCATAAAATGGGGATAATAATAGCACTTACCTCCCAGGGTTTTTGTGAGCATTGAATGAGATAAATAACTGTAAAGTACATAGCACAGTCCCTAGCAAATAGCAGGCGCTTTATGAATGTTAGTTAATATGGTTATTATTAAACTCTTCAGCTTGGCTTTCAAAGCCTTTAACAACTTTGTCCCCACCTACCTTTCCCAGTATAACGTACATTATTTTCCATACTACAATGTGTCGTCTCACCAAATCCCCTTCTTGTTGGTCTTCCCAAATGATACATCATCTTTGCTCTTGCTGCCTCCATATCTGAAGTGCGCTCTTTTCTTACCTCTGCCTCTTACAATTTCTTGGTTTCTTCAAAAGTCTGCCCAAGGGCATGTGACTTAATTGCTCTAAACCTTTAACTTATGAAGAAAGTTAGTCTCAGAATCTGGGGCTGGATCCCAACTATAAAATTTAGAAGATGACACATGAAGCTTTTTCTGATTCCCTTGATTCCCTAGTGCCTTCATATCCTTTTGATTTTATTTTCTGTTTACTTATTTATGAATGTGCTGTCTCTCTAACAGAATGTTAGCTGCCTAAAGTCAGGCAATGTTTCTTTTCTCTCTTTGTATGATGATAATACAGGGAAATGAAAAGGGAACTTATGTAGTGCTTTTAGGTTTATAAAATATTTCACATATATTATTTCATTTGAGCTTCACAATTAGTGAGGTAGATGCTATAACTATCTTTATTTTATTGATGAGGAAACCCAGTGTTAGGGAGGTTAAGCTGCTTGTCCAAGGTCATATAGTCAGTCCAAGGCAGAATTTGAACATAGATACTGAGGAAAGTGACACAAAGTGCTATCTGCTGGTGTCCTAAATTCAAAGAACAGGGTTCTATGGGACACTTTTGTCTCACCTTACTTGAGAATTCAGATGAGTTCAGTGTGGAGATAAATGCAGAAATCAATGTCATGCTAGATATGTGCATGGGGAAAAGCACTGTTTCTGGAGTCAGAGGACCTGGGTTCAAATCTTGACTCCAACACTTGTTATCATTATGACCTTGTACAAGCCACTTATCCTTTTCAGGTCTTGGCTTCTTCATCTCTAAAATGAAGGGGGGAGAGGGGAGTGTTGGACAGGTGCTTCTGGGTCTCTTCTGGCTTTAGATATCTAATTCTTATTATCAAAGTTGGGCCATCGATGTGGCATTTACTAATGAACACGGACCTAAGTGCCTTGAGTGAGTGTTCAGACAGCAGGAATGAGGTTGTGATCCATGTAGCCTGTTCTTGAGTTCTTTCAACTTGCATTTTGTCCCTATTCCTCTCCTCAACTAATGAATGCCCTGTCAGTGAACAGTTACTCCTGATGGCTTTACTGGAGCACACGTCTGACTTCCAGCTGGGGCGGGGACAGGCAGGGCATGTTTCTATTTAAAATGGTTATTCCTAGTAGTTTCACTACATTGCTCTGCATTCTCTGCCTGCATAGTTCTTCCTTCCTTTTATTGTCTGCTGTGCCATTCCTGTTTCTTCTTCTTCTTCTTTTTTTTTTGCTTTTCTTTGGAGGGGGGACTGCAGGGCAATTGGGATTAAGTGACTTGCCCAAGGTCACAAGTGTCTGAGACTGGATTTGAACTCAGGTCCTCCTGACTCCAGGGCCGGTCCTCTATTCACTATGCCATCTAGCTGCCTCCCTATTTATTCTTTAAGGTCTAACACAAATGCTAACACCTCCATTCAGTCTTCCCAGATTCCTCCTTCATTCTTTACCCTATCATGTTTCACAAGCTGTTTTGTAGTGCTTTCATACTTATGCCATTCTCTCCATCTCCACTCCCAACCCAACAGACTGAAAATTAAATTAAACTTAAACATGTGTCAGGTACATTTTTTTCCCTAGGAGACATGGTTGTTTTCCGAAGACATAGAGAGGGTAGAAGTGCTCTTTTTAGAATGGCATAGTGCTGAACTTGGAGTCAGAGCACCTGAGTTTGATTCCTGCCTCGGCCACTTACTACGTTTGTTACTTTGGGAAAAATCAGTTAAGCATTTTTTTGCTTCAATTTTTGGTTTCCTCATATATTAAACGAAAGGACTGAAATAGATGACCTCAAAAGTGTGTCTGTCTGCCTCTGCCTTCTCTTTTAATTTTAACCCTGTCCTATGATACTAATTTTCTCTCTCACTTATTCTGTTCTGGATAGAGGCAGTTATGTTTAATAGATCTCTTTTGAATTGAACTGAATAAGGCTTCTAGAAACCCCAAACCTGAGCTGAAGAGGGGCCTAGAAATCAAGATTAGTGAGCATCTTGTCTGTGTCACAACAGTTTTCTGTCATTTCTATTAGTTGGATTAAGAAAAAAATTCTCAGTACATTTATTCATAATGAAAAAGTCATATCATTTCATATAATGCTGACATAGGCACACTTTAAATTTCCACTCCAGGGTTCTATTAGCTCTATTGTAACACAGATGTTTTGAGGGTCTGTACCAGTAATGTGAATTTTGAAAACTTTAATTGATTCAGTAATTCAACAGAAGTTAATCCAAAGCAGTTACTTGGTATTTACATTGACTATAGATGTCTATGGAATTTCATAGCAGCCAGAATAAGGAAAGTTCCTTAGGAGAGGAATTACATTGAGTATATGTAGCATAGAAGAGCCATGTGGCTTTTCCTTTCTGGCAATCACAGTTAAGTGACTTGCCCAAGGTCATACAGCTAGTGTCAGAGGCCAGATTTGAATTCAGGTTCTCTTGACTCCAGAGTCAGTGCTCTATCCATTGTGCCACCTAGCTGCCCCTGAAGAGCATTGTACATAGTGAGTAGACTTGGCTGGTAGGAATATTGTGCTGTAGATGCACACTGTCCGTGTTAAGCTGCTTAACCTCTTAGTGTCTCCAGCAATTCTTTAAGACTTTAAATCACAGAACAGTTGTCCATCTTCTCTGGTAGAAAGAGTTTCTTTCTCCTGAGTCCTTTGTAGCAATGAAATCACAATTTTGAACAGACATTAAAAAATAGAGAATAGTCAAGACTATGCTGAATTCAGTTTTCAGTATGAGCATTTAAAACTTGGAAATCAGCAAATACTACAGATCAGAGCTTGATTTAGCTTGTTTTGTTGATTGTTTAGAATTAAGAAAGCAATGGAGAAAACAATAATGCATATTAAATGTAAAACCACGTTGTTGTTAAACATTTATCAACATACCTCTTGGTATTCCTGCCATTCACATAGGGCTTTATTTTATTTGAGCTTCATTATGACCCTGAAAGTAAGTAGTTTAGGTAGGATTGCTTCCATTTTACAGATGAGGAACTGGAGACTTTCAGAGGTTAATTGAATTGCCCATAGTCACAGTTACTAAGAGTCAGTATGTGACCTTGAACTCCAGTCAATCAAAGAAGCAAGAAAGCATTTATTCACTGCCTTCTATTTGCCAATTACAACGTAAGGCTCTTGGGATAAAAATTCAAAGATTGAAACAATCTATGTCCTCAAAGAGCTTATATTCCATCTGTCTTCAATTTCAGTGACCTTTCCATTGTACTCCACTGCCTTGTCTGCAAGGAGTTGAACCAACCAAAAATCACGGTGATTTTTTAATGAAGTTTAGTAGGTTTGTTCTGGGCAGGGAAGAACATACTTGGTGGATATTTCCTGAGAGCTAGTTCTAAGCACAAGGAATTTAGAGATATTTAGACCATATGGGTAATAGAGGGAGGAGGAAAAAATTGATTAGACAGATTTTAGATGATAGGTCAGAACAAATATGTGAATGAAAATCTCTTTGAATATGAGGAAAAGAAACTTTACCTTTATTGCAACATGGTGGTGTGAATAGAGCATCAGACTTGGAGTCAGGAAGACCAGCTTGCATACTGTGTAGTTGTAGGTACCTGGGCAAGTCACTTAACCTTTCTGGGTCTCAGTTACCTCACCTGAAAATGGATTTCCACTTGATCTTGAATCTCTAAATCACTTCTAGCTCTAAATCAATGATCCTGTGATTCCTATATAGATCTTGAAAATGGAAGACTCCAGGGTAATACAATGGTAGTCAGTGAAAAGTTACCTTTGCCTAGAAAGAGGAAATCTAGAGAAAAGGTATCAGAGAAAAATTATTCTCAGTAAATGAGTAAGGAGGCACAGTCAGGACTGGCAGTGGCATAACATAAGAATCAACCGACAAGCATTTATTAAGTATTTTCTATATGCCAGGCACATAGATTGGAAGAGAAAAGTGAAAAGGATCCTGCTTTCAAATTAATTTTTAAAATTAAAAACATCTTTTAAGAAAATCTTTATGAACAAACATCAACAACAGAGAACTATATATGAAACCGTGAATCTCTATGATATAGTTTGTTTTTTAAAAATATATATTAAATTTAATATGATATTTCCATCTCTCCTTTGCTCATGTGTCCCCTTATGAATTTCTTTTTGTTCTTTTCTATTTATTTAAAAAAAATGTTCTACTGATGTTCCTTTCTTTCTTTTCCCTTCATATTCATTCAGAGAGATGATACAGGGAAATGGAGAGACAGTATGGCATAGTGGCCAGGGAGCTGGTCTTGGAGCTAGACAGAGTTGGGTTCAAGTCACAGTTTTGACACACTTCATACATGACTCTTAACCTTTCAGTTTCCCAGCCAATTCTCTCTTTAAAGCTAAATGCTGCAGAGAAAGCGTAAATCTGTATTGGAAGAGGAGTGGCTTAATTTCAGTGAAGACAATGAAGTGAAGTGAGGCTTATGGTCACTCAAGTGGTAAGTAGCAGAGTGAGGATTTGAACTCAGATATTCTCATTCCAAATATAGACCACTTTCCACTACAACATATTGCCTCCTTAATGGAGAATTACAGATTGTTTTCTCTGTCCAAGGGAGCCAGCTGTAATGGTAATGGAATTTAAAGATCTCCCTGTATTGGCTTGGTTTTCAGGTTGAGTGTTAAAACCCTGAGCTTGTGAATCCCACTTATGGGTTGGACTTGTTGACGTGAAGAGAGGGGGCTGAACTGGGAGGAGCTGTGGATTTAGAGAGAAGGCCCAAGCAGAGGAGGCCAGAAGGACTTTTGGGAACTGCCACCCGGAGCTGCTAAGAATTCAGGAGGCATGGCTGTGATGCCAGTATTTTGTCTGTTTGTTTTGATGTTGTTTTGCCAGATTCACCTGCTGGTGAAGGACAATGCTGCTGTTGTAGAGATCCTGGAACCTGGCTGTTGGTTCAGAAGCCCTGAAGGAGGATTTTCTTGTTGTTTGTTTATAAAATTCCTGGAAGAGGACTTTGTCGATGTTTTCAGGGGTTCTGGGACTGTTCTGCAGGCAGAGAGTGACTTGATGAGGACACTGGCAATGGTTTTGTTGAGCCTTGTCTCCCCAGGAACTGAGATTCCTGAGGACTTGCCTCGGGTCAAGATGAAGGAAGGGCCTTTCCTTGGGTTCTCAAGGCTGTGATATCTTAACTTTGTTGTAGCTTAAGGGTAGATGGCCTTTTGTGCTCTCCTGTACCTTTTGAGAAAGTGCTTGGGGTTAATGGATGGTATTGTAACTCAGTTGTGATCCAGGGGTGGAAAACCTTTGACTTTTTTGTGCTCTGTGATTGACCAAATGAATATACTTTGCTTATGATTGGAAACTAATCTCCATTTGAAAAGAGAGACTTTGACTGACTAAATGAATGTACTGTGCAGGAGTGGGCTACTTTGACTAATGTACTGGCCAGGGGTGGGATACTTGGACCTTGGTGCTTTGCAATTGAATTGAGAACTTACTTGCTAAATGAATGAGTTACCCTGTATTTTTATTTTCTCTGTTCTGTGAATGTTGGCCTTGGCCTAATCTGTCACTGAATAAATGGGGTTGGCTACACTGATAATCTAAACCTTGGAAGCTGCCTTTGCTTGGCATTGCACCAGCATGGGATTACAAATTAGGTATCGCATGACTGCTGGTTAAGTTATGATATCAGCCTGATATTTGTTTTTGGATATATCAACCTCAATTGTGACCATTCTTGGGAAAGGTGCCTCCTAACACCTCCATTTGAGGAGGCAGCCTGAGCTAGCGATTTCTTCATTCCTTCTCTGCTATACCATCTTCTCCCCTCCATGAGTGTTTAGCACAATGCCTGGCACAGAGCTGGCATTTACATATTTATTGACTGATTTTTATTAACTCTATGATCTTAGACCAGGGTGTGGTGGAGTCAGCTTGTACTGACTTCCTATAGCCCAATTCTTAAAATTTCAGTGTGAGCATTCATGTCACAGAGAATGACAAACCCTACAAAACAGGGCTTGAATAGGTTGTTCTATTGATTGTTTATACTCAAGAAAGTGATGGTGAAAATGATGATAATGTAAATTAAATTTAAAAGTGTGTCATGGGTACATTTTCATACCAGAGAGCCAGTTGTTAAATATTTAACAGCACTCCCCTGCCTTAAACCAATTTCCTCACTTCTCTAGGCTTCAGTGGTCTTAGTTATAAAAAAAGAGGTGAACTAGCTAATCTCCAAGGTCCCTCCAAGTGATATTTATAGAGACATTCAAGGTACCAAGAAATCAACATGTAGTCTGGCACCTTTCAATGATTTTCAGGTTAATATTATGCTTTTTATATTACAGAAACAGCATGATTATTCTCACTTTGCTAATCCACTGACCCTATAATTTCCACATAAAATTAGACATTCTAAGTACTTCATTCTGAAGGAAAGATTTAATAGCAGAGAAGTGACAAAAGTCTCCTATTAGTAATATGTTATTATTTCTTCAAACTGTTCTCCTATAGAAGGGGAAGTATAATGGCACATTAAATGTAATTCATCTCTATGAAAATGGCAATGGATTTTGAGGTAAAGAAGTTAAACAAAGTCCTGGACACTTCAGTTTCCCAGTTTTTCATCTTGGCTCCATTGCTGATCTAACCTCTGGCAGCTCCCTTATTCTTAGCTGCATCATTTGTAAGGTGTCCATTTTAACTGAGAATCCTTTACTAGGACTATTGCAAAGGAAACCTACAATGATTTTTAAGGTCTCTATGGGTAACTGTAGAAATCAGAAATGGGAAAAAAAATCAAGGAGATTTTTGTGATGAAGTTCACACCCATTATTTCTTGGTGTTTCCAAACTAGCCCAAGAGCAATGATTGGATAAATTTAGAAATTTACATCAATCTATAATCAGGGATGTGAATGAACTTGATTCATTCCTTACTCAACAATTTAAAATTTATATAGTAGTTCTCATTATTTCTTTATTTGTGGTTAGGCTCTTCCATCCCCTGAATACTAAGATTGGTTAGTCTGAATTAATCTCAAAGAGATCCTTCTTGCTTGATTTTTGTTCATGTGGATATAGCTACAGAAGAAAATAATAGATATTTTTCTTGTTTAAAGGGAAAATTGAAGATAAATCAACCTTTTCAGTTCTGCTAAGGGGGCAGTGAAATCCAGAGAAATGCTATATTAATAAATTGGCTTTTGACCAATTTCTGTCATTAATGAGGAATCTGCCCTCTGGTTGATTTGTATCAGAATTCAACAGAGAACTGGCTGACCTGGTAGGTTCCTGTGATAATATCTCCTTTATTTTCCCATCTTCCCACTCTAGCTGATATTGTCTGCAGTCCAATTATTTTTCCCAGGAGGAAAAATCATGCCATATTTATACATTCTTAGTCCTGTTGTAGTCAATGACTAAGTACTTACAGGAAATAAAGAATTATTTGGCAAGGAACGTTTTCAAAGATTTGAGTGTAATTCATTCAGTAAAGATGGCTTATGTGTCGATGATTGACAATGTGTTGTTATATACTATACAGTATCTAGTCATGTGGAGCAAATTTTCAGGAAAATGATTTTCTTCACTTGGAAAAAAAAATCTATTTCTTTGTATTATTGCTAGAGCACAGTTCAGTTGTTAACTTAGGAGTTTTGATGGTAGAATAGCAAAGGTACTTATATTCACTATTATTCATTTGGCAGGTGTGTTATGTCTTGTATTGTTAGTGATCTTCTTGAGTTTATGTGTTTGGTTTCCCTAGAGTTTCTATTCGTTAAGGTAAGAAATTAGACTGTCTTTGTATCCCAAACTATTCAATTCAATAGATATTTATTAAGAGCATACTATATATCAGGCACTGTACTAAATGTTGGGAATACAAATAAGAAAAAGCCAGTCCCTGCTCTCAAGGAGCTTATAATCTAATGGGGGAAGAGAATGCTCAAAAAGAAACAGGAAAATGGGGGGGAGGGGTGGGCACACTAGTAGGTATAACAAATATGGAGTCTTTTAGAGTTGAAACTGGTTAGAGAAACAGAGGTAAAGTAGTATTGAAAGTCTAATTTTTGTCCTCTATAAAGGAAGAATTTTGGGAGGAATTTGGTGTTCCACCCTTCAGCCCTCCAATCGGGGGTAGAAGAGGCTGAAGGAGGTGGTAGCCAGGCTTGAGTTAACAGCACAGTGATGAAATTAGAAGGGATGAATTTATCTTGGGAGGAGCATCTGTGGGCAGTTCTGTAGAGCTGAAACCAGAAAGAATTGCAGATGCAAGACCATGCTTGTTCCTGTTTTCTGTCTCACTCTTTGTTACCACATTTTTTTTTTGTTTGTTTGTTTTACTGGCCAACATATTGGAGTGGTCAGCGATTTCCCTCTTCAGCTCATTTTACAGATGAGGAACTGAGGCAAACAGGGTTAAGTGACTTGCTTAGAGTCACACAGCTAGGAAGTATGAGGCCAGATTTGAACTCAGAAAGAGGAGTCTTCCTGATTCAGGGCCTGGCAAAGCTGTGCCACTTAACTGCTGATTCAAAGTGGAATGACTGACAAATTGTTGATGGTCAATAAATACTGGTTTATTGATGTTCATTTTCCATAGGAAAATGTGTGGAGAGAGAAGATTCTGGAATGAATCTTGGGAGCATCTACAACTAGGTGAAATGTCAAAGTGAAATACTCAGTTTCCCTCTTCTTCCCCCCTACCCCTTACCCAAAAGCCACAGTTTAGGAGCCCAGATGAAAGAGGAAAGAAAAGTCAGAAAAAGAAATGGAAAAGAATTGAGGATAGGAGGAAAGCCTGGGTGTCATCATGACATAAAAACTGAGGAAGGAAGAGATATTAAAGATGAGAAACCAAGGAAAATGAGACCCCTGTGAAGGTCAGTGTTTTAGCATCTGGAGAACAAAGCTAAGGTCCTCTGGTTACAGGAGGGTGGAAGATTTATTTTCAGGAAGGTCTATCAGAGACCTCAGGTTAATTTATCTGGGTATTAAAATTATGGGGGCGGGTAGGTGGTACAGTGAATAGAGTGCTGGGCTTGAATTCAGGGAGACATTTTCAAATCCAGCTTTTGACAGGTACTTGCTGTGTGACCCTGGAAAAGTCACTTAACCCTGTTTGCCTCAGTTTCCTCATTTGTAAAATGAGTTGGAAAAGGAAATGGTAAACCATTCAATCTTGGCCAAGAAAATCCTAAATGGCATCACAAAGAGTCAGACACAACTGAAAGGACTGAAAAATAACTATTTAATTTACAGTATAATCTCAAGTTATTTGGAAATAACTGGGAAAAACAGAAAAGTTAAGGAAGAATAGTGGAAAATTTTTAATAATGACAATAAGGATGCATCACAAAAGATGAGATGATAGTCACGTTACTAATAGCTTAGTGTATAGAGGATGCCACTCAAAGTACCTCTTAAATAACTTCAAACAACTTGGTACTCAATTAATATCAAGTGAGGTACGTTAGGTGTCTCAGTAGATAAAATGCTAGGCCCGAAGTCAGGAAAACTTAGATTCAAATTCTGCTTCAGGCACTTCATAGCTATGGGACCTTGGGCAAGTAACTTAACCTCTCTCAGCCTCAGTTTCTTCATCTGTAAACTGAGGTGGTTGGACTTGATAGCTCCTAAATTCTAGCTCTGAATCTGTGATCCTATCAACACGTGATTCATAGTTATTCACAAATTCTATTTTTTTGACCAATGATTTAACATTACACAAGTCGGTGGTTCTTCCTTCTATGTGATACATTGTGGGCAAGGATGAACAATGTCAGATTCATTCAGCACTTTCTTTGCTTTAATTGCTAAAATTTTCAGAGAAGCCTTCTAGTTACTCGTTTGTGGCTAGTCTTGTTTTTAGCTGGTATTCTTCTACCCTCTGGTGGAAGAATGTAGAATTGCAACTCAAACTGCTCATTCAACATGAATAAGGAAAGATCTTGATAATATTCTTTTTTGAATACTCCTGTTTCTTGCCTTTTCAACATTAAGACCTTCAAAATAGCATTCCTATTTGGGGGGTAATTTTGGCACATTGAGGCATTTTTATAATGGAGTGATCCTGAATAAAAATTACTTATATATTTTATATTTTTAAAAAGTTACTCATTTCCCACAAGTCTGAGATTTTTTAAAAAAGGAATTTATCAATGATAGTAAATTTTGATTTATAGTATATTTGCCATAATAGTTAAAAAAACACTAAAGCTGTAATTCTCCAAATTCTTTTCAATACTTTGATATGTAGGTGCCTTTTGAATTGTTATTGTTGTTTCAAATAGGGATTATCTCATTCTTCGTACTTTCACTCAAAGTACTGTGCACTTTTTTCTTGGTGTTTACAAAATCATCCACAGATGGTGATTTGTACTCACACCCCTAGTGCCTACCACAGCACCTGTTATAAAGTTGGAACTTAATAAATGCTTGTTGATTGATGGTTGATTTATGATCTTAATAAGGATACTCCTTCCACTGCTACAGGGCAAATCTTATCTAAACCTTTGTGTAGGATTTTTGCCCATGCCTTTCCATGAATCCTCATTGAAAATCTATCTGATATGTTGGAAGCTTCCCCAAGGTCTTCCTCTATTTGGTGGAAGCTAGTTCAGCACAGGGGTATCTATCTTCCCTTATTCTCACTTCATGATTGACCTATCTCTCAAACATGTTTTTGATGATCAGAATTTTATTTACCTATATATTATCTAGGAATGTAGAAATATCAGGTTTGACAGAAGAGACTAGAAAGTGAAGAGATTGCAGGACTCTAAAAGGTTGAGATACAGTGTGCTCTAGACCAGTGTTTCTTAAATTTGGTACTGAGAATCATGACAGTTCAAAGAGTGCATGTACATAGCTTTAAAAATCACAGGTAGGAGGGGCATCAGTGAACTAAGTGCTGTGTCAACTGGTGGACAAGCTTCCTCATCCCTGTCTCATTCTTTTATACTTCTTTCTGGGTCTGATAGTAGCTGCTGTTTGTTCATAGAGGCAGTGTCCAAGTGTTCGTTCATTCTTTCGTTCTCTCTCTCTCTCTCTCTCTCTCTCTCTCTCTCTCTCTCTTCCCCTCCCTCCTTTCCTATCTCCCTCCCCCCTTCCTTCCTTCCTTCCTTGTTTTGTTTTTTGGAGGAGGAAAGACAAGGCAATTGGGGTTACATGACTTGCCCAAGATCACACAGCTAGTAAGTGTGTCAAGTATCTGATGCTGAATTTGAACTCAGGTCCTCCTGATTCCAGGGCTGGTGCTCTATTTACTGCACCACCTAGCTCCTTCCTTCCTTCCTTCCTCCCTTCCTTCCTTCCTTCCTTCCTTCCTTCCTTCCTTCCTTCCTTCCTTCCTTCCTTCTTGTAGAAGAAGACGTAAAGGAAGGGAAAAGGTGTGATAGAAGGAAGGATAGGGCATATGTGGGAAGCCTTAGGGGTGGTGCTGGTATAAGGACACTTGCTCTAGAAGATAAAGACTGGAACCTCTGTGTGGCACTGTTATTGACATATATTATTTAACTAGAGATGGGGTTAGAGATTGGATCTGTGATTTCACTGATACGAGGGAATTCTTGGATGAGTTAAGTCTCTCAACCAACATAGTTTGGCATCTTCTCTGTAACTTATAATCTTAGAGAGTTGTCTAGGTGGGTAACTTCAAGTTAAAAAATTTGACCACAGTCATATAATCACTATGTGGGACTTGAAATCAGGTCTTCTTGTCTGGTCAACCACTCTGCCTCTCATCATTTAAGTAACTTTCTCTAATTTGGTCAGACAGAAATAATACTGACTTTGAACTATTCTCATACAGATAATATTTGTATAAACTAGGTAACATCACTTAGGAATTTTGAGATCCTTGAAAACCAATACAGGACAAATGCTTCCACTGAGATAGCTCAAGTGAAAGAGGTTGTAAATAAATCTTTGCACCTAATAGCCTTAACAAGCATATCAGAATATTTTCTATATCTTAAAAGAGTAGGGGTGTACAAGATCATCTGGTCCAAGGGTTCTTAATCCATTTTGTGTCACGGATCCCTTTAGCTGCCTGGTGAAGCCTATGGATCCTTTTTTTTTTTTTTTTAAAGAATAATGTTTTTAAATTCATAAAATAAAATACATAGATTTACAAAGAAATCAAACAGTTATCAAAATGTTTTTAAAAAACAAAATCACGGACTGTAGGTTATGAAAACCTTATCTACTCTAATCCTTTTATTTGACACATATGGAGAAAACTGGGTCCAAAGAGGTTATGACAATATTAGCATCACATGGCTAGCTCGTGGCCAAAGCTAGTTACAAGTTGTCTGACTTGCTATTTTCTTTCTACTGTATCACAATGCCTCTTTGAAAGAGTTCTGCTTCAAGTTTTATCTGTGAGCTCATCTCTAGCCAACACTGGGATACTGAAGGCTGTTTCCATTCTGTGGTTGGGTTGTCTCCTCATGCTGGATTGGCAACAACTATATTTCTTCTTTTATGACTAAGTGGCAAGAAATTTAAGAGAAGCAAAAGAAATGCTCAATAAATTCATTCTCCCTGAAACCAAAATCTCCTGCCTAAATACACATACTCTCAAATATTAAACTGGCACTATTGGAGACTTTATCTTCAGTTAGTTATTGAAAATTGAGCATATCCTCGGCATCCAACACATACCAATGCATGAGACTAAAAAGCAAAAGGAAGTGGTAATGATGCAGACTGCTCTTTTACTTACAGAAAAATTTGAGTTTTCCCAAAGAAACAGAATGCAAGCTCTCTAAAATATATTTAAGGAAACAAAATGAAAAATATCCACTACCAGGGAAAATTAGCCTTACCTTGTCCCTTCTGTCCAGTGAAAAATATCAGATTATCTTGCAGGGCAGAATTATTGTTTGCCAGCTGGAATTTCAGGTGGAATTCATAGTAGAAGCTGATATCTGGAATCCTTGAATAGGCCAGGAATGAAGTGTATCCAAAGGAATCTATGCCACTGAAACTGGGCTGAGTAATATTAATAGCTGTGGAAAAAAAATTTCCAAACCAACCGGTTAAAATAATTTTTTTGTATGTTGACTTATAAACATAAATCTAAAGCTGTAAGGTGCCTCAAAGACCATCTGGTCCAACACACTCTTTTTGCGGATGAAGAAACCGAGGACCAGGGAGGTGGTGCAGTGGATAGAGTACTGGACCTGGAGGCAAAAAGACCAGAGTTCAAATCTGACTTACTAGCTGTGTGACTCTGGGTAACTCACTTAATCTTCTGTTTGTGTCAGTTTCCTCAACAGTAAAATCAGGATAATAATAGCACCCAGGGTTGTGAGAAGGATCAAGTAAAATAATATTTGCAAAGCTCTTATCATAATGCCTGGCACACAGTAGGTGCAAGATAAATGCTATTTTAAAATTATCATTACTATTAATTTAACTTGCTCAATGTCACACAGACAGAAAAACTCAGAGGCAAGATTTGGACTACTTTAGAGCAAAATGGGCCCATGAATTTCCCCTCCCCTCACATTCTGGTAATTGGATTTCAATATAATTGCTTTCCTTTGTAATGTTATGTATTTTATTTTATGCACTTAAAATCATTATTCTGAGAAAGGGTCCATAGACATCAATAGATTGCCAAAACACTGCCTATAAACTGACAAAAAGGTTAAGAATTTCTGCTTTATAGGCAAGACCAAGACCCTTCTTACAATGCCACAAAGTATTTTGCTCACAGATTTGAGACCCTTTAAGTGTCATTTGGCCCCTAAGTAACAGAATTTTTTTTCAAAATCAGAATGATGAAAATTCAATTTTGTATATTATTATTTTACATATCTTTCCAAAGAGTAATTTTTTTAAAAAACTTTCTCCAGCATGCATATTTTTAGGATTTTTGCTTTGATTTTTTTTTTTTTCAAAAGAACAGATTGACAGCACTCAAAAATATTTCCTGGGCACTTTGTAAACAGATCCTGGAATCTTGATGCTCTCAACAAATTTAAAGATGACCACATGACTTGAGCAAACTGTACTTTCTCAATCCTCTATCCTTATGTGAACCAAAACTACAGGTCAGAAGCCAGACCAAGGCCCTAGAAATGAGTCAGTCAATAAACACTTCGTAATTGCCTGCTAAATGCTAGGCAATGTGCTAAGCACAGGTGATATGGAAAAATGCAACAGATTGTTCCTGCCCTCAGGGAGCTCACAGTCTCTCTTCCAGGGAATCTGGAAGATAACATATAAGAAGTTAAAAAATGGGTGAGGGAGAAACTGGTGTGAAGGCAAGTGAAGTAGTTCTATATCAAGGTTGGAAATGATGAAATGGCTACCCTGAACTCCCATCTTAAGTGGAAGGAGCTTTCCAGTTGCTTATCCTCTACCCTCTCTAATCAGAGAAAAGCAGAAAAATAGGAAAGGAATTGGTCAATTTTCATTGTCCATAGAATTTGAAGCCTGAACTATTTCTTAAAGTAAAAGCCTTTGCTAGAAAGAACCATTAACAGTATACTAAAACAGTGGATTTCAGTATTTCACACTTTATCTTTGTTTGCCTTAGTTTCCTTATTTGTAAAGTGGGAATAATAAAAGCACTTCCCTCTCAGGGTTGTTTTGAGGATCAGATGAGATAATAATTGTAAAGTGCTTAGCAAGTGCCTGGCACATAGTAGGTATTATATAAATAAGGAAGTATTCAGAAGATAACCTGATCAAGCATAGATAAAAAGAGGAAAAAGGAAAAAAAAAGAAATATTTTCTAACCTCAAGGTTCAGTAGAATAAAACTTATTCCTAAGGACAATGGGAACAAGAAAGTTCTCTGTAAATCCAGCAACTTCTATATTAAGCATGCAATTTCCATGTGGCTTCTCATCTTTTTCCCCCTCTCGAATTATCTTGTTTATTACAACTCTTTTCCTTTTCTTCAATGCTTTGCTTGTCTTCTTTTTACTCCCTTCACAGACAGTAGCAGCTGGTTTGTATTCATTCACTTCAAGGTGCCATTACAAGTAGAGAAAGAGGATTGTTTACCCGGTCTCCTATAGCATTTTCTCTGACCAGAGGGCATTTTTAGAAATTCTTTCCCTATTGGGTGAGTACAATATAATTGTTGTTTGGGATCTGTGACTTTATTGGTCTGAGAATTCCTGTCATGATACCTCCCTACACCAATGAAGATGGGCATCTCATCTGTTAACATATAATCAATTAATTAAGTACTTAATAAGTACCTATTACTATTCTGGGAATTATGCTAAGCACTGAAATACATAAACCTAGAGAGCTGCCAGGGGTACTGAAAGCTCGAGTGACTGGTTGATAATCACATAGCTAGTATGTGCTATAGGAAGAACTTAAAGTTTTCCTAATTAAGAGATAGGTTCTTTATCCATTACTCTACATTGCCTCTCAACTTAAGGAGAAGTATTTATTACCTCGGTCATCTCCATACTATTGTTTATCCCTCAGAAAACAACAATCCACATAGAAAAACAAGACTCAAAAATGTCATGGGATTAAAAAAAGGTTCCTTTCCTTTGTGCTCAAGGTTCATGTATGGATTGGGCCATTCATGCCATCTTATAATCCTTTACTTGGCAAATGTTGCACTGGCACTCAGAAAAGGTAATTTTTGTTGTTAGAGAATTTTATAACCACTCTGCCTATTAATTTAGATTTATCCAATAGTATATCTTTGCATAAAAAGCTGACTATTCCACTTTGCTTTTTCACTTGAGAATCGTAAGTTTCAATTTTGGTAAAGGTGTCATAGAAAGAGGTATAAAGCTCTTAACAACTTTCAGAGTTTAAAGTGGGGCATCATGACATATCACTGCCTTTTTATTGCTTTGAAAAAAACTACAGGAAAAATTATAGTATACGAACAGGAGGTAATAAAACTTTCTAAGCCAGGTACTTTATAGGTGGTAGTATAGTGGACGGAGATTCTAAAGGAAATGAAATGGACTGGAATTGATGTAGAATAAGATTATGGAAGGTTTGTTCACCTTGGTACAGAAAACAATGAAAGTGAAATTTAATTACATATTAATAGCATGATAAAAGACATTTGATTCTCATCCTCTATTAATATTGAAGTAATATTCCTAATGTGCTGCTCAGAACATGTTACTTCTCCCCTCAAAAAACTTAACTCACTCCCCACTGTTCACCAGGGTAAGGGTGAAGTTCTTGATCTTGTCTTTCAAGGCCCACTACTTCATTATTACTTTCCAGCCTCATATTACCTGATGTCTATTCTCACATTCTACGCTTCAGTCAAGATGGGCTCAAAGGTTCTTTGATTTAGAAGACATCTTAGAAGTAGGTAATTTTCCTGTTTTAATCCATTTCTATTACAGATCAGCAACTAGAAGGTAAGAGACAAGTTAAGTGACTTGCCTATGGTCACACAGGTACTAAGTGGCAGAGCCAGGATTTAAATTCATGTTAAAATGATTCCAGTCAATCAATCAACAAGCATTTTAAAACACATGTGCCAGGTCCTAGAGATTAAGGAAGGAAGAAAAAAAAAGAGAGAGAGAGGAAGGAAGAAAGAAAGAAAGAAGAAAGGAAAGGAGTCAGTAAGTAGGAAAGAATGGGAGAAAGAAAGGGAGAAAGAAACAAAGAGAAAGAAAGGAAGGAAGAGCAGAAGAAAGAAAGGAAGGAAAAAAGAAAGAAATATCCCTTGATCTCAGGGAGTTTACATTCTACTGAAGGGATGGTGATACTAAGAAATAGCTAAAATATATTACAAAGCAAAAAAAAAAAAGGTCATTTTTGAGGGGTAGTCACTGCATCTGTGGTGATTAGGAAAGGTCTTGTGTAGGAAGTGACAGCTGAAATGACCTCTTTCCATTATACATGCTCTGACTTTTACATCCTCAAGTCTTCTCTAGTCTAAACATCCTTGTTTTCCTCAGTTGATTATGTTACATAATTTTGGAGAACTAGCTTAACTTAACTGGCAGAGGGTCCTAACTGGGTTGAATCCAGGGAGATTGATTTTTCAGTCACAGCAGCAGCTCTCAAAATCTACTTTGCAAGGGAGAAAGAAGTTGTGATCTGCATATGTGAAAGCAATAACCACACCAACAAATTAGAGATTCTTGAACTATCTAAATATTGTAGCATCAAATAGTGTATTTTTTAAAAAGGATGGAGAAAAATGGGCATATTTGTAGGCAGCAAGGAAAGAGCCAGTAGACAGAGACTGAAGAATAGAAAATAGGATAGTTATTGCTGGACCTTACAGATTCAATCATTAAATAAGCATTTATTATGTACTAATTATATTCTAAGTAGTAGTTAGGTGATGGAGTGGATAGAATGCCAGGCCTAGAGTCAAGAAGATTCATCTTCCTCAGTTTAAATCTGGCCTCCAACACTTACAAGCTGTGTGGCTCTGGGTAAGTCACTTGACCCTGTTTGCCTCAGTTCCTCATCTGTAAAATGAGCTGGAGAAGAAAATGGCAAACCAATCCAGTGTCTGTGCCAAGAAAACCTCAAATGGGATCACAAAGAATTGGACACTACTGAAATGATTAAACAATGAAAATATGCTAGGCACTATAGTAGAGATTATATAAATTTAGAAATCCAATTTAATCTCTCTTAATTAAAGACCATAGCCAGGCATACAGAAGTAAAAAGAAGGGGCCTTTGAATTAGAGGAAAAGAATTGTCAAAAATTCCTTGTGCTTTATTTTGCAGGACACTCGTGGAACCTCTTTTACTCACACCAGGGAACTATTGACCTAGAATTGGAACATTTGTATTCTTTTGTCTGGATCTGTGATTTCATAGAAATAGGTAGCTTCTAAAGAGGAAGCCCTCCTCTATTAATGCAGATCAGCTCTTGCTTTGCAAGGTATAATCTTAGTCAGTTGACTGGGGGTACTTGAGAAGTGAAACGACTTACCCAGCATCACATAGCCTCTATGTGTAAGAAGCAGACCTTAAACTGAAGTTTTCAAGGCTTCTGAGGGCAAATTTCTATCCTTTATGACAAATTGTTCAATGAAGGCTAGGACAGATCAAATTAAGGGTGCTACTTCACTGCACCCCTGGAAGTACATTCTGACTCTGTGTCCCTTCCATATTGGGAAGGACCTCCATTTTGAGGAAAGCACCAAGGGCAGCCATGTCATTATGCCTCTCTGGGCTCCACTCCTGACTTTCTAGACTTTCTCTACTATGTCCCTGAACAGATACTTTTTCTTCCCCTTAGTGGCATGATCGTGGAATATTAGTCTAGTTTAATTGGCAGGGCTTCTGACTGGGTTGAATGTTGGGTGATAGATTTTTCATCACAACAGCAGCTCCCCAAAACCACCTTGTAAGGCAGAGAGGGGATATGATCTGCAAATGGGAAAGCAATAACCACACCAAGAAATCAGAGCTCTTCAGAATTCCTTTTATTTGCTGTCTTCCTCTACTAGAATGTACAGCCTTTGAGGGTGGGGATTGTGGGGAAAGGAAAGGAAAGGAAAGGAAAGGAAGGGAAGGAAGGAAGGAAGGATTATGTGGCACATAGTAAATGTATAATAAATATTTGTTTTCTTAACTACAAATTTGACTCAGTACTTGCCTATTCCCTGGGTTCAAATTCTACCTATGAAATTTAGAAACTGTATGACTCTTAATATGTCACTTCACTTCTTTCAGCCTCAATCTTCTCATCTGAGAAATGATCAGAGTTGATCACAACAACAAAAATGATCACAAAAACATCAGAGTTGTGAGGTTTTAATGAAATAATATTTGTGCTTTTCAAACATGAAAGTGCTATGTGTCAGTATTTCTTATAAGGTATATTTAAACACTTAAAAGCAATGAAATATTTTTCTTGGTGCATAAAAATACTTCCCTAATTAGGCAAGGGATGGTTTTTTTCACAAATTTTTAGGAAACAACAGATGAGGTGCTTTGGGGGTAGTGGGGACTATTAAATGTTGACAAATTGAGAAATGAAAGCTTATAGCAGAGGAGAAGATAGAAGAATTATCTATAAAATTATAGGGTCTCCTTAGTTTAGGAGCAAATCATCTGATATTCATAATAATCCTATGTTAATAAGAAAGTGGTAAATTTCTTGAAGGAAGACTATGCACAATACAATCCTCAACTTGCACATAAGAGGTGATCAATAATCTCTAACTTATTGAAGAAGAGGTGGAATTATGAACAATCTATTCTTCAATATGAGTCAAGGGAATCTGCAATGAACACAAAGATTTACATGAAATGATTAACATTTAAAAAGTTTCAGCATAAAAAGGAGTAAATTTCAGTTATCTGGAAAATTAATTTCTGTGGAACTTTACAATCATAATAGCTAGCATTTAAGGTTTGCAAAGCACTTTGCATTAGACTGTCTCATCTGATCCTCCCAACAAATCTATAAAGTAGGTGGTATTTTTTTCACTATTCTTATTTTACAGGTGAGGAAACTGAACTGGTAGTTGTTAAGCTCAGGGTCACATAACTAGTAAATATATGAGGCAGAAATTGAACTGGAGTATTTTTGCCTTCAAGTATGGCATGTTACTCATCACCTCACTTCAGTGAATTCACTAATTCTCTGACGATGCCAGAAAAAAATGATGCTTTATAATAATGAAAAGTAATCACATCACATTTCTTTTTAAATTAGTCCATGATTTAGGTTGCCCTTTCCTCTCCACTTTTGGGAATGAATAGATTTTACTCTACTGGATTCAAGAGCAGAGTTCAAGATGAAAGGCAAGAAGTTTGCAAGAGCATAGTGCCAAGTAGGGGCAAAAAGCCCAGATTCCTCCCATTCAGCTTTGTCATAATTAACTTCTGCTGGTACACTGGATGGTATAAATAACCATCTGACTTGGCATCTTAGCTGTAATGAATTATATATGATTAAATGAGCAAATGTGGGCTAATATTTGAAGCTAGTAAGACGCAAATGTAACGAATGAATGTGATTAGGGTACTTTTTATATTTATATTTTTGAATTAAATTTATTTTCCAATTAACAAGCATTTATTTTCTCTTCCTCCTGTGCCCCTCTCTTTCATAACCCCTGAATAAGAAAATCAAAACCCTTATGCCAAACACCCATAGATAGCATAATGGGGACTTGCTTTGTACATACCGAGATTGTCCAAAATGGAGGCAATCTGCTTCTCTGGGTTCCCTTATCACATGGTTGGCAATAGCCTCCTTTGACTGGTTATACGGCCAGAAGAAACTATATCTTTAAAACTGCCAGACTGGGACAGTCTTGCTCGCTTTCCCCCCTTCTTTTCTGTTCAGTATCCAGAGAAGGTGAAGGTTAACCTTCAGTGTGGGCACAATGAGCTGAACTAATAAGGTGAAAGGAGGCATACAGTCCTTTCCTCTTGCCTTTATACACTGTGGTTATGAGAAATGTACATGGAACATTTGTCTTGATCTTTTTCATTTGTCTTTTTCAGTTTTTGGACACAGATGGTATTATCCACTGGACCTGGGAGTTCAAGCCATGGTGACAGAGCCAGGATTCTAAGTTGGATATTTTAGTCAGCCAGCCTGGCAGAGAAGTCCTGAGAAGCCAGATGCCTAGAACTCCAGCCCAAAGAGGGCTTTAGACTTGGAACTTAGGGCTCTGCTAAAGCTATTTGTATATTTGTTATTATGCCTTTGAAGTAAATATTTCTTTGGAAAAGCTAAACTGACTATTAAATAGTTAAATGAACCTGGAGCACAGTGACTCTACTTTACTTAGGGGAACACCATTGGTGAGACGTAGAGCCAATTACAAACTCTTTTAAGGGTACCAGAGAACCCTGGCAGAAGGGTGAAATGGAAAATATCTGACCTTCAGGCAGTAGGGGCTAGTGTAGTAAGTGTTAACACAAGCAAAACAAATTTACATATTGGCCATGTCAAAAACACATGTGTATCATTTTGCATGTTTAGCCTATCACTTCTCTGTCAGGAAATGGTTAGTATTTTTCTTCAATAATCCTCTGAAATCATGTTTGATTATTGTGCTGAATAGAAAATCTTGTAAACTTTTATTTTTAAAAATAATTTTTTATTGATGCCTTTTGTTTGTTCATCACCTGCATTTTCCAGTGCTTAGCATAGTGCCTAACATAGAGTAGGTGCCTGATACATGCTTACTGATTGACTGACTGTATCCTTCCCCCACCTCTTACCCATTTGTAGAGAACCCTTTCCTTATAATAATAAAAAAAAAAATGGAAGCAGAAAAAGAACCAACACATTGAAAAACTGTAACATCATATGTATTGTTCCACCCTTGTGGTTCCCTCCCATTGTGGCAAAGAATGGAGGGGATAAAGGGTAGATTCCTATTGTAAGTCTAATGTTTTGTTTGCCTGAACCAGTGTCTTACTTCCTTACTGCCTTTCAGTGACTGAGTCTGTATTTGCATTTTTAGAATTGTGGTTCTATACTTAGTACTTCAATAGTTTTTGATTTGTTGGTAAAACTTTCTTCATGCTTTACTAGATGGTTACTGGAGTTGTCATAGCCAAAAAATTAATCACACTGTATTCAACATAGTGACGAGTCTCTCCAAATTTAGCTAAGTTGTTCCTCAGACCAAAGACATCCAGTTCATTACTGGCTCATGCTATAAGACTCCTCAGCTTGATAGGCTCTTGCCAGAGCTGTGTACTTGTTGACACAGCCTTTAAGAACGTTGGATTACTACCATACTTTGATGATGCATGGAGGAAGACATTGGTTACTAGAGATGCTTTGCACTTTTATCAGAGATCCAGGTTCAGTAAACACTTTTGTGTGTTGATGCCAATGATCAAGGAATGGGGACTTATTTAAATGGACAAATAGCTATTCTTGTTGTGAAACTACTACAGCAACAATACTCTAATTTATGTACTTGAGAATAGTTTCTCCCTGCTATATCTACTAGCCTCTGCTCAATCTATGACTTTATATTTTGTAAAGTACAATACTACAAATATTAAATATTATTCTTGATTAAAAATGATGGCAAGATGATTGTTTTGAATCTGAAAGATTGTTTGTATACATTTCCTCTTAATATCTCACAAAAAGTCATAATGAATACATGGTTGAAGAAATTCTTTTAGACTTAAAAAAAGTACTTGAAAAAATAAAATGTTTCTATACTCTCTTATCCATTTGCATTTCTAAACATTCCTCCCCCCACCATGCCAAATATAAAAGGCAGACAACTCTGTTCCCCTTCGACCTTTTCTATTTTCTATAGAGCCCACTATCTAAACATTCTATGAAATGGGTACAAGAAAGAACAAAATTAGTTAACATCTATTTCAGGTATCTCATTTCCTTTTTTGACAGGTAGATCAGAGAGATGATATGGACATGATTCACTGAGATTTAAAAAAACAAAAATTGATGAAGTGTCTCATGGAATCCTTATGGACAAGACAGAGATGTGTGCAGCCACCATTCACCTTGATGTCCAGGCCAGAGACTTTGTTCTAGAGATCTTAGCTTGTTGAGTTTCGGAGCTCTTGCCCTGGGACCTTTGGGGGCCCGATTGGTAAGTGCCTTGTTTTGCCCAATATTTCATATAAGCTCTAGTAATGCTATACTCTACTCCTTGATCCTCAGAAGTCTTTTCATCAGCCACCTTGCCAAATATTTTTCAATGTGCCCACTTCCTTCAGATCCATTCCTGTTTTTGAAACTATAATAAAATAAGTTCTACCATTGTTCCTAGAGAGTGTGTCAATCTACTTTCTGTGCCTTCACTCCTCTTCCCTTTAACTTTCCAAACCAAAGTATGCCATTCCTGGCCATTGTTCCACTGTATGTGTTGTCTTCTCTGTTAGAATGTAAGTTCCTTCAGCTCTGAAAGTTACATGTTGAACTCATTATATACTTAAAAAGAAAAGCAAGCTCTACATATCAAAATTTTCAGTTTGGTGTATAAGTCCCTCCTTAAACAGTGTATACAGAAATGCTCATTTAATGTATGTCAAGTTCAGAACTAAAAAAGAAAAAACAAAAATGTAAGCTCTTTGAGAACAGAGACTGTCTTCGATTTTGTATTTGTATCTCCATCACTTCTCAGTCACATGATACTTAATAAATAATTCTTTCATTCATTCAGTTGTTCATTCATTATCAGCCACAAACAGTTGTCATTAATGGTTTAATGCCAACTTGGAAGGTCTCCAATGGAGTGTTTCAGGCATCTGTCCTTGGCCCATACTGTTTTACGTTTTTGTTGATGACTTAGATTAAGTCATAATTGACAATGTTATAAAATTTGCATGTCATACAAAGCTGAGTAGGATAAAAAAACACAAGAGTGAGAGATTCAAAAGGGTCTGGATTGACTAGCACATTAAGACAAAGCTAATGATATGAAATTTCAGAGAGATGAATATAATATTGACATCTAGGTGGTACAGTAGATAGGCCTGAAGTCATGAAGATCCAGGTTCATATTTGGCTTTAGATGCTTGCCAGCTACATGATTTTGGGTTAGTAACTTAACTTCTATCTGTCTCTATTTTTTTAACTACAAAATGGGAATAATAATAATAGCACCTACCTCCCAGGGTTGTTGTGAGAACCAAATGAGATAATAGTTGTGTAGCTCTTAGCAGAGTGCCTGACACATAGGAGGTACAATATAAAAGTTTGTTATTATTAATATCTTATGCTAGAGTTCACATAATCAACTTCCCAAGAATAAGATGGGAGAGTCATTACTAGAAAGAAGTCCATGTGATAAAGTCTATGGGGTGAGTGGTCTGTAAGCTTTGTTCTAGACACTTTTTCTTCTTTCTCTATATTCTTCTCTTGATGTTCTTACCATCTTCTGTTGGTTCAAAGGTCATTGTTTTCTAGACAACTTCCAGCTATAGATATCCAGCCTTAATTCTCCATTAAGTTCCTGACTCCACTCATTCACTGCCTACTACACATTTTAAATTGCCACAAGTGAAATTTAACAAAAAGGTAAACTGAGGTACATTTCTCTGAGCAAAACATCATTTTATAATCAGGTCCAGTAATCTGAGAATAAGATGGGTCAACGGTTGCCTCAGTTTCCAGCCAAAAGACATTGGGCAAAAGGGCAGGTCCCTTTTTTATAGATTTTTGGGGAGTACAGAACAATGAACAGAACAGAATAGGTGTCATGAAGATAAAAGCAACATGATTAATTACATAGCTGAGTTATGGGGAATATTATAAGTAGCTGGAAGTTGGAATTGGGACTAGCAGCAACTCCTCTCCTTCTCTCGTGTGGTTAAGAAGTTGTTCATTGTTTGAATCCACCTGCAAGATAATGGCCCTGACTTCTTTGGATAACAAACCAGACCTCCTTAAAGGATAGTTTGATGGTGTAAAGATATTAGACCTGACTCCCTTAGAGCAAGCAGCATCCCCAAGGTTAGCAGAATTCCTTGAGGTGAGAATAGAATAGGGTTTAGAAAGAGAACTGGATTTCTGAACTTAGTCCACCCATCAACTGAATTCTGAACTAAGTTCAGAGATAGAGAACAGTGATTTAGATAGTTATAGGACAAAATCAATTGACTGTAAATAGGATCAATAAAATGATATAGAATCAAATTAATCTTTTCAAATGGAACTTTAATGCCATCAAACAGAAATGGATCACTCTCGTCCTCCCACCTCTTTCTAACTTCCTTATTTCTATTGAAGCCACTGTTGTTTCCTGTCACCAAGAATCATCCTTGACTCCATCACTACCAACATAGAGATACAATCTATGGCCAAATCTTATAAATTATACTCCTCAATACCTCTCATGTCTTATCTTCTCTCCACTAACAGGGAAAGCATGCTAGTTTAAACTCTTATCACCTCTCATTGTAGTACTGTAATAGCTTCCTAATTACTTTTCTACCTCTTGTCTCTTCCATTCTCCACAGAGCTCCAAAAATATTATTAAAGCCCAGGTCTGACTGTGTCACTCGACAAGCTCCAATGACTCCCGATTGCCAGTAGGACAGACTACGAATTCCACTGGTAGTTAAAACCCTGCATAATCTGACTCCCGATTTACTGAACTTTAACTTTCCTTCATGAACTCTACATTCCAGTCAAACTGGCCTCCTTACTGCTCTTCTTATGCAACAATCCATTTCCTGTCTCCTTTCCATAGCTCCTAAGCCTGGAGTCTCCTCCCTCCTACTTCTGCCAAAAAGGATCCTGAATGTCTTTTAAGGCTTAGAGTAATGGTTCTCAACTTTCCTTATGTCGTGACCCTTTAATACTTGTATGTGGGCATATCTGCATGTGGGCGGACCTGCCAGGAGATAAATAGAGGAGTGGTGTCTTGGTTCCTAAGACCATTGGAAATATGTGTTTTCCAATGGTCTTAGGTGACCCCTGTGAAAGGGTCGTTTGACCCCCAAAGGGGTTGTAGCCCACAGGTTGAGAACCGCTGGCTTAGAGCAAAGGCCACCTTCTTCATAAGGTACATCATGCACTCCTAAATTTTTATGCCTTCTCCCATAGAAATTACCTTGTATTTACTATATGGTAAATTTTTATGTGGTACTATATACCAATATCATCTCTATCTACCGATATCTGTATTTATATTGTTCTTAATTTTTTTTTCCACAAAAATTTATAATTTTTCTCCCATTAGAATCTAACTCCTTGAGGGCACTTATATCTTCAGCGCTTAGTAGAGTGTCTGGCACATAGTAAATGCTTCGTAAATGCTTCTTGACTGACTAAATAACAGTTCACAGTTATATAATATGTTGTAGTTTACAAACGTCCTTCCTGATAACAACCCCTTGAGAAAAGCAGTTCAAGTATTAACTCAAACTCAGAAGAGTTTAAGTAAGTTGTCATCAGTCACTCAGTTAGGTCAGGGTCAACATGTAAAATGAAGGTCTTCTGGTACCAAGTCCAATGCTTCCATTTACTGTGTCTCTAGAAAAAAAGACTGATTTAGCAAGGTTCTACTAGGTGAAAAAGCTTGGTCAACTTGATAGGATAAGAGTTTTATTTTACCTTTGGAGACATATCCCTATAGAAGGTATAGATATCTTTAATGACATATCCTGAGCCTGGCTGGGTGCTTAAGTTTAAGACAGGAATGGAATGAAATACTCATAGAACATCTCACAACAAAAGGAGGATTCTTTTTAGCCATAGCAGGGGAAGGATATTTATCAAAGATTCCGCAAATGATTCAGCTCAGTATAACTTTCCTGTCCTAGGGTGTCCAAAGACAGTTCAAGGTCTTTTGTATGAAGTATGTTAGGAAGATAAATCAGTGCCTCAAGATTTTAATCCCCAAACCAGTTAAGTGTGGAGGATGATTTCTATGACTTTTAATGAAAAGCTAGACTAGACTCTGCTGGGCACGACCTTAAGATCTTTCTCCTATTATACTACTGAGACGACATTGAGAAGACTGCTGGCATATCATTGACGGGGAATATGCTTGCCTTAGGTACTCAGTGATCCAACAATGGAATTGAAGTCAAGGACTTGAGTTTAAATTCCACCTATGCTAATTACTACTTCAGCAAGTCACTTGGCCTCTCTAAGTTCATTTTCCTCATGTATAAAATAAAGAGGTGAGATTAAATTAGTTGTATCAGCAAAATTAGTGGTGTTTCAAACATAAATGGGTCCATTAGGGCATAATAAGATATTAATACTATCTATATTCTATTGAATTTTTATTTATTTTGTTAAATATTTCCTAACTACATTTTAATCTGGTTCGGGCAACACATGAGAGAGTTATGGCAGCCATGTGTTTGACACCTCTGTATTAGATTAACTTTTACCAAGGAGTAATTGGGTCATGGTTATGACAAATCTTTAAAACAGCAATAAGCATTTAGCTTCCAAGGACAGGTAGTCAAGTTTTATGTAGATGTATACATCTTCAAAAACAGGAAGATGTTGGCTCCTCTCTTTCCCTTTGTGATTTCAGAACAAACACTTTTCCTGCATCTTTAGTGATTAAGCATGCTCCACTTGCTAGGATAATGTAAGATAGAACTTTGGCTTCAACAAAAATGCAACTGGGTTATAAAACTGTGCTCTTTAAGATCAGTCTTATTTGCTGAGGGACTACTGTGTGTGATTATTTTCATTTAGAAGTGAGAAAAAGGCAGCACACCAGAATGATCCTACTTTAAAGGAGACAGAAAATAGGCACCTCTGAGATAATGTTAGCAAACAGTAATAAAAGATGAAGAATCAAGAAGGAAAGGGCAGAAAACATACATCCTTCTGTTCCTCCTGATTCAGGATGAAGATATTCAATAAATAAATAAAATAAAGATCTCTTGTCAAATGAAAGTACAGTATTAAATTCACCCAGAGGTGAAAACATGAAATAAATATGAGTAGCTGGCTGCCAAATCATACCCATATTGGATCACTCAAAGATTTTTCTATAGAGATGATCTAATTCCTGTCAGTCACATTTCATCGGCTCACCTAACTTCTCTTTAATAACGAGCTGGGTAAAGAGCAAACAGAGTTTTCATTTGCATTGAGATGGGAAAATCCAGGAGGAAGAATGGATATATTTTCAGATTGCCAGCATGCCCACCCATGAAAAGGGCAAATGACCACAGGGTGAAGCATTATAAACTGTGTTAAGATGTATAATTCTTAGAAATTAGTGCCATCTCCTGGATTTCAAAGGAATTGCTTTAACTTTGAAACACTAGGAGATAATTTTTTTTAATCTGTGAGGAAGGAAAGAGCATGTATGACATATAACGATAGTTGGTAGTCAAATAATATTTAAAGTGCAAAATATTTTGTGTACATTATCACATATGAGCCTCACAATAATAATTATTATTAACCCCTTTCTACATGTCAAGATGTGCCCAAAATGAATCAAATTGATTGTTTATGAATTGAATGAATTAAATATTTGATCTTGAAGTCTGTGGGACTTAATGTTGTAACATTTGAACTAAATGACATGGCAAAATCAATAAATATGTATTTTCCAGTCATTCATCAACTTTATGCTGCTTCATAGGATTATATAACTCTCTCTATATATTATATAATATATGTATATATATTATATAACTCTATAATGGGTTTATTTGGAGGTCAAATACTTTGATTCTCAAGAAAGTCATAGAAGTCCAAAGTGACAGGCTTTGGAAAATCATTTCCATTGACAGATGTGCTTTTGACTCTATTTATGAGGAAAAAGGAAGTGTGGCACATCAGAGAGAATGCTGCATCTGGAATCAAAGGAGCAGGTTTCAAAACCTGTTTCTGCTCGTTACCACTGTGATCCCGGACAAGATATTCCATCTCTCTGAACCTCACTATCCACTAGTAAAATGAGTGGTTTGGACCCGATGACCTCATAGGTCCCTTCTGGTTCTAAATCTATCTCACTATGGTTTTTAATACATTAATTGCTCCATGCCAGCAGGTTTATTAGAACCAACTCTCAGAAGTACAGATACTCTGAAGAAAAGTGATGGATTGCCTAATACAGTTTTACAGACAGATTTTCTTAAGCTTATTAGTCCACATTATTTTTTTAATAGTTAGAGATATAAAATGTTCCCTAGCTACTTATATATTTACCACACTCATAAACTTGATATTTCTAGTGTCAGTGAACATCAATATACTGAAAAGTAGGTTATATCAAAAAAAGATAGAGTATCCAGAATGAGTGAAATGATAGTCCTGTTGTCCTTTGTCTTGGTCAGAATTCATCTGGAGTACTGGCTAGTTATACCTGTCACATTTTAGGAAAAGTATTTATAAGCTGGAGTGAGTGGAGAAGAGGAAAACCAGGATAATGAAGGAGCTGGGAATTATATTTTATATAATCTCCAGAAGAAAACAGGAGCATTTAGAGAGGAGAGGGGGAGACAGGGGCAATGTGATAGCTATAGTAAGGTGAACTAGAAAAAAGACTGGATTAGGAGACGAGGCACCTGGGTTCAAATCCCACCCCTGCAATTCAGTTCCTTTTTGAACTTGAGTAAAACCCTCTTTGGGCCTTAGTTTCCTCTTCTGTAAAATGAAAGGCTTGGACTAGACGTCCTCTAAATTCCCTTTCCAGTCTTACTTCTGCCACATATGATTTATGAAGTCTTTTATATTATTTGAAAAGCTGTCATATGGAAGTAGGATTAGACATATAATATTTGGTTCCAGTAGGTAGATCTAGGAAGAATGAGTAGAGATAATAGAGAAATCATATTTAGGACTGAAGTATGGAAAACTTCTTAATAATTACAGTTATTCAAAAGTGAAATAGATTGCCTCAGGAGGTAGAGAGTTCCCTCTTATCAGAGGCTGTTAAGTGATAGATGTTTAGCCACTGGCCATGAATGTTCCAGAGGGGATTACTTTTTACATTGTGGGTTGGATTAGATGGCCTTTGAGGTCCCTGACAGCTCTGAGGTGAGGTCCCTGACAGCTCTGAGATTTAAAAAGCGTAGTAGCATTGTGGACATATTTTAAACTGTAAACTGTCTAAAATTCTTTCTTATATGTATTTCATACAAATCCAACTTGATTTATCATGTCCTATGCCTCAGACATTTGCACAAATTCATTTAATCATTCGACAAGAAGCATTCATTAAGCTTCTCCTATGTATCAGGAGATACACAGAAAAAAAGCAAAATGACTCCTACCTTTGAGCAGCTTACATACTTTGTAATACTGATGTAATCTAGGTTCACAGAGTATAATCAAAATGTAGATACGTAACAAGTACTTCTGAACTCACCAGAAAACCTATTTATAGATAATGTTTAATAATAAATAAATAAAAGATGAAATATGCTTCATGTTTCACAGCTAGGTGGCAAAGTGGTTAGGGCATTATACTTGGAGTTAGGAATCCCAGAGTTCAGATTCTATCTGTGACATTAACTAGTTGTATGACCCTGGCCAAGTCACTTAACCTTGCTCTGCCTCAGTTGCCTCACCTGCAAAATAGGTATAATAAGAGTACCTACCTCTGAGGGTAGTTGTGATGATCAAATGAAGTAATATTTGTAAAGTGCTTTACAAACCTTACAATGGTATTTAATTATGATGGTGATAAAAGCTAACATTTATATATAGCACTTACTATGTGCTGGGCACTGTGTGCAGTGTTTTACAATAATTATCTTGTTTAATCTTCACAACAATCCTGGGAGGTTGTTTTATTATTGCTATTATTAGTACTTCCATTTTATAGTTGAGAAAGCTGAATCTGATATATAAAAAATATATGCGTATGTTCCCATCATCACTGTTGTTGTCATCATTGCCATCTGTAATGGTAATGGTAATTTGAAGATCTTCCCTGCCCCTTAATAAGCCAAAGGGAATTTGAAGATCTTCCCTGCTTTGAAAGTAAACTCTACCCCCTATAGGTTGAATGTAGTTACATGGAGCCTGTGATAGGAGCAGTTTGCTGAAGGGTGGAGTAGAGCCCACAGGAAGCTAGGAGCCACAGCCAGCTAGACAGTTGGAAAGAGAGCACATTTGTAAGGGAGACATATAGGTTTGTGAGTAAATATTGATTTTGTGTTGGTTTATGGGAAGGCTAAAGGATGCTGTGGCTCTCTGCGTTGTTATGGCTTATTAACTTCTTTGCTACTATGATGGCATTGGCTTACTGGTTTTGGGATTTGGTTTTCTGGTATCTGAATAAATGTTTTGCTTCTATCTTCTATATGGAGAATCTGTTTTATTTCACAATTGAGTACTATGCAGGTATATTTATTATGATCATTGGTGTAATGAATATTGCATTGATACTACACTATCATCATTATATCATCATCTCAATTAGGCATTTACCTGGGCCATCTTGCCATTTGCTTTTGTATGTTTACTCTATGACTGTCTAACACCCCATCCCCTACGCTTTTCACCTCTTGCATAGTAATCAGTGCCATTGCTATGGAAAAAGGTGTGCAGTCAAAGATCCCATGGGTTCACTCATTATTTAAGTGATTTCATAGACCTTAAAACCTTCTTCCCTGAAAACTACTCCTCTATATGTCATTTCTTTGACTGAAGGAACTTTCTCAATTTTTGTTTTGTATCTTAAGCATTTAACATGGTGCCAGCTCATAGTAAATGCTTAACAAATGATTTTTCACTGATGCTCTCATTCAATGTCAGTTTAATACAAATATATGGATGAAAAATACAGAATTCAGTGTGTCTCCTAATGTTTCTAAATATCTGGCTTTTTGATGTTATGGAGATAAAACATGAGATGATGTTTTCACTTTGGGATTTGACATAGCCTATGAGAAGAACAAAAGTGTCACTGAACTGAGATATTAAACTTAGGGAGAATGAGGACAAGAAAAAGAAAATTATTTTGACAGGTGATATTATAAGGAATGGGGAAGAGTTAAACTATGAGTTTGGGGAAAGCATCTACAGCTTAGAAAAGTAATCTCTGAGATGGTGAAAACTGAGTTGCAAGGTTATGTAAATAGAAATCCTCATGCTATATTTTTATTCTTGTCTTTACCGGCAAGAAAAAGATGAGATTGACTGATTGTATCTTGAAGGAGACTTCAACAATCTTAGAAATTTTCTGCCTAAAAAGACTATTCTAATGAGATTAACCATAAAGGAAATATTATTCAACTGGAACAAATGTGATCTTTGGCAACCACTGAGGCGCAAAGGTTAACATACTATAGCCACAAAGTTAGCACATTTTCTCTATTTCTGTTCTGTCCATTGTGATTCTGGTTGATTGTGTACTCCAAATGGGTCTTAAAAAGCTATAAAAATCTAAGCTATACTTTAAGAAACTAAAGTTGCCACTTGCTCCAGCAGTCTTCATTAGTGCACTAATACATTCTCTATACTTTTAGTTTGCCCTCGTATTTTTGACTCACAGTCATTGGACCCTCAGTTCTGTTTATGTGTCTCCCAAGAGATCAAGAAAGGTGTAGGAAAGGTGGTGGATTGCTGCAGTGGGCTAAGCCAATAAGGTGCTACCACTAAATCTAGCACCAATATGCTGAGTGCCTGTGGGGAAACCACCAGGCTGGAGGAGTGGTGAACCAGGTCAGGTCAGAGATGGAGCAGCTCACAGTTTCCATGCTGATCAATAATGGGATCCAATTCATAAGTAACCACTGAACTTCTAGTATGGGATGAGATTGGGACACCCATTATATAATAAAAAAAAAGATGGCAAGTAAAACTGGCTAAATATATTCACATGAAATCAGTGCTGGAGGAGACAGGATTTAAAAATCACTCAGGAATTAATCCTCAAGACTTTTCAAAGAAGACAAGATGCTAAAATAAAGAAAAAAAAACACGGATGATGCTTTCATCTAAAAAAAGAGGTGAGAATATATATAGACAATTATGGAATCATATGGCTAATTTTGCATCTCTACAAATTCTTTATAAGAATGATTTACGTATATATCAAAAAGTTTCTCTTCAACAAAAATATGAGATTATATATAAGGTTATAATGAAGATTTTTTTTTAAATAGCAGAACACATTTTTACAGTCACATAACTGATAGAAGATTATAGAGGCTATAAGCCTTCATTGCACTTATTTGTTGATTTTAAAGAAGCATTTATCTTGGAAGTATGGAATTGTCAATAAGCTTCTAAGTGTTGATATCAAGTCAAGTGTCAAATGGAATAGCAATATGATACAGAGGGGGAGCACTGGATTCAGAGTCAGAGAACCTGAATTTGAATCCTGACTTTACCTGTGTGAATATAAGCAAATCATTTAACCTTCTGGGACTTAGATTCCTTATCTGTAAAATTAGAGGACTAGACTAGATGACCTTCAAAGTTTTTTGCAGTTCTAAAATGATGAAACTAGATGTTCAACAAATGAGGCCACTTAAGATAGCCTACATATAGTCTACATGAAAAAAAGATGCCTTTAGATGGTGATTTCTTCAAACCTTCTTATTCACAGACGCCTTTGTATGACTGCACGAAGTCCCAAACACTAAAATATTTCTCTTCAGTAAAATCCATAGTTAATAGGGGCTGTTGTTACAGAAGCAATCGGCACCATGGCTGGGGCTAGCAGTTCTTGTGGAAGCGCTATGGCTCAGAGGGAAACCACATGTCACTGCAGCTAGGTTGCATTGTGCCATGGTAGTGTGGGCAGGAAAAGGTGAAGGCAGTATTATCCCAGGATATTTAATGAAGATTAATGAGCTGTTACCAGTGCCATTAGATTTAACTGAGCTGGTCTACTTTGGTGACTTTAAGTGGGTTGGATTTTCATGGAAAACTAAGGGAGCCTCCTGGGTTTGTAAAAAGTCGGGTTACATTGTCTTAGTTTACTGAAGAGAATCTGCCCTGACATGAGTTATGTCTCTGTTTTTCTGCCCCGTTAAGATAATTACTAGGGGCAGGTAAGGGGCACAGTGGACAAAGTGCCAGGCCTGGAGTTAGGAAGACACATTTTTGTAAGTTTAAATCTGGCCTCGGACACCTCCTAGATGTGTCAACCTGGGTAAGAAGCTTAACCCTGTTTGCCTCAGTTTCCTCATTTGTAAAATGAACTGGAGAAGGAAATAGAAAATCGTTACTGTATCTTGGCCAAGAAAACTCCTAATGGGGTCATTAAGAGTCAGAAACAACTAAAAAAATGACTTAACAACAAGAGAATTACTAAGAAAGTAGCTGAAAGTGGTGGCAAGGAAGGAGCATTTTGGTTTGAGAAGTATATGTGACTTTATGTTCCCAAAGATGTCTGGTGTCATGTGGCTATGCTTGTGGCATATCCTCTTATGGCAAGGGTGTCAGTGTTTCAGTAAAGGCTGACACTGGGAAAAGAAGGTCTTTCAGAGATAACTTTGGCTGTCCTATCACTGAAGGTATGTTCTCAGACCCCAGGCATAATAATAATGTGAAAACACAAACACTAATCATTCATGCTAGAAAAGAAAAGAGGATATAAAACATATTACCCCAATAAGGATATGCAGTCTTTTAAGTTAGCTCATCAATATATGCATCTTGGACAAGTATGATAATTAAAAAAATAAGCAAATCCGGGAACAGGGTAGAGTAGATATTGCTTGACTACATTTGGGAAATGGCACAGTGCTTTCAAATGATCCCCCAGTGTAACTGCAAAAAGCTCTTCTCTTTAATATCAATAATTTCCTGGTGATGCCAAATGGCTGTGAGGTCTGATTTTGGATGAATTAATATAAGATTAATCCAAAGATCAATGAAAGATGTCGGCTGCAAAATGTTTTCAACAGTTTCCATTCAAGTGTCACAAAAGATACACTTAGATATTTCCATGTATCTATGATCTCTTTAATGTGAGTACTGCTTCAAACGACCCATGTTACAACTCATCCCTGTCTGCCCATACTATGCAGCTCTTATCAATGTTCTCTCATAAATCTGCCACAGAGTGTCTACTCAACAGGTTGGGGGGATTTTTCTAGATCTGCTCTTGACATTGTATAGTTGTTAATTTGTTATCTCTTGTCTTAAGATCAAGACTAGCCCTGCCTTTCCCTTCCCTGCCCTTCCCTTCCCTTCTCTCTCTTTCTTTTGTTTTTCACAGGAATGAATGAATGAAAAATAATTAATTAGGCACTTACTACATGCCAAGCACTATATTAATCACTGGGCATACAAGAAGAGCAAGACAGTGCCTGGTCTGAAGGAACTCATATTCTTTGGGAGAACACAACGCATAAATGATGGCTCTGTTTCAAGGCATATGGAAAGGTCCAGAAATTCTAATGGTACAGTGGTAGAGTACATGGTAAAATCTAGGAATCTTTAGGAATCAGAAAAAAAGATACTTGGCAAATGCTTAATAGATGCTTGTGGGATGAATGAATAGGACCAAAAAAGGAGGAGGGATAGGCATATAGTGGGAAGGAGCAAGATTGGGTGGACAGTCCAATGCTAGACTGGTATCCCAATAAATAAAAAACAAAATGAAATCCTGAGATAAAGGCGTATAGTGCTGTGAGTGGACATTCTCTGGAGGATAAATGGGAATTAATGGACCAGATATTTATAGAATGAAAAGGTGCAAAAGTGTTTTGATCTGCATCAGTGGATTTAGTATTCATATTGATGAGAAAAAAATAGATCTTCCAAAAGAAAAAAAACTCAATACAATCAGGATTTTAGAGATAAGGTAATTTTGCTCAGGGTAGCTAAGTGGGGGCAGTATATAAAATGCTGGGCTTGGAGTTAGGAAGACTCATCTTCTTGAGTTCAAATCTGACCTCGAACACATGCTATGTGAGCCTGGACAAGTCACTTAATCCTGTTTGCCTCAGTTTCCTCATCTGTAAAATGAGCTGGATGAAGAAATGGCAAAAAGGGAAATTAAAACTCAGAGATTTTAAAAGATTTGCCTAAAGCCACACAACTAGTTAGTGGGAGAGTCAGGATTAGAATCCACATCTCTCGTCTCTAGCTTCAATGATATTTGCTAATATATGAACCTGTCATATAATGACTATTTTTATGACACTGGACAAGTGATTTACACTCTTCATGTATTTCCTTAACAGATGAAAATGGAAAGGGTTACTAATTAACTAACTGCTGCCAGTGATATTTTTCTTGATGTAGCAATTCAGTAACATGTACACTGAATATTAGCCATCCAGTTAAGGTAATGTGGTATGCCCACTGATTGCTTCTAATAATGCTTTGTACGGTAAAAGTGAGGGTAATTATATCTATCCATGTATCTATAGCAAGAAGTAGCTGGGAAACAAAACAGAATGAAGTGGCTTTTGAGAAGGTAGTGGTTTTATTTTTTTTTTCTGAAAAGAACAAAGCGACAAGTTAGAAGTGAAGATCATCCTGGCCCAAAGTGACATGGCATGGCATAGTGGACAGAGATCTTGAATGAGAAGACATGGGTTCAGTCCCACAGATTTACCACCCATATAACCCTAGGTAAGTCACCTACCCGTTCTCAGCCTCAATTAATAGAAATAACGGTAGCATCTACTTCAGCTTCAGATTAGACAGTATATGTAAAGTTTCTTGCAAAATTTAAGGTTCTATATAAAGAGAGATTTTTAGCTGTTCTTTCAATGCTGTCTTGTCATTCTGGCACTTGGGCAATTTCATGTCAATATATTAAATTCTTTGCAGAATTTGCAAGGGAGAGTCTTCATAATTAGGAAGGAAATCTCATTTTATTTTCTCACCATTAAAATTCTGACATAATCAAAGTACATTTATTAGATCAGAATCTGCCCTGTTACATGGAGTATTACCTACAATTACGCAAGGCACTTCAAAGAATATGATTTAGGTCACTAGATATAAAACTTGTAAATTACTGCCACAGTAAGTCAAATGCTATCTTAGTTTTATTACCCTTAAAACACTTATCTAGGTTCCCCATTTGTAATTAGGGAAAAACTTAATCTCTGGACAAGGAACTAATCCCATTGATTTATACTTTGCAGTTGTTATTTGTCTATCAGAATTGAGGAATTTTCTTTAAAAAACAGCAATTAACTAAAACTCATTTTAGT
Source organism: Pseudochirops corinnae (assembly GCA_028646515.1). Taxonomy (NCBI): domain Eukaryota; kingdom Metazoa; phylum Chordata; class Mammalia; order Diprotodontia; family Pseudocheiridae; genus Pseudochirops; species Pseudochirops corinnae. The sequence goes on along the minus strand of CM053586.1, from coordinate 151,003,319 downwards.
GGATTTTTAGGATGCTTTATTATGTTCTTTTATGATCCTTGACTACAAGTATTACTCTGATGTGTAAAGGTCACCCTGAATTGTCCTGGCAGGCCCTACCAAGAAGAAAAGTCTCAGAATTCTGGCCCAGAGGTTTGTTATTCAAAGATCTAAGTGTACAGAACCTCAGCACCAGAGGTGAGAGTGATTTTTTTTTTTTTTGGTGGGGAGAGGAGGTTAAGAAGAACTCACGAAAGTCAAATTTATAAAAACACAAGTAATTCTCCAGTTGATAAACGATCAAAGGATATGAACAAGCAGTTTTCAGAGGAAGAAAATGAAGCTATTTATAGTCATATGAAAACATGTTCTAAATCACTATTGATTAGATAGTGCAAAACAAATGCAAAATGCAAAACAAAACAGCTCTTAGGTACTACATCACACCTATCAGATTGGCTAACATGAAAAACAGGAAAATGATAGATGTTGGAGAAGATGTGGGAATATTGGGACACTGACTCATTGTTGGTGGAGTTGTGAACTTTTCTAACCATTCTGGAAAGCAAGTCGGAACTATGCCCAAAGGCCAAACTATGCATAGCCTGTGACTCAGATATATGACTTATAGGGTTATATCCCAAAGAGATAATAAAGATGGGAAAAGGAGACACATGTACAAAAATATTTATAGCAGCTTTTTTTTTGTGGTGGCCAAGAACTAGAAATTGAGGAGATGCCCTTCAACTGGGGAATGGCTGAATAAGTTATGTTATGTGAATGTAATGGAGTACTATTGTGCTATAAGAAATGATGAACAAGCAGACTTCAGAAAAATCTGGAAAGACTCACATGAACTGATGCTGAGTGAAGTGAGTAGAACCAGGAGAATACTGTACATGGTAACAGCCACACTGTGTGATGACTGACTTTGATCAACTTAGCTCTTCTCAGCAATGCAAAAACAATTCCAAAAGACTCGTGATAGAAAATACTATCCATATTCAGAGAAAGAAATATGTAGTCTGAATGCAGATCAAACCATACTATTTGCTTTCTTTTTTGTTTTTTTTCTTTCTCATGATTCCTCACATTTGTTTTAACTCTTCTATACAACATGACTAATGTGAAAATATGTTTAATAAGAATGTATATGTAGAGCCTATATTGGATTGCATGCCATCTTGGGGAGAGGGGAAGGGAGGGAGGGAGAGAAAATGTAAAACTTATGAAAGTGAATGTTGAAAACTAAAAAAACACAAACAAATATATATATATGTATACATACGTATATATACATACATATGTGTGTATATATATATGTAAATAAAACAACTCATGAAGCCTTTATGCTAAATTGAGGATGAGATGCATCTTACAACGGAAGAGGAAGTACCCAAATCAACAAAAGCACAGATCTTTTGATTACTGAGTATTATAGAATTGTCAATTAAACTCCAGAAGACCATAGATCTAGACCTCTAAAAGATCTCAGAGGCCATATGGTACCATATTCTAATTTTACAGATGAGGAAACTGAGGCCCCAGGAAGTTAAATGACTTGTCCAAGGTCACATAGGTGGTATTAGAGACAGGATTTGAACATAGTTATTTTGACTCTAGAGTTAGTTCCCTTTCCTCTGAATCATGATAATTAACTTATTCATGGTCATACAACCAATACATGTCAAGAGTAGGATTTTTAGTTGAGACCTTCCTAGCTCTAAATCTTTCTCCCTATCTACTCTTTACTCCCTATCTACATTGTTTCTCAATTGATACTGTGATCTTACTTCAGTTGTTGGCAATTACGTGGCACAGTGTATAGAGCACTGGGCTTGGAATCAGGAAGACATCTTTATGAGTTCAGATACTTACTAGCTGTGTGTCCCTGGATAAGTCACTTAACTCTGCCTCTGTTCCTATTCTATAGAATGAGCTGGAGAAGGAAATGTCAAGCCATTCTGGAATTTTTAGCAAAAACAAAACAAAACAAAACACAACTCACCCAAAATGGGGACCTGAAAAGTCAGACGTGATTGAAATGACTGAACAACATCTCACCTGTGATTTTAAGAATGCATTTTCCTCATTTGGTGGTCATGTTTAGTTTTTGATTTAAAATGCCATATATTGAACACATAATTGCTGAATAATTAGATAGGACAAATTAATCAAGCAAAGATTTATTAAGCATCCCACTATATGTCAAAGACTGTGCCAAGTGTTAGGGATATGAAAACAATAGTGAACTAGTCCCTGCCCTATTACATTGTAATAGAGGAGACAACACAAACAGATATAAGTAAACCCAGATTATATGCAAAATGAATGTAAGATTATTTTGAGAGGGAGGGCACTAGCAGCTGGGGGATGAGATCAAGATTAAATCAGTAAATCAACAAGCATTTATTAAACACCTACTTTGTATTAGGTACTATGCTAAGTACTGGGGGGAAAAGGTTGAGAAGGGGGGCAGAAACTGAGTTTTGAAGGACAGCAGGCATTTCAAGAAGTTGAGGAGAGAAGGAAAAGGATTCCAGGTATGGGCAACAGCCAATGCAAAAGCAGAAAGATGAGGGATAGTAAGGAGAGGGAGGAAAAGATATGAACTCTGAATCCATAGAATAAACGTACTAATGGGGGAGGAAGTACCCAAACCAATAAAAGCATGGATCTTTTGATTATTGAGTATTATAGAATTGCCAATATAAACTCTGCAAGACCATAGATCTAGACTTCTGAAGGATCTCAGAGGCTACTCTTTGTGGTCCAAGTTTTAATTTTGTCTACTTCAGTTTCATCAGCTAGAAAATGGGGGACGTCAATTCCTATTTTTCTCTGTTAATGTGTGGTTGTAAACCAACTATTGTTTGAGTTAGCTTAAAAGATATTCATTAATTCACTGAATGCAGATGTTAAGGGAACGAAGAGTTGACTCAGCTATAGCATCATCTTCATATCACTCTAGAGTATGGAGAGATGAAAAGAAGAAGGGCAGTTTGTTATTCTGCCTTCCATATCCAAGAATGCTTTGTGTAACATTTCTTACAGTTTTTAGTAAGTTGTGTACCTTGGGAATAGGATAGTTTCTAAGTTTGATCTTAGAACTGCTGCTCTACTGGAAATAGGCTTAGTCGAGCGGATTCTTTCTATCAGCTTCTATTTAGACTTCTCTTGGTATACCCATTAATTAAGAGACTTTTGTGCATTGCATAGAAGTTATGAAGTCACTAAGTAACCCAAAATGGGTTTCAGTACTAGAAGGAACATTTCAGGCCATCAGTTTGCAAGCTAAGAAGTTGTATCACTCTCTTGTCCAGTAATGGGAATATGGTTGTCCAAACTTTCCACTCTTTAACTTCAGTGATTTCTGATAAGTTCAGTAGCTTAAAATTCAGGCTTACTTAAAAAGTAATCATGCTCATTCTTCTTGAGAGGTCCCACACTTAAAGACCCATTCATAATCCAAAGATGGAGTGTGTTGCAGTGAAAAGAGGACTAGACTTGGAGCCAGAAATCCTGGGTTCAAATACAGAACCTACCAGTAAACTGTCACATGACTGAAACCTTGGGCAGGGCTTTCTGAACCTCAGTTTCCACATCTGTACACTAGAGAAAGGAATACTTGTACTACCATCTTCGCCATGTTGTATAAATTTTTAAAAAATTAATAAAAGATTTTGTCAATATTAAACTGATAGGTAAAATATCAGATGTAAAATTGAGGGAAGAAACAGAAAATGATATGAATTAGGGAATAAAGTAAGTTCTTACTATGTGCAAAACCTAAAATTATATACAAATCAATTTATATTTATAAAAATATGAAAATACTACACAGATGGTTTTTTAAAAAAATCCCAAATACATTAAAAAATGTAGTAATCCTGTTTGGGCAGATGTTAAATTGATATTAAAATAGATCATTGGGAAAAAACCAAAATCACCAAGGGTCAAAAAATGGAAGTCTGAGCACAATTTAAAAAGTTCTCTTTGTTGCTAATCACATTTCTACTTAACAACTTTGAATGCTTGCATTTGGCTGCTTGAAGAAATGCGTCTTTGGAGTTTGTTGTCAACAAGGTGCTCAAGCTGAACTGGGAAGGTGACAGTCTCAGAACCACAGTGGGGCAACAAACATTCACCCAAATTATAAATTTTCTTCCTATGCAGTTGGGTATCCACTGATCTGTAGCTGTGTTGGCATCCAAGAATCCCATGGAGGTATGAGGTGTGGGCATGCAAAGCTAGTTAAAAATAAGTGCCAGGCTTCTTGTTGACTAACCAGGATTTACTTCAACCAGCAGGATTACATTTTGAGCTTGACTGAATCCTGGCCTAAATTCCACAGATTCCTTCTGTGGTTTAGTGGATGGAGTTTGATCACACTTATCCGTCTCACAAGATCATAGACTTTATAGCTGGAAGGGACCATGAACATAATCTAGTCTGCACCTTTCATTTTTAGAAGAGGAAATTGAGACCCAGAGGTTCAAGTGATTTAAGTTCATATAGTTAGTAAATAGCAGAGGGGGGATTTTAACCCCAGGTCTTCTCTAAATCTAGTGCTCCATTAAGCTAGATGACCAATCTTCGCTTTTGTGTTAATTACCAACATTGGTTTGATTCTGACTTCAGATGATCATGTTCCACCTTCTCCTTAATGACCCCAAAATCCCTTGTGATATTGGCTTATAACTTTTTATTTTTGGAGGGGGGAAGGCAAGGCAACTGGGGTTAAGTGACTTGCCCAAGGTCACACAGTCAACTCCAGGGCTGGTGCTCTGTTCATTGTGCCACCTAGCTACCTCATAATTTTTTTTTTCAAAGCCAGGGGCTATGAAATGAACAAATAGAAGCTGTTAGTGTTTCACTTAAAGTTTTATGAAGTCAGTATAATATATGAGAAAAATTCTGTTTACTTAATTACTTAAATCATCAGTGGGAATACCTTATCCATGCTGATAGAAATTCCTTTTCATGCTATATAATTGCTCTTCTACAAATCTTGCATAGAAGAATCACACAGGATATAGAAACACTTTCTCTAGTAACTAACTCTACCTAAGTTTTCCATACATTAACATTCATTCTTACTATATAAGCCAATTTTCTGACCTAAGATGGCCTTGATAATATCTTTGATGTCATTTCTCACATGCAGGTCAACTTTGATAATATGTTACAGCCCATTTTTCAGTTTTTTGGTAACAGGTAATTTTAACTTTTCTTATCACATTCGCAAATAATCACTGGGGGAATATTGGTATTAAAGACATGAAATTTTGTAATTCTCCTCAGTGTGAGATCAACAAAAAGATGGGGAATATTCCAAAATGTAATTTAAACAGATTTCCTTCTATTCAACTCTGGCTCCAGCCTATTGCCCACCACAGTGCCTACTCAAGATACTTATTTGTCTGTTTATCTATCTATCTATCCATCCATCTATCTATCCATGCATATGCTCATAAAGTAACAACGACGGGTCCATCAAGATGCATATCATAGTTTAATAATATACATTTTCAGTGACTTTATTTTTCCAAAGTGGATAAAAGATCAACTTTTTTTTTAAAAATGACAGTCACTTTCATTAAGAAGGCTATGTAGTATTATTCTTTGGCAATTAGTAAAATGTCATCTGCAATTTGGGGAGCACTGAAGAACTTCAGCATTTTTATCCTTTTTTTTTGGTTAGGATTCTATGAATAACAACTTCCATGACACTGGCAAACATTTTACATAAACACATGGTTTTCTGTTTTATACCCTGTGTGGTATCAAAACACAGCAAATGGTAGAACAAAGTTAGGTCTATAGTCATAAGTCAGAGCCTTTTGTAGTGTTAGTGAGTGTGTATGTGTGTGTATGTGTGTAAAAGATACATTGAGGTAGGCCTATATGAGTACATATTGTTCTATTCAGTTAGATGTTTTTATAGAATCAATAAACATTAGATCAAGATCTTATATTTTCAATACCTCTTAGTCTACTGTGTGACCAGAAAGATGCAGTCTACTTTTCTTTTCCCCAATTCTTTGCCACCACAAAAAGTGCTGCTATAAATATTTTTACTGCATATGGAGCCTTTCTTTTTATTACTGATTTCCTCTGGGTTTTTTATTTCTTGATCCTGAACTACATTTTCTAACATAATATTTTTCCTACACCCTTGTAATCACTTTCACATTGAAGTGACCAAGTACCCAGGGATATGTTGTCTCTTTTTTGGAACATCTCATTAAATTCTTCATAGAATTTTTTCTACTGGGTGTCAGCATTTATCTTCAAGGCTTCTGGTTTCCTTACACTTACAGCGAGCATTGCAAGGCAAGATAATTAAGTGTTGCACGTAATGATTTTTCTTGTCTTTGGATTAAAAATGAAACTGATACATCACATTTAATCATTTCTTTGAAGAGAGAAGCTTCAATCCAACCTTATAGTTAGCTGTAACTTCTTTTTTGTAGTTCATTTTTAGAGAGAATGCCAATAAGGATTTCGTTCAATTCCTCTAACAGGGAATCAGTTCTATGGTGATCAGTATAGTTCTAGAGTTGAAAGGGAACTTAGATCTCAATCAATCTCTTTAATTTTTTCAGATGAAGAAACCAAGGCCCAGGGAAGTGAAGTAGACTAACTGAGGTAACACAGTAGTAAGTGAAAGAGTGGAGATTCAGACTCAAATCTAGCCAATAATTACATATTAAGAGTGCTGGTAATTCATTTAATGCCTGAAAAGGTTCTAAGAACTATGCTATTTTTATTGCCTTCTAATGTCTTTTCTAGTCATTGTCACCACAGAATCAGGCTGTCTGCATAAGGATGCAGGGCCATTTGGTATGCATTTTGGCTCATATGATTCATGACTTTGTATTCAGCTGCCGTTGATGATCCTTAGCTGGGACAGTCCTTAGAAAGCAGACGTCAATTGTTACTGAGTCCTGATGTGAAGCCTTCCCAGATTGGTAGAAACTGCCAAAGTTCATGCTACACTGACAAAGTTTTTGAGAATTGTAATAAGGCATCAGAGTAGTTATGATAACCATAAATAATTGAATTGACTGGTCAAAATAGTAGAGCTGATGTAAAACAATTTCTAGGTCCCTACTTCATGTAATATCCAAATAGAGTTAGAGGATCTATATATAATTAAAAAAATAATTGGCACTTTCAAATTCCTTTATTGTTTTCATGTTTGCTTGCTTCCTACATACTATTTCTCCCCACTTAATAGTATTTTTAAAATTACATGTAAAGTTTCAATATTCACTTTTATAAAATTTTGAGTTCCAGTATTTTTCTATCCCTCCTTCCTCCCCAAGACAGCATGCAATCTAATATGAGTTATTCATGTACAATCATATTAATCATATTTTCATATTAATCAGATTGTGAAAGAAGAATCAGAACAAGAGGGAAAAAACACAAGAAAGAAGAAACAAAAAATATGAAAATAGTATGCTTTGATCTGTATTCAGATTCCATAGTTGTTTCTCTGGTGGTGGATAGCATTTTTCTGCCATCAGTCTTTTGGAATTGTCTTGGATCTTTGCATTGCTGAGAAGAGCTAAGTCTGTTGATCATGGCACAATGTTGCACTTACTGTATACAGTGTTCTCCTGGTTCCACTCACTTTACTCAGTATCAATTCACATAAGTTTTTCCAGGTTTTTCTGAAATCTGCCTGCTCGTTATTTCTTATAGCACAATACTACTTTCATTATGCTCATATACCACAACTTGTACAGCCATTCCCCAATTGATAGGTATCCCCTCAATTTTCAAAGGCCAAGTTCCTTCATTGCATCCTGAACCATCTCCAGTTTTCTTGATTCATATCTGGTCACTGGACCCAGATGGCTCTGGAGGAGAAGGTGAGACTGGTGACTTTGCACAGCCCTCCCTCATTTAAATCCAATTCATTTGCATGTCATGGCACCCGCTCCCTGATGTTATGGTCCTCTTCAGAATGAAGAACAACTAGCAACCTCTGTGAGTAGAGAAAGAGGTGGCCACTAGGGATCAAGCTTCCAGTTGGGCAACACGACTTCCTTCTGGATTGCTTGCTTGCTTCCTTCTTTCCTTTCTTTCTTCCTTTTCTTTCTTCTATTTTTCTTTCTTTTTTCCCTTTCTCCCTTCCTTCCCTTCCTCCCTCCCTCCCTTCTTTTCTTCCTTCCATTTCTCTTTCTTTCTTCTCTCTCCATGTATGGTATCACATCCTTACCTGATAGTACTCTGCCCAAAGGGAATGTAAATTTTAATCTCTGGAACTTTTTTTTTCTTTTCTTTTTTCTCTTAAAGGCCAGCCTTAACCCAAAATCATTCTGGAGCCAGACCAAATCCTACTTTATCACTGAGCACTGATTGATTCAGCATGAATGTAAATAACAATTATTTCTGTTTTGACCAGAAACCCTGAGGATCTTTCCCTCCAAGATCTAATTTTTTTAAAAAGAGGCCGTTCTTTGCTTCATTTTTTTATAACCTTAATCATGAAGTCAAACTGAAACCTGTTAAAGACCTCAGTTTGAAAAGGCCAAGGTTCCCAACTGTGTCTTGGGCCCTCTCCAGTTGTCCTGATCCATATCTGGCCACTGGACCCAGATGGCTCCGGAAGAGAAAGTGAGGCTGGTAACTTTGCACAGCCCCTCCCTCACTTAAATAAAATTTACAGGCGTGTCATGGCATCACCTCTTGATATCATGGTCCTCTTTGAGAACAAAGGACAAACAACAGCCGTAACCACAAAAAGCTGCAATAAATATTTTTGTACATGAGGGCCCTTTCCTTCTTTTTTTTATAATCTCTTTGGGATACAAACCTAGTAGTGCTATTGATAGATTAAAGGGTATGCACAGTTTTATGGCTCTTTGGGCAAAGTTCCAAAATGCTCTCCAGAATGTTTGGATCAGTTCCCAAAACCACCAACAATGTATTAGTGTTCTAATTTTCCCACATCTCCAACATTTATCATTTTCCTTTTTTTTTTTTCATGTTAACTAATCTGATAGCTATGATGTGGTACTTCAGAGTTGTTTTAATTTGTATTTCTCTAATCAATAATGATTTAAAGCGTTTTTTCATATAGCTATAGATAGCTTTAGATTCATCTGAAAATGCCAGTTCATATCTTTTGACCATTTATCAAATGGGGAATGTCTTGTATTCTTATAAATTTGACTCAGTTCTCTATATATTTCAGAAATGAGGCCTTCATCAGAAGCACTGGCTATAAAAATTGTTTCTCAGCTTTCTGCTTCCCTTCTAATCTTAGTTGCATTTCCTTTGCTTGTACAAAAATTTCTTAATTTAATGTTATCAAAATTATCCATTTTGCATTTCATAATGTTCTCTGTCTCTTGTTTGGTCATAAATTCTCCACAGATCTGGCAGGTAGATTATTTTTTCCTCTCCTAATTTGCTTATGGTTTCGCCCTTCATGCCTAAATCATGTACCTTATTGTGGCATATGATGTGAGATGTTGATCTATGCCTTGTTTCTTCTGTACTATTTTCTAGTTTTCCCAGCAGTTTTTGTCAAATACTGAGTTCTTATCCCAGAAGCTGGAGTCTTTGGGTTATCAAACAGTAGATTAATATAGTCATTGACTACTGTGTCTTGCGTACCTAACCTATTCCACTGATCATCCATTATATTTCTTAGCCAGTACCAAATAGTTTTGATGTTTGTTGCTTTATAATATAGTTTTCAATCTGGTATGACTGGGCCACCTTCCTTAGCGATTTTAAAAATTAATTCTCTTGATATTCTTAATTTTTTATTCTTCCAGATGAATTTTATTATTTTTCTAGCTGTATAAAATAATTTTTTGGTAGTTTGATTGATATGGTTGTGAATAAGAAAATTAATTTAGGTAGAATTGTCATTTTTTTTATGTTAACGTGGCCTACCCATGAGCAATTGATATTTTTCCAGGTGTTTAGATCTGACTTTATTTGTGTAAAAAGTGTTTTATAATTATATTCATATAGCTCCTAAGGTTTTTTTTTGGGCAGGTAGACCCCCAAATATTTTATATTATTTATAGTTATTTTAAATGGAATTTCACTTTCTATCTCTTGTTGCTGGGCTTTGTTGGTAATATATAGAAATGCTGACGATTTACGTGTGTTTATTTTATATCCTGCAACTGTGCTAAAGTTGTTAATTATTTCAAGCAGTTTTTTTAGTTGATTTTCTAGGATTCAGTAAATATACTACCACATCATCTGCAAAGAGTGATAGTTTTGTTTCCTCATTTCCTATTCTAATTTCTTTTTTTTTTCTTTCTCTTATTGCTATAGCAAGTATTTCTAGTATTATGTTGAATAATGGTGGTGATAATGGGTTTCCTTGCTTCAACCCTGATCTTATTGGGAAGGCTACTAGCTTATCCTCATTACAGATAATGTTTGCTGATGGTTTTAGGTAGATACTACTTATCATTTTAAGGAATGATCCTTTTTTTCCCCTATGTTCTCTAGTGTTTTTAATAGGAATGGGGACTGTATTTTGTCAAAAGTTTTTTCTGCTTTTATTGAGACAATCAAATTAGTTCTCTTAATTTTGTTATTGATACCATCAGTTATACTGATAGTTTTCCTAATAATGAGCCAGCCCTGCATTCCTGGTATAACTCCCACCTGTTCATAGTGTGTTACCCTGGTGACAAGTTGTTGTAATCTCTTTGCTGATGTTTTATTTAAATTTTTGGCATCAATACTCCTTAGTTAAATTGATCTATAATTTTCTTTCACTGTTTTGGCTCCTCCTAGATTAGGTATTAGCACTATATTTCTGTCATAAAAAACATTTGGTAGGACTCCATCTATTTTTCCAAATAGTTTATATAGCATCGGAATTAATTGTTCTTTAAATGGTAGAATTCACTTGTAAATTCTTCTGGCCTTGGAGATTTTTTTCTTAGGGGATTCATTGATGGCTTGTTCAATTTCTTTTTCTAAATTGGGGTTAAGTATTTTATTTCTTCTTCTTTTAATCTGAGCAATTTATGTTTTTTGTAAATATTCATTCATTTCAGTTAGATTGACAGATTTATTGGCATACAGTTGGGCAAGATAGGTCTTAATTATTGCTTTAATTTCCTCTTTGTTGGTGGCGAATTCACCCTTTTCATTTCTGATACTGGTAATTGTGTTTTCTTCCTTTTTTAAATCAAATTAATCAAAGGTTTATCTATTTTATTTTTTTTAAATAAAACCAACTTTTAGTTTTATTTATTAGTTCAATGGTTTTCTTACTTTGAATTTTTTTAATCTCTCCTTTGATTTTCAGAATCTCTAATTTGGTGTTTAATTGGGGATTTTTAATTTCTTCCTTTTATGGTTTTTTTAGTTGTCTGCCAAATTCATTGATCCATTCTTTCTCTATTTTATTCATGTAATCATTTAGAGACATAAAATTTCTCCTAAGTATTGCTTTGGCCTCACGCCATAAATTTTGGTATCTTGTCCCATTATTGTCACCCTTTGATGAAATTACTTATTGTTTCTATGATTTGTTGTTTGATCCATTCATTCTTTAGGATTAGATTATTTAGTTTCCAATTTTTAAAATCTCTCTTTCCATGGACCTTTACTGAATGTAATTTTTATTACATCATGATCCGAAAAGGATACATTAAATATTTCTGACTTTTTGCATTTGATTGTGAGGTTTTCATGTCCTAATACATGCTCAATTTTTGTGTAGGTGTGAGGATCTATAATTCTTTAAAATTAATTGTCCAGTCACAACTGACTGTAATGGAATGGTAATTTGAAGATCTTCCCTGCCCCTTAATAGGCCTAAGAGAATTTGAAAACTTTCCCTGCTTTGAAAATAAACTGCCTCCTAGTAGGCCGAATGTAGTCACATGGAGCCTCTGGTGGGAGGAGTTTGCTGAAGGGTGGAGCAGAGTCCACAGGAATCTGGGAGTCAGAGCCAGATACACTGTGGGAGAGAGAGGATGCTCAGGCAAGGAGTCAGTTAGGCTTGTGAGTAAAATATTGGTACAATATTGATTTGGGGGAAGGCCAAAGGATGGTGTGGCTCTCCACTACATTGTGGTGCATTAACTTTTATCTTGCTATGATGGATTCGGTTTCCTGGTGTTGGGATTTGTTTTCCTGGAGTCTGAATAAATGTTTTGCTTCTGTTTTGTATATGGGGAGCCTGTTATATTTTGCAATCAATCACCATGCAGGTCTATTTATACTGATTGTGGGCACTGTTATATTGCATTTTTGCTACACTGATCAAGTGGTTCTTTCTTTTCCTCATCTTTTCCTTCTATTATACTATTCTACAATGAGTAGTCTTAGATGTTATCTGAGGGCACTCAGAGATTAAATGACTTGCCCAGGGTCATAGCAGCCACTATGTGTCTAATGTGTGACAAGACCTTCCAGACTCAAAGACCAGCTCTCTATTTACTTTGTCACACTGCCTCTCAGCATAGCAGAATGAAATGGGTTAACTAATTTCCAACATACTCATGAGAGGCTCATGAACAATATGCATATAGTTAATTCTAAAGTATTAAAATATACTTTTACTTGCTAATTTTTTTATAGCCTGGAGAAAACAGATATTGATACTTATTTTGGAGTATGTGATAATGAATATATTTACATGCCCAAGCTTGTTTTCAGATATATGAGTACATTCTTTAATTTCTAAATCCTTAATTTCAGGAATGAATGGAAAGCTATATTTATTGGAAAAGTCCAAACTGAAGTTAGTAATCCTTCTCACACACTGCACTTAGTATACCCAAGGACTCTCAACTCCATTACCTTAGGCATTCTTGTTCAAGTCTCATATTTGGCATTTTGAGTCAATGAACCTATAATTCTGTAACAGGGTACTATTTTTTAAATTCCTTTTGTGGTCAGATTTTTATGCTTATGATTTGCAGTACCAACAAAATTTCTGAATGAAACTAGAATCTAAAAATTTATGACTACCACTTGCTTTTGACTTATAATCTATTTTTGAGACAAGACACATTGGTAGGCTCAGAATAGTTTTGAACACATAGTAGGCAGGTGCTAAACTTGTGGTTGGTTGATCTTTTTTTTGAGCCAATTAGGATTAAGTGACTTGCCCAGGGTCACACAACTAGTAAATGTCAAGTGACTTGCCCAGGGTCAACAGCTAGTAAAGGTCACGTGTCTGAGGCTGGATTTGAACTCAGCTCCTCCTGACTCCAGGCAAGTAATCTATCCACTGCATCATCTAGCTGCCCCACTTGATTTATCTTAAAGAATCTTCTTCCTCCTCTCCTCCAACAGGTTTGCAAATGAAATAGGGGTCTGGAAATTTGTTTTAATCAGATCTGTTATTCTGGTAAATCACTTTTCTAGAGACTGGGGGTCAGCTCAGAAACCTGTAAAGTTAAGTAGGCTAATGACAAACTTGGTGTAAAGATATGATACAGAAGTGATGGAGAACTTCAATTATCTGAAAAACTGCTGGAGCTCTTTTTCTGCCAAAGGTAGAGCAGAAAAATAAATTCTTAGTTTACTTTAATTATAATTTCTTTCATTAAAAGGATGAGGAATCAATGAAAGGAATTGTTCTTTTGAGCCTGATTTCTGACCAATGAGAAAAAAATAAACCTGATTCCTGAAGTAGAAATGATAGGGATCTTAGAGAAAGATGATCTTTCCATGTTCAGATTCATAATAGAGGAGGGGATAACTGAGCATAGCATGATATATGCCTCAGTTTTTATGAGAGCATATTTCAAAGGGTTCAGAGGTGGGAGACACAGGAGCCCACGTCCTAAAATTCTACAGTTGGAATTTGATGCAAGAAGAATGAATGAAATTCTGAGGACGCAAACAGAAAAGATTTAGAGAGTGAAAAGGGAGAGCTGTCCAAAGAGACTGACATGGATGTACAAGGGACTTAGTGACCAGCTTAGATTTAAAAAGGAATGTATAGAAAATAGAGATAAGGACAGGTAATGGAGGATTAATACAAAAGAGAGTTACAATCTTATAAGAATCGTGTCAGAAGCAGCACTATAGCTCGCAAAGAGCTATGCCTGACAAGGAACATGAAGGAAAACAAAAAAGGGCTTTAAAAGTATGTCACAGGCATGAGGAAGATAAAAGAAAGAATAGGACTATTGCTCAGGCCAGATAGGATGATAACATATGACAAAGAGAAACTACTTAACTCTTTCTTTGGCTTTGTTTTCTTTGTCAAGAAGAATGACCTTTGGACAGGGAAGGAAAGAACAAAATTGGTTATCACAGGGTTGAAACCCAAGACAAAGGAGGAGATCTTAAAAGAACACCTAGCTTTTCTCAGTCGGTAAAAACTCATTCCCACATAGCAAAAGGTAGGGCACGATGACCAGGACTTGTCTGTAAAATGAGAGAAATTTAGAGAATACAACAATTTAAAATAAAAAGATTGTAAAATTTAAAAATTGGTTGCACTTATATTTTGACAGCATTTTCACTCTTTTAGCAACATAAAAATTAGTCAGCAAGACTAATTTTGGGGAAAATTTCAACTGGAAAGTTACCAGATGGCATATGTACTCCTCTATCCCCACCAGGGGCCTTCAGATTCAGGCAAGATCATCCCCTACTTGACCCTTTGCTGCTGTTCTTCCCTAAATAGTGAAATCACCAGTATTGGTCTCAAGGTGACCGGTAGAGGCCAGTGTCAGGACCTCCCCTCTTACAAGGTTGTTTTGAGGACATGTTTGGTGTGGTTTGCCTCAGGTGGCAAATGTTATGACTTTTTCAAGTTACCTCATCTTCATTAGTTCCTAGATAGAGTATTGAATGCAATGGCAGTAATGATTGCTGAGCCATTGCTGGTGATTTCTAAGACATTTTGAAGAATGGGTAAGGTTGGAAAGGGCATCTACAATTTCCCTGAAGTCATACAATTTGGGGCAAAAATGTTCTTATTTTAATGATATGGAGTAAACATTTAGAAGATCAAACAATAATCAGGAGCCAGCATGGTTTTGTCAATAATAGGTAATGCCAGGCTAACTTCATTTCCTCTTTTGATGGGACTATATGATTGGTACAGCAGGGGAAATTCTGTAGACACAGTGTACCCAGATTTCAGTAAAATATTTGAAAAAGTCAATTCCTTGTGGACAAAATGGAGGGAGCTGGACTATGTGATAATGTCACTTAAATGACCAGACTCAGAGAGTGGTAATTGAAAGGTCAATTAAATTTGGAGGGAGGGCTCTAGAAGAGTACCCTTGGGGGTATACCTCAGGCACAGGTTGGAACAGAGAACCTCTGGGTTCCTTCCTTACTGAGGTCCTTTGATTTCATTTGTTTGGTGTTGAATTATCCCCTTAAATAATTTTTATTGAATTGAACAGTTATTTTGCTTGAGATGATCAAGTTGGACAATTGTTTTTGGTGGCTTGAGGAAAGCACTGTGATGGGGGCCTCATAATCTTATTATACATCAAATTTTGTAACTAGTTTTACTAAAAACAGACTTTAAAAAATCTACTAGCATTTTCAGCTACAATTTTAAGGGCCATAGGGGTTTGGATGTATAATTTTACCAGTGTAAAGAACTTCCCTTAGATTTAAAAAGGAATGTATAGAAAATAGAGATAAGGACAGGTAATGGAGGATTAATACAAAAGAGAGTTACAATCTTATAAGAATCGTGTCAGAAGCAGCACTATAGCTCGCAAGGAGCTATGCCTGACAAGGAACATGAAGGAAAACAAAAAAGGGCTTTAAAAGTATGTTAGAGGCATGAAGAAGATAAAAGAAAGAATAGGACTATTGCTCAGGCCAGATAGGATGATAACATATGACAAAGAGATAACATATGACAATGATAGGATGATAACATATGACAAAGAACTCCCTCCACCAATGGGGCCTGGCAGCTCATCTGTAACTTCTAGTCCTAGGGAGCTGTTTGGATATCTGACATGCCCAAGGTCATACAGCCAGTATGTGTCAGAGGCAAGAATCAAACCCAAGTCCATGATTTCTCTGTCTTCTCTTCTATACTTCTCTAGTTAAAATTACAGACATCTACAGTCTCAACTATGACTAGGAAATATATATTTATATATAATATATATATATATATATTTTCTATTATCTTACACCTACATAGATGTAAATATAAATATCTTTTAAGGACCACATAGGCAAGCTTTTCCACTAAATATAAAAATGAACCCAGACTAAGCATTGAGAAAAATTTAGGTGAGTTTGAAATCAGCTAAAATGTTGACACACTTTAAAGGCAGACTAATAATAATGGAAATGTCAAAATGACCGGCTTACTACAAAATGGGAAGAAGTAGGATAATGAACCAATTTGACAAGTATTTGTGAGACATTTAGGCCTTAACAACTTCGCTTTGATGACAATGAAAAAGAGAATAAAAGTGCATAACTAGTCTTCACTGGCATAGAGCTTTGTTCCTTTCCAAAACACTGCTGTGCAAAGGAAAGAACATTGGTTTTGGGGTCAGATTACCTGGATTCAAGTATCTACTCTGTATATGACCTTAAGCAAGTCATCTAGCCTCTCTGGGCCTCAGTTTCCTCCATTTGTAAAATAAAGCATTGAGCTGTATGGCCTTCAAGTTCCCCCTCTGGCTTTAAATTCATAATCCTATGATATGATAAATTTGGAACAAGGCTTAAGTGTCTCGAGAATGAACACTAGAATCATGGAGATCTGGGTTAGAGTATTACACTTGTCACTTACTAACATATTGTAACTACTTTGAGTCTCAATTTCTTCTTCTGCAAAATGGATATGATAATATTTAAGTCTCACAAAGTTATTGTGAATATCAAGTAAGATAATGTGCCTGAAGTGATGTACAAATTTCAGAGTGCAATATAGTGTTAATATTGTTAGTATAAGTGTTATTATTTGAACTTGAGCCCAAGCTTACTGGTTTTTAATAGTGTGACTTAAAAAAAGCATTGAACATGTAATCAGAGGATTCAGGGCTATTTATATCACACTATTAAAAACCACCAAGCTTGAGCTCAGGTTATAATGATGACAATGGGTCTGATGCCAACTACCTATGTGTCCTTGGACAAATTACTTAAACTCAGTGGACTTCAATCACATTACCTGTAAAACAAAGAAATTCACTTTCAGTCCACAGGCAATATGGGCCTCAGTCTTCTCATTTGTAAAATGAACAGATTGAACTAGATGGTTGCTAGGGTCTTTTTCATCTCTAAATTTATGATTTAAGTTAGGTTTGTTTTACATTTTAGGTAGGTGAATGGTTAAAGAGTTAAATTCAAATGGTTAAAGAGGTTACATTCAAAACATCTTGAATACCTATGGACATTAACTATCCATATTCTTTTTCTGAATATCTATCACCATCATAAAACATGGCAGCTAAGTGGCAGAGTGGGTAGACCACTAGACCTGGAGTCTGGAAGACCTGAGTTCAAATCCTCAGACATTTACTAACTGTGTGACCCTGGGGGGTGGAGCCAAGATGGTAGCGTAGCAGCAGTAACATATCACAGCTCTCACATAGCCACCCCAAAATACCCATAAAATAGGACTCTAAACCAATCCT
>CM053586.1:150953847-150985246 GCA_028646515.1 Pseudochirops corinnae | reverse complement strand
AATGATAACCAATTGGAAGACTCTCAACTAATTTCCAATAATTCTACCATACCTAAACAAGAAATTCTACTTTCCTTTAAACTGAAAATGAAAGGCCACAGGCTTTGCAAGCTATATTAGCTACTTCTACAGTTGCTGTACTCTTTTATCTCCAATCCTACAAATACATAGGATCATGGAATAGCAGATTTTTTAAATTTTTCTGTGACATGAATCGTTTAGGAATTATTTAACTATGTATGTTATTTTTAAAATATTATTTCAGTTGACTTCATGATCTTTATGTTGATCATATATGAGCACTGACTTATATGAGGAACTGTTGATAGCCAGGAATGATTTGTTTACCTTATTTTGTGTAGGATATAAAATAGTAACAACAATAACAGCAGCTCAGATTTATATGGCATTTTAGAGTTTACAAAGTACTTTTCTCAAAACAACCCTGGAAGTAATAATGCAAGTTTTATAATTCTCATTTTATAGGTGAAGATATTGAGATTTAAAGAGTTGCCATCATTTGCTCAGCAACACATGTCCAGTAAGCTGCAAGGCTCCCAAACCATGTGCTCTAATTTTAAGGTCAGTACTCCTTCCATAATACCATAAAGTCTTTCCATATGTTTATTGCCATATCAACTAACCAATCAATCAACAAACATTTATTAAGAGCCTACTTAGTGCCAGGAACTGTGCTAGACAGTGGGGATATAAATACAAAAATGAAACATTTTTTGCCCCCAGTGGACTAATGTTCCATCAGGGGAAACAAGGTGTGTGTGTGTGTGTGTGTGTGTGTGTGTGTGTGTGTAGACACACATATAAATAAATGCAAAATATAGACAAAGTAATTTTATGAAGAGGTACTAATATTTTTAGTATTCTGGAGAAATAAAACAGATGGATATCATTTTAAGAATTAGGAACATCAATTAGAAACATCAATTACACATTAATTCTACCTTGGTCACAGTTCTATCTTGTAGACAAGGATTTTGCAACTATTCAGATATGACACATTAAGTTCTCCATCCCTTTTTCTTCCTAGACATCAGACAAAATAGGGAATAGGAAATAGGGGAGTGATTACTATGCTAGGAATCATCTCTTCCAAAAGGGAGGAGGGAGGAAATACTATTGATGACTCTGGACCAGTAAGGCCCATTTTGCAGAAGGCAAGAAAGGAGGACATATTGGAAGAAACCAGACTGCATGCCATTGAAAAGTGGGACTTTTCGATAAAAAAGTTATACCTGAGTCATAAGTTGTTGGAACCTATTATGGATTGAGGTGATTAATTTTTATCTGTTATGACATCTTCTTTTGTTTTACCAAAGAGATTTGTTCTTGGAAAATTGCCCATAATATCTTTATATGTTGAATCATGCGTCAAATCTACTAGGGTGTAAGAGTTTATTATTGAAAGCAATTCTATGAGTAATTATTTTCTAAGGTTTAGTTTTCATATAATGGGCTTATTTACAGAGAGGCACTAGAATAATTTTGTAATTCAAATTATTAACCTGCATGAGCATCAAGAGGAACACCATCTTTGAACACAAAAGATGAGAATCCAGAAAAATTTTCTACACATTAAACTCTTTCACGTTGCTAAACAGATGTGAAATCATGCAATTAATTTTATGTGCTACTTTTGTCTTTCCTTGTGATTCTTCTATCATGGGTTTCAACTTTGAGATTGAAAAAAATCCACAGTGACTTTATGCACACCTACTTTAGGGAAAATGCTTATTGTTTCCCTTCTTGCTTACTTGATATTCACAAGAAACACCTGTTCATATAAAACTCTCACTAATGGATAATGACTAGTCTTACTTAAAAAGGAGCAAGAGAAGAGCAGAGACTTTGTCATTTTGGATCAGAGGAAGCTGATATTCCTTATCAGCCTACCATCTTCTTTTCATTTTTCAGTCTCTGCTGATTGCCCACATAAAGAGTTTCTGTTTTTAGTATTTATACTGTCCTTACCATCAGCACAGAGGACTCCAGAGCGTCCATAGGGACAGAGGCAGACAGCATCTCTGTTGGATTTTGGAAAACATGTAGCACCATTTCCACATGGGTTGTTTTCACAAGTTGCAAATTGGCACAGCTTCCCTGAGTAGAGCTGCGGGCATTCACAAAGCCAGTTTTCAGTGTCACTGGAAGGAGAAAAAGAAAGAAAAATCTAACAGAAAGTAGGCAATGTCTTACAATTAAGTTTTTAAATATGATCTGTGATTTCATTAGTATAAAGAATGTCCAATGAAGAAACTCCTTCTACCAATTCATATCAGCAACTACTCACAACTTAGAGTTTTAGGGAGTTGTCTGGGCTTCTGAGGGCTTAAATTACTTAGAGTCACAAAACCTGTGAATGATAAAGATAGGACTTGAACTCAGATTTTCATGGCTCTGAGGCTGTCAAATCTCCATGTCTTTCTTCTTGCTTCTCCTTTTTCTTACTTACTCCTTGCCTCCCCCTTCCCAGCACCCTCTCACCACGTTTTTCTTATTATTTTAAGGCAGCACTTTAAAATTTGCTTTATGTCATGGACCTTTGGGCAGTCTTGTTAATCCTATGAATCCCTTCTCATAATAATATTTTAAATGAATAAAATAAAATACAGAGCTTTACCAAGAAAACCAATTATATTGAAATACAGTTATCAACATAATGAAAAATCAAAACCAAACAAAACCCAAAAAACTTTATGAATCCTAGGTTAAGCACCTTTATTTTAAGGAAGCATCCTATTTGCATCCTAATTTAAAAAAAATTATGCCCCACTATATTCTTACTGTCTGTTTCACCACATATGTCTTTTTAGTTATGCCCTTTGTGCTAGATTAGTCACTTTATAAATTACCAGAGGCCATAGGCCTTATTTTAGAGGCTATCCATTTTTATTTTTTAATTTACTCCTTTCATTTCACACTGGGTGCTTCTTCTAGGTCTTCTCATTAAATATTTGTGGTGTTGCCTCAGTGGAATGCTTCAAATAACTACCAAAAAAGCTCTTGTTCTTAGTTTCAAAACAGAGAATTTTAAATTCAAGATAAGCCTCCTATATTAAGGGAGAAATCCAAGCTCTGTTAAGTGTAGGACTTCTAGTAATGCTTGAAGAAGAACACAGTGGGGAGCTGTAATGACTGCATTGTGCACTAGCTGAAAGCATGTCTTTTTATGTTCTCTGCAGTAGCTGTTGTATATAGGCATAGCACAGGAAAAAAAGCACTCTACTCTGATGGGTGAATAATTTTTCAGGAAGGGAGAATGGTAGCTCTTCCTCTACTTTTCCTTCAAGCTTTATTATGTATGTATGTACAATTATTCTATACATTTTTCTATTTATCAGTTCTTTCTCTGGATGCAGATAGTGTCTTTCTTCATAGGTCCTTTATAGTTACTTTGGGCGTTCATAATAGTCAAAATAACTAATTTGCTCAAAGTCATTCTTAAAACAACATTGCTGTTGTGTACAACATTCTCTTGGTTCTAATTTTGCTCTTCATTATTTTGTGCAAATGTTTTTCTAAAATCATTGAACTCATCATTTCTTATAACACAGTAGTATTACACCACAATTATATGCTACAATTTGTTCAGTCATTCCACAATTGATGGGCATCTGTGCAATGTCCAGTTCTTTGCCCCCACAGGGAGCTGCTATAAACATTTTAGAATATATAGGTTCTTTTCCTTTTCCCCTACTTTCTGCCAATTACTTAACCTCTGTCAGGTTCAATGCAACTGAAACTTTCTCTGGAAAGCATTCTCATTGCAGACATATTCCTTACCCCCAAATACAAAAACACTCCCCCCCAATATTAGTTCTTTATCATGTAGTGATGGTACTAAGTGATGCTGCAAGATATGAGATACCAGGGAAAGATTACAGAGAAACACACTTTCCCATAGTTGCTTCTGTGAAGTTAGTGGAAGGTATATAGAGAAATATCCATACTAGGAAATTTTTTCTTTCTGAAATCCAGATAATGCAGAAGTATTCTTCCTCTGCTCTGGAGTTTTACTCTTACTTTATGAACCCTAATTACCTAAAGACTCAAAGAGTGGTTGGCCTAACTAAATCACACACACTTGTTCTTATTCCTTTTTAAATATCCTGGTAAGGTGATATTCCAACAGCTTGCAGTCAAATAGCTACTGACCATGGTGCTGACCATTTTGACAGTAATTTGAAGAGCTAGGAGGTAATCATAGTAGAAAGGAATGGAAGCTTTATGGAAAAACATGTACCTGAAAAAAATTAAGAGAGGGTCTTTTCCATGCCCAAACTAGTTATGTTTCCTTTGCACTTTGTTCTAAGTAGAAAACTTACTAACACTTCATTGTAATTCAGTTCTAGATAACATTATGCCAATAAAACAGAGTATTTTTTTCCTCCTCAAATTTAAAGGTTGCTTCAAAGTTAAAACTTTAAAAAGAATTCAGAATAAAAAAAAATTCTAGAAATTTTTTGAACACTAAAGCTACTGCTAAGTGCCTTATGATGTCTAAAGATTTCTGTTGGCCTAATGTGTTTATTAACGTATCTAGGTGGGAATCTCAAACTCTTCCATTGATCCTAAGCCACCTTGTATAGCTATCACAATGGATCTTCTCTTCTCTTCTTGTATTAAATTTCATTGGAGCCAGGGGAACTGGAGGCACACATCTTGTCATAAGAAGAGTACCTTATAGGAGGGAAGTAATTATAATTTTGGAGATAATGGATAAGACAAAGTTGAACCAGAATGTCTATAGCCAACATCACCTTGATACAGCTTACTCCATATGTAGTATTTTATTTTGCTAGGCACTAAAGTAATTGTGGATAAATACATTTACATTTTCTTTAATAACATTTTTATTATGACTTACTTTCCTTCTCTTTCTTTTAGAATCCTTTCTCTTCCCCCTTTTGCAAACTAATTTTTTCTTTCTCTCCCCATATTCTTGCTGGCCTCAACTGTTTCAAAATCCATGTCTTCTTTAAAAATCAAACTTGGGTAAAGTCTCCTCTGAACTCCCAAGTTAAAACATTTTTTTCTCAAATGTTCCAAAGTACTTTGTCTTAACCTTTCTATTATACTTTTTATATTCTGTCCCAATTACTGTGAGGAAAGGGATGGTACATCCCCAGAACATGTTTATCACCTTTTTCTTTTGTAACCCTAACAAGCAATTACTGAATTAAATTGAGGTAAATTAACATAAAACACATATATACAGTGCTTTATAGTTATAAAACAGACATTGACATAGAATCTCAGTCAGAGGGGATCTAAGAGGTCATGTAGTACAGGCTGTGACTGAAAAGAAATACTGTCTACAATATTCCTGAGAAGTAATGAGTCATCTCATTTGAGTTAGTCATATTGTGAGAGAGTGAAAAATTATTATTCCAATTCTACATATAAGTAAACTGAGGCTCTCATATATCTAGCTACTTGCCAAGGCCAAAGAACTAGCCAATCACAAAGCTAGGGCTTGAATGTAGGTCTTTGGACTCTGGTATTATTTCTTTTTTTTTTTTAAATTAATCTTTCATTTATTTATTTTTAGTTTTCAACATTCATTTCCACAAGATTTTGAGCTATAAATCTTCTCCCTGTCTTTCCCCTACCCCCACCCCAAGATAATAAGCCTACTGAATACCCATTCCCTCAATCTGCTTTCTCTTATGTCCTCCTCATCTCCCCTGCCAAACTTTCTAGCAGGGCAAGATGGATTTCTATACCCCAGTGCCTGTATATCTTATTTCCCAGTTGCATGTAAAAATATTTTTTTTAACATTTATTTTGAAAACTTTGATTTCTAGATTCTTTTCCTTCTTCCCTCCTCATTCACCCCCACTGGGAAGACAAGCAATTCAATGTAGGTTGTACATGTGTAGTTAGGCAAAATGTTTCCATAGTAGTCATATTGTGAAAGACTAACTATATTTCCCTCCAACCTATCCCCCCCCCCCACTTATTCTATTTTCTACTTTGACCTTGTCCCTTTTCAAAAGTGATTGTTTCTAACTACCCTCTAACCCAATCTGTCCTTGTTCTATCATCCCCCCTCTTATCCCCTTCCCCTTACTTTCCTGTAGGGTAAGATACCCAATTGAGTGTATGTTATTCCCTCCTTAAGCTAAATTCAATGTGAGTAAGGTTGACCCATTTCCTTTCCCCTCCCCTCCATTGTAACAGTTTTCTCTTGCCTCTTTTATATGAGATAATTTACCCTATTCTATCTCTCCCCTTCTCCTTCTTCCATCATATTCCTTTCTCACCTCTTGATTTTATTTTTTAGATATCATCCCTTCCTATTCAAGTGATCCTGTGCCCTCTGTCTATGTAAACATGTACACACATATACACACTTACACATGTATTTATACACACCTACATATATATGTATATATACATACACACACATATATGTATACACAGATATTCCCTTCAAGTATCTCATATTGGGAAAAGTCTCGTAAGTTAAAATTATTGTTTTTCAATGTAGGAATGCAAATACTTCAACTTTAATAAGTTCCTTATGATTTCTTTTTCCTGCTTACTTTCTCATGATTCTTGTATTTGAAAGTCAAATTTTCTGTTCAGTTCTGGTTTTTTCATCAAGAATACTTAAAAGGGGGGAAGCTAGGTGGTGTAGTGAATAGAGTACAGGTCCTAGAGTCAGGAGTACCTGAGTTCAAATCTGGCCTCAGACACTTAACATTTACTAGCCATGTGACCTTGGGCAAGTCACTTAACCCCAATTGCCCTGCCTTCCCTTCCCCCTCCATTGGAAAAAAAAAAAGAATACTTAAAAGGCCTCTATTTCATTGAATGACCATATTTTCCCCTGAAGCTTTATACTCAGTCTTGTTGGGTAGGGGATTCTTGGCTTTAATCCTAGCTCCTTTGATCTCCAGAATATGATATTCCAAGCCATTCAGTCCCTTACTGTAGAAGCTGCTAGATCTTGTGTTATCCTGATTGTGTTTCCACAATACTCAAATTGTTTCATCCTGACTGCTTGTAATATTTTCTTCTTGACCTGGGAACTCTGGAATTTGGCTTGATACTCCTAGGTGTTTTCTTTTTGGGACTTTTTTCAAGAGGTGATCAGTGAATTGTTTCAATTTCTATTTTCCCCTCTGGTTCTAAAATATCAGGGCAATTTTGCTTGAGAATTTCTTAAAGGATGATTTCTAGGCTCTTTTTTTGATCATGACTTTTAGGTAGTTCAATAATTTTTAAATGATCTTTCCTGGATCTATTTTCCAGGTCAGTGGTTTTTCCAATGAGATATTTCACATTGCCTTCTATTTTTTCATTTGTTTGGATCTGTTTTATAGTATCTTGAGTTCTCATAAAGTCATTAGCTTCCATTTTCTCCAATCTAATTTTGAAGGAATTATTCTCTTCAGTGAGCTTTTGAAATTCCTTTTCCATCTGGCAAATTTGGCTTTTTAAGGCATTCTTCTCCTCATTGGCTTTTTGGGCCTCTTTTGCCATGTGAGTTAGTCTATTTTTTAAGTTGTTATTTTCTTCATTATTTTTTTTGGGTCTCCTTTAGCAGTCTGTTGACTTGCTTTTCATGATTTCCTTGCATCGTTCTCATTTCTCTTCCCAATTTTTCCTCCACTTCTCTTACTTGATTTTCAAAATCCTTCTTCAGCTCCTCCATGGCCTGTAACCAGTTCATATTTTTCTTGGAAGCTTTTGGTGCAGGAGTTTTGACTTTGTTGTCTTCTTCTGGCTCCATATTTTGATCCTTTTTGTCCCTGAAAAAGGATTCTATGGTCTGTTTGTGCTTACTCTGCTTGCTCCTCTTGCCAGCCAATTACTTGACTTTTGAGCTCTTTGTCATGGTAGAATTCTGCTTCCAGAGTGCAGAGAGCTGTGTTCCAAATTGCTGGGGTTTTCACAGTTGTCAGAGCTATGAGGAGGGCACCCTTTCTACAGCCACTACAAGCTCTGGATACTGGTGTTCCTCACCCTAGGACCACTGCCCAAGACAGCAACCCAGATCCAAGCAGGTCAAAGAAGAAATTACCCTCTGAATGGTTGCTTAATCCCCCTATGATCTGCAGGCCAGGAGCTCAGGAGGTAGCCAAGTGGCAGTAGCTGCAGCCGCTGAGCTGCTGCCACCTCTAGACCCTGGGGGGGC
The DNA here is from genome assembly GCA_028646515.1 of Pseudochirops corinnae. NCBI lineage: Eukaryota > Metazoa > Chordata > Mammalia > Diprotodontia > Pseudocheiridae > Pseudochirops > Pseudochirops corinnae. The sequence goes on along the minus strand of CM053586.1, from coordinate 150,977,082 downwards.
GGGAACCAAATCATGCTCTTTCATCACTCAGTTCCAACAGAATTCTCTACTGACCTTTTACTTTCTCTTTGGGTTGAGAATTCTGGAAACAGCCACAGCTGCTGGTGATTCACTCTCCTGAAGTCTACTCTGGCTGGGTCTGGCCTTGGGTCTGGGTCCAAGCAGCTCATGTGGGACTGTGCATGGTTCCCAGCCTATTGTGATAGACCCTTCCTGTCAGCCTGCCAGGCTGCCTTCAGTGGGAGATTAGTTTCTCTCTGTCACTTCGCTGGTTCTATAGCTCTAAAATTTGTTTAGAGTCATTTTTTTTTTTTACAGATATTGGAGGTGGTTGGAGTGGGAGCTTAAGCAGGCTCCTGCTTTGACTCTTCCACCTTGGCTCTGCCCCTTGTTATTTCTATTATACCATATTGGTGCAGTGTATAGAATACTGGTTTGACTTAATCTCTGTTTCCCTTAGTTTCCTCATCTGTAAAATGGGGATAATAATAGCATCTATATTCCAGGATTATTGTGAGGATCAAATAATTGTAAAGCACTTAGCACAGTGCCTGGCACATAGTAAGTGTTATAGAAGTGTTAGCTATTATTATTGTTGTTGTTGTTTGTCCTTCATCTTTGAAGGACCAATGATATCACGGGGGTGATGTCTGGATTTAAGTGAGGCAGAGTTGCACAAAGTTGTGAGCTTCACTGTCTCTTCTGGAGTAACTGAAGTCTAGTGGAAAGACAAAAGTCAGGATCACTGGCAATGGTCTGGGTTGAAGTGGATGACCCTGTCATCTTTGATGTCTGACCACAGTACCTGCTTCAGTTGGCTTCATGGCTGTTTGAACAAATGGTTCTTATTTGCCCATTCTGCCAGGGAAATCTTCACATGCTTGGTGTAGCTACCTCCTAACTCACTCATAAATTAGAGACCCATTAGTTACCCTCAACCTGGTTTAGCCCATCTGTTGAGATAGTTTACTGAGTCATAGCCACTTGTAATGGTAATTAATTTAATTTTGAAGACTCCTTTTTGTTATGTCAAGTAAGCAGTTACTTAGCCCTTAGTTACTAATCAAACCTTTGTGGCTAAGAGGCAGACGGTGTGAACTCTGTCTCCTGTTGCTGACATAACAGGAAGGGTTTGGCTGAAGCAGGAAGCCAATGCTTTGTGTGTATATAAAAAGAGTCCCAGAGAGAGGCAGAATGAGAATTAGAATTTTTTTCTCCTGGCAGGCTCCTGGTAGAGGAAGCAGAATTTTCCCAGCATCTGGAAGCTGGGCTGCTACTTGCTGGACTGAGAACTGAGCTGGAGTTTTCTTGAGACCAGAATTTGGTGAAGGCTGAAGTTGCTGCCAAGAAGCCTGCCTGGAAGGTTGAGATTTCTTCTGGGTCCTAGGGCCAGCTGAACTGCCAGAGGACTGAAGAAGCATGACCAGGATAAGACTTTGTTTGTGGCTTGTTTGAGTTCTTGGGAACAGAAGTTGTGAAGTTTTTGAGATGTACTGGACCCTGTGAACTTCAGTGTGTAGCAGGAACTTCCTGGAGGACTGGACAAGGACCTGGGAGCTGTCTGCCTCTGAATCCAGGTGACTGGTGGATTTGGGTAGGAGCTGGGACCATGGAAGGGGATCCAGGTAATCTGAGAGACCACCCTGAGTCAAGATGAAGAAAAGGCCTCTCCTTGGATATTGAATGCTGTGATGAAGTCGAAGTTTACTAGAGAAGGAGGTGTGGAGAGTTTGTGTAATTTTCTAATGATTGTATTTAGTGATTAACAATACTTAATGACTGATTGCTAGATAAGCAACTGATTTAGTTAACCTATGATTGCCCCATGAGTGGAAGACTGACTATTTACTGTATTTTGAAATGACTGAATGACTGAGTAAGGAGGTAAACCTCCTTAGGGATACCAGATGATTATTCTTTTGTTCTTTGTTCTAAATACTGTGACTACTTTGGTGAAAATTATGTGGCCATTTTAATGTTAAGCTGTTGTGAACACTATATTGTGATTTTTTGTGATAAGATGTAATGTCGTGAATATTATATTGTGATCTGTTGTGAATGTTTTCCTTTGATTTGTTCTTTAATAAATAGAGTGTTCACTATACTGTGTAATCAGAATTTTAAAAGCTGTTCACAGTAGCATTCTTTTGGGAAGCTGCTCATGCATGGCATTACACCACTGCAGAAACTATGGTTTCTTGGAGCCCCAGGGGAGAGTCGATTACCAGGTGGACATGAAGGGTGGATGAGCAGCCCTAAAGCGGGCTCAGTAAGCACTCACACCAAAGGTGCTAGTTCTCCTTGAACAGCCCATACACCTTATTATTATTTTATTATTTTATTATTGTTAGTCTTATGAATTATGTAGGGCAGCTAGGGGGTGCAGTGGATAGAGTGCTAGCCTTTGAATCAGAAGGGCCTGAGTTCAAATCCAACTTCAGACACTTACTAGCTGTGTGATCCTGAGCAAGTCTTTTAACCCTATTTTCCTCGGTTTTCTCATCTCTAAAATGAGTTGGAGAAGGAAATGGCAAACTCCTCCAGTATTTCTGCCAGCAAAACCCCAAAAAGGGCCACAAAGATTCAGACATGACTGAAAAACTACTAAATAACAACAAAATGGATTATGTAGAACTAGTGTTTCAATTCTCCCCATAGATTAGGAAAATTGAGGTAAAGAGATGTCAGAACATCTTTTCAAGTTACCAGTAGATCTGGAACTAGAATTCAAATACTAGTGGAAAGCCACTACCTATGTGGCAGAGTTCCATTTTCATCATCCACTGTAATCAACAAACATGTAGTGAGTACTTATGTTCAAGATATTTTGCTAAATGCCTGAGAAGTAGAAAGGAGCATATAAAATAGTTCTTGTCCTCAAGGAACTTACAATGTAACTGGTGATATTATATACACACATGACAAAATATAATACAAGGTAATATACAATAAATCGAGCAGAGTTGATATAAAAAAAGTACTAAGCTCATAATTCTCTAAGTTCATTTAGTGCAAATAATTCTTTGAAACACAACATTCATAGTAAAGTAACAAAAGCTTTGAATTTATTCTGTCAAAGTCTGACTCCATTGCTAACTAGTGATGTGATGTTATGGGCATTTCTGGTACCAGTTTTATAGATGTGGAAACTGAGATTCTCGGTTGGTACAATAATGTCCAGGATGTCTCACAAAGCTGAAAAAGCAAGTGACAAGGCATTTTGTAAATGGTAAAATTTCATAGCAATGTAAGGAATGATTATTACCGTTCCTCAATCACCAGCTTAACTGATTTCATTATATTTGTTTCTCTTCTCTCCTCTCCTAATTTGTGTTAGAAAGGTGAGGCTACGAAGAGCATATTTTGAGATAATTATAATTGTTAGCCTTTTAAACAGACAAATTTGCTATCATATCCACTTTACATTGCATTAAAAATTGAGATTTCTACTGAAAAACTCATTCAAGTTATCCAAATGCTTTATCTCCAAGATACCAAGTATCTGGAAATTTCTAGACATCTGCATGGTTTGGCTCTGGGGAGACACAGCTTCCGTTTGATCACGTATACATAATGGGGCAATGTGTCAAAAGCGCCATCATTAGCTTTTCTTAATGCTAAAAAATAAGCCTGGAAATATATTGCTGATATAAAGTCAACAATTTCAACTTCAAAAAAAGGTACCCACTATTTACATAACACAGTCAGATACCAGGAAATCAGCTAGGGCTCAAAGTCCTGCATTTATTAACTGAAGAAAATAAATAACTCTTCTGACAGTCTTTACAGCTAACAGATCATTAGCACATTTCAAAGCTGGCCACCCACAGCTTCAGGACAGGGAGATTCTCAGCTGGAGATCTTGCAGAAATGAATCCTTATGAATAATGTCTCCAGACACCTTTAAGAAATAAAATTGCTATCGGCTGCAATAGGCAATTTCTATGTATAGGCTGTTCTATTTATAGTGTCACTGCAGAGGCTTAGGAAGGAATGCAAATGAGCTGTGGAATTGCTGTAGTTCCTGAGGTACTTTGATTCTGTTTTCATGATTCTAATAACACTGCAATACAACTCAGCTAATTAAAAAGCAATAACCTTTCTTCAGGCGCTTCCTGAAAATGTTTGAACTATTGCTCCAATGTGTTGTCAAGTGTGTTGGGTGTATGGGAGGAATGGAAACTTGGTGGTGCTCACGTCTCATGAACAGTTGGGGTTTTTATCTGTCTGAGAAAGAGCTGCCAAAATGAATACTATTCTTTGCAGTTGCACACCCTGGGACACTTGGCATTTTTTTTATTTTTAGCTTTTTTCCTTTAAAATACACAAAAATAACTGGAAAAATATGAAAAACATTTCACCCTGAAGTTCTCCTGAAAACAATTTTAGAGATACATAATATGTGCATAATGTATGCATAAACAGAGTGATCACATGGGAAAATGTCAGTTTGCAATGGCAACCTTTTTTTCTTAGATAAAGCAGTGCCTTTTAAGTGGAAGGAAAGAAGACTGATTTAAAAAAATGATCAGAGTAACAGAAGAAAGTCATAGAAATCAATCCATAGCATAGAAAAGAATATTCACAAAACACCAGCAATTCAGAGATATTACATAAAAAGACCTCTCAGCTTGCTGCTTCTTTTCCTGGGATCTGTCTCTTTCCATTTATATGAGCTTGGTAAAGGGCAGGTGAATTTTGTCTTATGAACCTTTACTAGCTGATGAAACTAGAAGCAATATAATTCACTGACAAATAGGGATTTATTAGAAAATAAAAAGATATTGCATCTTTTTTTTTCTGCTGTATCAGCTAAAGACACATGTCATTTGACCCTTTGTGCAACACCCAATCTGAGCAGGTATCGAGTCTGAGGACCAACAGAATACAATTTAGACCATGCTCCCAATAATGGGGCTGCAAAAGCTCCATTTAAAGCCACAAAGAAGGAATAATGAATAAGGTCAAAGAAGCCATATTCTAGACCACTAAATCTAGGATTTACTACCCAAGAAAAGCTAAGTATCTGGAAAGATCTACATATAGCCCTTAATCCCTAGATGCAAGCTAGAAGAAGCTCTAATGCAGAGGTCCTTAACTTTTTTTTGGTTTCGTGGACCCCCTTATAAGTCTGGTAAAGCCTATGGACTCCTTCTCAGAATAATTTGTTTTAAATAATGCAAGAAAATGCTAAATTTTGGTTAGAGTTTAGTGAAAATAAAGATGTAATTTTTTTCCCATCTGAATGTATGGGCGCCTTGAAATCAATCCATAGACCCCTCATGGATCTGTGGACCACAGGTTAGAAAATTATGCTATAGTGACTCTTGCATCCGGAATAAAATGCAACTTCCTATGTTTTACCCTTCAAAGCCCATGACTATCTGGATCTCAAAGCATTTGGCATAGCACCTGGTATATAGAGTCTGATTTTCAGTTGTGTCTGACTCTCTTTGATCCCATTTGGGGTTTTCTTGGCAGAGATACTGGAGTGGTTGGCCATTTCCTTCTCCAGCTCACTTTATAGAAAATGAACTGAGGCAAACAGAGTTAAGTGACTTGCCTAGGGTCACATAGCTAATGAGTGTCTGAGGTCAAATTTGAACTCAGGAAGGCAAGTCATCCTGACTCCAGACTCAGTACTCTATCCACTGCTCAACCTAGCTGCCCCCTGATACACAGTAGGCGATACGTTAAAAAACAAAAGGCTCATTCTCTCCTTTCCCTTTCTTTACTTTTTCTTTCAAGGATCATTTCACATTACTTTCTTCCATGAACTTTCTTCCATTCAGTTAAACTGGCTTTTTGACCCTTTTCTGAGCATGACATTCTATTTCTAATTTAATCTCTTTGCCTTTGTGAAGACTATCTCTCTCTTATTCTTGGAATATACTTCTTTTTTTTTTTTAACCTCTGCTTTATGGAATTCAATTTACTTCAATGAAATAAGCATTTATTAAGCACCTGTGATATATCAGGCACTGTGCTAATTGTGGAGGATATAAATGGAAAAAAGAAAGATAGTTCAAGAAATTTGCAAACTAATGGGGCAAGACACACAACAGGAAGCTGAAAAGGGAGAAGGAGGATGGGAACACCAGGGAGTATCTAGTGCAGGGGCATCTTGGTCTGTGAAGTTAAACTGACATAGAATTGCAGATGGAAAGTGGAGAGTGAATTGGAAAGGCCAGATCCTGCCCTCTATAAAGGACAGCTTTGAGAAGAGGTTAGTGCTCCATCCTCCAGCTCTTCAATTAAAGGGGAGAGGAGGCTGAGGGAGGTAGGGTAGTGTTGAGTATCCATCCAAAGCAAAGTAAAACAGTAGCATGAGGAGTTTATAAAAGATCAATTTATCCTGGGAGGGGCAACTTATCCTGTGGAGTTCAAACCAGCAGAACTTTACTTAAAAAGTTCCCTTCAAAGCTCAGCTCGAACATCACCTCCTAAAAGAAATCTGACCTTATGGCTCTTTTTCATCTCCCAATTGCTAGTGCCCTCTACTGAGAAATTATTTCAACATATGTTGTTGTTTCACCCAATTGCATCTAAGTCCCCCAAATCAGCACAGTATAATGGATAGAGATTTGAACTTGGAATCAGAAAGATCTGTTGGGTTTGAATCCTATTTAAAACACTGCTTTTCTACTTTGTCATTTAACTTCTCTGACTTTGTTTTTTCATCTGTAAAATGAGGGAGCTGGACTAAAATGACATCTCAGGTTCCTCCCAGATCTAAATCTATGATCCTTTACCATTTTGTTTTTATTTCTGTACTTTCAATGTTTAGAAACCTAGGAACTTTATGAATGCTTGCTAAAATAAATTAATTCAATATCCTGAGAATTAGGTTGTATGTGTGCATTCGAATGGTATTTTTGCCATGCCATTTTGAGGCCTGTTGGACAAAGTTGGGGTGAAAATTGAATAGGAGGAAGAAAACACATTGGATCATAGAATCACAGAACTTCAGCATTGGAAGAGCTCTTAGTGTTTTATCTAGTTCAACTCATACCCCAAAGGAATTCCCATTGTAACTCATTTAACAACTGGCCATCCAGTCTTTGTTTGCAGAACTCACTCACTTCTGAGATAACCTATCACAGATTTAGCATGTTTTAGTTATTATTTTTTTTGTCATCAATACTAAGATTGCTTCTTTCAAATTTCTACCTGTTGCTTCTGGTACTGCCCACTGGGAGTAAACTGAAGAAAATCTTATCCTTTCTTACACTAAACCACTGATTTTTATGCTTGCTCTGAGTCTCATCTTTCTCAAGAAAAGCATTCTTAATTCCTTCAACCGCTTCTCATAAGACCTGGTTTAAATGTCTTTTACCAGGATGGTTAATGGTTAATCTCCTTTGCACACTTGTTAGCTAATCACTGTCTTTCCTAAAATGTTGTGTCCAGGACTGAAGACAATGTTCTAAACATGGTTTAATTAGAGTAGAATATAGAAAACTTCTTATGGCTGGAAGACATTCTTCTCTTGATTGAGTTCCACTGTATCAGCTTTTATAACTGCCATATCATACTGTTGACTCATTCTGAGCTTGAAGTCCACCAAAATCCCCAGATGTCTTTTAGACAAGCAATCTGAATTCCCTGTATTTCCCCATGATATACTTGGTATCATAGATCTAGAATGAAAGGGACTTCTGCAATTTATTGTTTGAGTTTAAATATACAATTTTACATTTGTCCCTGTAGAATTGTACCTTACTAGATTCAGTTGAGCATTCTAACATGTCAGTGTCTTTGTGGGTGCTGTTTCTATCATCAAACCTATTAGTTATTTCTCCCATATTTGTGTCATATGTGAATACATGCACACAACATATATGTATACACATGCATATAGACACATACATATATGTATATGTGTATATATATATATATATACATACATACATGCATGCATATATTTCTGACATTTAGGAAATTCCTCAGTGACTCTGATATTCTCAAACTGCTCTTTAATAAAAGACTCATCTTTTTAACATAAATATTCTTCTAGGAATGTTCTATGTTTGTCAGTCTTGGACCATTATAATCTCTGAAGATTTTTGAATAACCCCAAATTTTGAGTAACCCAAAGACCAGTGAAGAGATGCATAATGGATGTGAGCAAATTATATCATATTTTGAGTCATCTAAAGCATGTTCTTGAGGAAATGTATGATTGGAAAAGAAGCAGGACTTGTCATGTGAAGAAAACAAAGGGGAGAATCTCAACATCGAGTCCTTTAATTATACTACTTTTAAAAAGACATAAATGAAGGTCCTTAGGACATTGCCCTCCCTCCCCCCCAGAAGAATAGAAATAAGAATTGCAGAGGATGAGATATCAGAGATGAGTAACAATCTGTTCCTATGGGGGGGGTACCCACATTGATGAGATAATGGAAAAATTATTGTATAGGCTTATCACGTCCTACAGGAATACATCTTTTTAATGTCACAGTGAGAATGCTCTGTTTTCTTATTATCAAGGTAAAGTTTGAGTTGGGTTACTCACTAAATCTAGTCTTTGTCAATCTATTTTACATAGTAATGCTTGAATGTACCAGAACATCATAAAGCCATGAAAATCAGCAACAGATTTTATGATAATCACATAGGTGCTGCTACATTCTAACTTTGGCAAAGCATGGTAATATTCATTACGCCTGTCCCATATATGCATATGTTGTTGTTTGTCCTTTGTTTTCAAAGAGGACCAATGACATCATAGGGTGATGTCTTGGCTCACGGGTGAATTGAATTTAAGTGAGATAAAGTTGCACAAAGATGCCAGTCTCACTTTCTCTTCTAGAGTCATTGAAATACAGTGACAAGACAAAAGTCAGGATGGCTGGTGATGACCCGGGATGACATTGACATCTTTGATTTCTGATCAGGCTCTAAGTCCTCCACAGTGCTTTCATGGCATTCCACTGGAGGTCTTCATATGCTTGGGGTAGATAACTTATTGAAGGGTTTGAGGCTTGCTAGTTACCCTCAATCTGGTTTGGCCTGCTGAGATGGTTTACTGGGGTGTGGCTACTGTGCATGCTGCAGCTTCTGGGAGACACAAGTGAGAGTTGAGTGCCAGCTAGACACCAAAGCCAGCCATGAAGAAGGCTCAGCAAGCCCTCACACCAGAGGGGCAAGACTTCCTTGAACACTGATACACCTCAAGGTACCTATTGAGGTACACAGTATAGGCATTACAGAGATTGATTTCAGCTCAATGTAAAGCTGTCTTTAACACTGTCAAATCATTGTCTATGATTAGTATTCTTTAAAAGTGGAATGGGATGCCTTTGGGTAAATTACATATAAATTGCATAATTTTGGAAGTCTTCAACCAGAGCCTGAGTTCCAGATGTTATGTCATGGATTCCTAGGCTGAATAGTATTGGAATTGCTAAAAGGATTATTATTTAGTTGTGCCTGAGACAAAAGAGAGATCACAAAAGATATAGAAACTTAGCTTAAGATGGATGTAATCATAATAGAAAGGAAGATAAGGAAGATTTATTATTTTGCTTTTGTTCTTCTTCCAAGGATAAAGGTATTTGGATTGACTAAGAAGATAGAACATAAATAATTAATAGGGAACTGGACTTAGAAAGAAAGTATATACCTGCTCTCAATGCATTAAAATATCAGGTATCACCAAGCATAAATGGACTGCATCCTAGGGTATTGAAAGAACTAGCAGAAATTTCTGAGACTGCCAATGATCTATTAAGGATCTAGAAGAATGTAGGAGGTCCTTCAGAACTGGAAAGGGGGAAATATCCTGGTTTTTAAGAAAGGAAATGTGTAGAACCTATGTAGGGAAGTGAGTCTGACTTCTAAATCTTGAGAACCTAGAGAATACATTCTTAAAGTAACAGCTGATAAGTATTTAGAAAGGAAAACAGCAATGATAAAAAGCCAACACAGCTTCATCAAGAATAGATTTTGACACATTAATCTCCTTCTTTTCTTGATAGACTAACTAGACAGGTAGAATAGAGGAATGCTATAAACATTACCCTTAGATTGCAGCAAAACATTCAGCAAGTCTATCATACCATCTTTGCAGACAAATCAGACAGAGGGCTAGATGATCTACAATTAGGAATATTTAGAACTGATTGGATGACCAGACATCAAGAAAGTGATCAAGTTAACTTGGAAAGGCAACTTAGGTTTATGTCTGTATATGTGCTGTTCAACATTTTTATCAATGTCTTAGATATGACTATAGATAGCAAGATGAAAAATTTGCAGATGACATAAAACTGCAAGGAATTGCTAAAATAGAATCAAGATCCAAAATATTTTTGATAGGTTAGAACAATGGATGAATTGAAATAAAATAAAACTTAGTAGGGAAAAATTTTACATTTGATCTAAAAAATAAATTTCTTAAGTATAGGATATGAGAGGTATGGTTAGACAAGAGTTCTTGAGGGGGGAGACAGGGATTTTAATTGGTTGCAAGTTGAACATTAATGATATGGTAACCAAAAAATCTAATGTGATTGAAGGTGGCATTGAGAATGATAGTATACAGAACAAGGGAGGGGACAGTTCCTCTGTACTTTGACCTTGTCACCCCGCATTTAGAGTCTGTTTTCAATTTTGGGTGATATACTTTAAGAAAAATATAGACAAACTAGATTATATCCAAAAGAGGGTGATCACGACAGTGACAAGACTAGAAATCATGCCATATAAGATTGGCTGAAGGAAATGGAGATGTTCAATCAGGAAAAGGTAAGACTGATTTATGGGGAACACAATAAGTCTTCAAGTATGTAAAGGTCTATCATTTGGAAAAATGATGAAAATGTTCTATTTGACCTCAGTTGGCAATACTTAAGAACAGATGCAAAGAGTTAGATTTAGACATAATATAAAATAACTACTAATAATTAGAGTTGTGCAAAAGTGGAATTAGATGCCTGAGAAGACAATGGACTTTTTATCCTGGATTTTTAAAGTCAAAGTTGGTTGACCACTTGTCAGCTAGGTGGGAGGCTGCAGGGGAAAAAAAAATTGTCAGGTACTGGTTAGACTGGTTAGCCTCTGAGGTTCATTTTAGCTCTGAAATTCTGTGACATTTGAAATTTTGTCTTTAACCTTTAACATTTAACCTTTTTGGCTAGCTCCTCTTTGGTCTTCCTCTGAGCTGATGAATCATGTTGTCTTGGACCAACCCCACCCTCCTTGATATTCTTTTACTCCCCACAACTACTACTATGATTGTCCTTAAAAGAGGAGAGCCATAGAGACTTAATTCAAAATGCATTTGGGTGCCTATTATGTGTAAATTCAAATTCAATAATTTTTTTCTTAAATATCTGCTATGTGCAGAGCATAGTACCAGGCATGAGGGACACAAAGATTAAATGGTGCATACAATATAATCAGGGAACTAAGACAAGTGTGCAAGTAAATAATATGTAATACAAATTATGAATAACACTATATGTCAAGGTGAGTTGAAATAAATTGCCATAAGAGATTAAAGGAGGGAGAAATTATTTCCAAAATGGAAAGGGCTAAATTCTCAACTGCATTATAGGACATCTGTATATCTCGCAAGCACCTTAAATTCCATATGTTACCAAATGGACTTCTAATATCTTCCCTAAATCTCTTTTTCCTTCTGGTTTCATCTTGTCTGCAGTTGTAAGCATTTAGTTTGCATTCCAGGTATGATTATTTGGGATTATCTTTGATCTTTTCCTTTCCCTCACTTCTCATAAGTAGGCAATTACCAAGTCCTGCAAATTCCAACCTTGCTATCACCTCAGAAAAGGCTTTCATAATTCATACACCTGGATTATTGCCATAGTCTTCTAATGGGAAGAGGTTGCAAATATAATTCCATGAGTACTCACTAACGACATGGGGTCTTGGACTGGTTGTCTTCAGTGGGATTCCCCAGCTGTTACAATGCATCATTGAAGATATCAATAAACGAGGTGGCTAGGTGGCACAGTGAATAGAGAAGCAGCCCTGGAATCATGAGGACCTGAGTTCAAATCCAGTCTCGGATACTTCACATACTTACTAGCTGTGTGACTTTGGGCAAGTCACTTAACCCCAATTGCCCTCCCCCAAAAAAGCAAAAAACAAGCAAAAAAAAGAAGATATCAATAAACAACTATGCCTCACTTGATGTAAAAACTAGGAAACATATTCAAGTGAACTCTTTTGTCTTATGGCATCCAGGGGGATAAGCAGATAGAGTGAGGGACTTGGAGTCAGGAAGTCTTAAGTCTGAATCCTGCCTCAGACTAGCGTGTGACTCAGTGTAAATTACTTAACTGCTTTAGTCTTATTTCTTCATTTCTAAAATGGGAATAATAATATCTCCTTTGCAGAGTTGTTGTGAGAATCAAATGAGGTAATACACATAAAGCACTTTGCAAACCTGAAAGTACCACACAAACCTTGGTGATTACTGTTGCTGGTATTGTTGTATCCTTAAGGAGAAAGACCAGGGTTTGATTTGGGGCTTCACTTTCAAAGGGAAAGTAGCATCAATTTTTCATACACTTAAGAGGCTGGCTCAAAGTAGAATTTTCTATAAAATTATATAAATTGGATACAAAGGATAGTTGAGTTAAAAACCTGCTTTCTGGTAAAAAGAACCATTGATAATAAATCACAGCTATGCTGGCTTTTAAATGAAAGGACCTCTTGTTTTGTTTTGTTTCCTGAAAGGGATAATTTGAGTTTTAAATACAAGAGGTTGAAAGTAGCTTCAGGCTTTTTCAATTAAAAGTTTTAGTTTTCAACTTCTTTGCTCTGTAAAGGGCTAAACCTTTTCCAGTTTAAAGGGATGCCATGATGTTAAAATGGACGACCCTTATTTCTTGGGAAACCTCCCATAATGAACAACCCTCATCAAAAAAAGGTTCCTGCTGGAGGGAAATTTCTCAGATCAGTGACCTCACTCATGGCAAAGGATAGTTTAAAAAAGACATTTGTACCTAGGTTAGCAACATTTTTTTTATGATATTCTATTATGTGGGTGACAATCCAAAATTAAATGGATCCAAAAAAACTAACAGTCAACCTTCCCTGCTGTTTCAATTAGTTTTTTCTCAATTACCCCATCAGATGGGCGAGATGAGATTCCACAATTTGGGGGGCTCATTTTAAGCCTCTCTGCTAACAGTTTATTATTTTGAAAGCTCCAATGGCTTACTATAAAATGCATTTCCATCTGCAGGAAGCAATTCTTAAATTGCTTTGCTCAACAAATCCACAACTGACAAGAGCTCCATCGAAAAGGAGTTGAATGAGTTTGGGAAAGGGATTACCAAATGGAACTCATAAAACTGTTGCCTGAAATGGTTCCCTCCATGCAGAGGATCACTGAATGGCAAGACCAGATTATTGCTCAATCAAGGTTCAAATGAAGTTCTGTTAACTTCATTGCAAGTATAGGAAGACATTGTATGAGGTAATGGTGTATCACTGTAAGTAAGGAGGATTTTGTTATCTTTCTCAGAGTTTAGTTTCCCAGGATCCATGGCTATGGCAATCTCTAGTTTCCAGGTGTTAGGTAATAACTCCCAAAATAATAGTTCCAAGGATCCTAGATCATAATTCCTAGAATTATAGTGATAGACAGTCCTACTGAGACTGAGCAGTGGGATATGGGATGACATAAATGATTTTTACTACACTTGCACCAAATGATGATGTTGCTAAAGTTAATGTGTGAGGCTATTGCTGGCAATGTGCCTTATTTGTTTGTTGCCCTTTAAAGCAAGTAGTCCCTGGTCAGTGAGTGGGGAACCTATAGGAGAATGCGACAGGGTAATACTGGATGTGCCTTGATTAGCCCCCATCAAGGCTTGAGGTGATTTAGGGCAGTGAACAAAGAGTGCCTGTTTGATCCCATTGAGACATAGGGGTAGTTGCAACCCCTTTTTTGCTGGCCCCTGCAAGAAGGGTGATTAGGGAATGCTGTAGGAGTTGGTGCTCCCATTATCAGCAATTTCCTTTTGAGAAGACTAGACTAAATTAATTAAGAGTATAATCCCCTCCAAAGCTGTCTACCTATCCTTCCTGTCTGACGAGATCAAGAGTGAACGTGTAAGAGGCTGGAGTCCAAAAACTCCGGGGTCTCCCATGTGTTATTTGTGAAACAACCACTTAATCAAATTTCAGCTATTTTACAAATTCTCCAAGAAAGCTTGAACCTTGTGTAAGCAAATCTTTGAGATGTAATAAATAGCAAAGGAAAGAGTCTAAAGTTAAATGCATTTCCTTCTTTCTTAAAGAACTTTATATCAAAATAAGAAAAAGTTTTCAACATACTTTGGACTTCTAAGACTTGCTAGTCCTATTTCCTATATTTGTCTCCTTTCCATTCATACTGCCACCATCCTAGTTCAGAACATTATTATCTCTCAAGTAGAATATTGTAATACTCGCCTAATTGGTCTCCCTCAGTTAAGTAACTCCTTTCTATAATCTATAAGTTAGCCTATACTACTCATCTGCTCTAAAAGCCTTTGTGGCTCCCAATTATCTCTCTATCATCAAATAAGAATTCCCGTGTTTGGAATGTAAAAGCCTTCACAATATGTCTCCATCCTACCACTCCAGGCTTATTGGCATTTATACCATGTTCCAGGCAAATTGGCTTACTGGTTCTTTCTTGCATATGTGACTCTATTTTCTGTTTCTATGCCTTTTCAAAGGTGGTCATACCCCCTCACCCAAAGATTTTGCATTTATTTTATACATCTTTAGTATTTGTGTACATTTTATTCTTTCCCTACCCTTCCCTTTCTTCTAGTAAAATAAAAATCCCTTGAAATTATGGACCTGTATGCTTTTGTTTTTGTGTTCTCAGCCCTTAATAGAGTGCATGGCATACAGAAAGTTTAAATTATTATTAAATTTAATTTAATGGAATTATATATTTGGCTCATTTTTCCTCATTCCATGGCCCCCATTCCAAATGACCAACATTTGTTCAGTATTATTGCTATAGGATCAAAGATTAGAGCTCAAAGAGACCTCAGAGAGCATCTAATCTGACCCTTTTATTTCACAGATGAGGAAGCTGAAGCTCAGGGCAGTGAAGTGACTTGCTTACCATAATATAGTTAATAATGATCAGATTTGGGATTTGAACCTAGATACTCTGACTTTATATCCAGAGCCATTTCCAGTTCCATGATGATTATGATGTGTGGCTGGAGGGACAATCTATTAAATTATTTCTGAATGTCACTTAAGGGTTGACTATAAATCCTATCTATATTAAAGATAAAAGTAAGGCTCGAAAATCTTGGTCTAGCTCTGTAGTTTCCAACCTGGTTAATAGAAAATGAAGGGGGGAAAATGAAATGTTACAAGGAAAATGAAAAACGAGTTATAACCTTGTTTAATCACATTTATTGAGCTGGGATATTGTTACCCTTGGGAATTGAGAAAAGGTTGACTATTCTATAAGATTTTTCAAAGAAAGAGTACCATTTATCTTAATATTGTGTCAGCCCTTTCCAGGAAGAGATTTAGCCTTTTCCATTGGAAAGAAGTGACAAACTAAAACTTTTAATTGAAAAGCCTGAAGCTATGTTCGACTTCTGATATTTAAAAATCAAGTTACCTCATTTAAAAAAGACCAAAGGAGAAGACCATCTCATATGAAACTTGTGCAGTGAGCAAATATCTGTAAGAAGACATATTAAAGGCATAAGAATGCTTTGTGTGTAGAAATCATTTCATTCAACGTTTAACAAACATTTATTAAATAATGTACCTAGCACTGTGCTAAGTGCTGGGAATACAGTTAACATTAAAATAACCCCTACCCTTGAGGAACTGACATGTAGATAGAAAATTAGGCAGAAAACGTATCCTAAGGAAATTCTAGAGGGTGGGGGAATGAGGAATCTTAGCAACTGGGGAAATGAGGATGGGCTCCCCAGAGAAAGTGATACTTAAAGTGACTTTTGAAGGCAGCTAATAACATTGAGGTTAGTATAATTTCAAGGAGCATGTATTGTGCAACAGCAAAGAGGTGGTTGACAGAATGTAATGTTTGTTGAAATACGATGGATCCAAAAGAGAGAATTAGGTAACAAGGCTGAAAAGGTTGGCAGGAGATAGATTGAGAAAGGATTTAAAAGCCCAGTGGAAGATTTCTATTTAGTCCTAGAGGCAAGTGAAGTCCCTACAACTTCTTGAGCAGGCCATGGTCAGATCCATGGTTCAATTACATAAACATGACAACCAGGTAGAAGATAGATTTGAAAGGGGAGAGACCTGAAGCAGGAAGCTCACTTGAGAGCTCATTGTAACAGTCCAGGAGAAAGGTGATGAGGGTTTGAACTAGGGTATTGGCAATGTGAGTGGAGAGAAAGGATCAGAATACAATATTTTGAGGAAGTATAATCAACAAGACTTGGCCTCTGATGGGATATGAAGAGATAGGGAGAAAGAAGAGTCGAGGATGCTTCCTAATGAGGAAAGATAACGAATTCTGTTCTGGATATGGTAAATTTGAAATGCCTACAGGGAATATAATTGGATATGTTTAATGGGCAGTTGAAGGACTGGAGTTTAGGAGAGGTACTGGGGCTGAATCTATAGAAGAACTGGGAGTCATTTACATATAGATAGATTTTGAGTTTACTATTTTTATTGCAAAAAATGTTTTTCACTTAAAAAATCAAGTTTACCATTGGATTCTTTTAAATGGACACATTTCCTAGTTCATGTAAAATATAATTAAATCATTATTTTCATACACATGAAAAAGGAACATATCCACTTCCCAAAGGAAGGTAAACTAATAATTTATTTCTATATATTTATTTCTTTAGTCCTTGTTCTTAAATTTAAAAAAATGATACAGGATATATAGTGATTTACAGGAAAATCACTTCATTTTCCTCTAGCCTCCAGTGGCTTCCTATCACCTCCAGAATCAAATATAAAATTCTGTATTTGGTGTTCGAAGCCTTTCCTAACTTGCTCCCCACCTCCAGTCTTCTTGTTTCTTATACAACATTTCCTCCACCCCACTTCCAAGTCTGTGATCTAATAATGCCAGTCTGTTTGCTGTTCCTTGAATAACACAACTCTTGACTCTAGGTCACTGGAGTGTTTCACTGACTGTCTCTCATGCCTGGAATGCTCTGCCTCCTGGATTCCCCGGCTTCCTTCAAGTCCCTGTTAAAATACCACCTTTTACAGCAAGCCTTTCATAGTTCCCCTTAACTCTAGTGCCTTTTCTCTGTTGATTATTTATAATTTATCCTGAATATAGCTTGTTTGAATATAATTGTTTACATGTTGTTTTCCCCATTAGATTGTAAATAATTTGAGAGCAGGAATTATCTTTCACCCTTGTGTCCCCAGAGCTTAACACGATGCCTGAAACATAACATGTACTCAATAAATGTTTACTGATGGACTGATCAGATTTTAACTCACTGTATTAAAGAGAGACACTGTGGCATGGTGAACTGGGAGCTGGTTTTGAAGTCAGAAAGATTTGGGTTCAATTTCTGCCTCTGATAAGAGAAGGATGACCATAGGTGAGTCAAATAACATCTCAGAGCCCTAGGCAACTTCCTAATATTATAAGCTTTAGAATGGGTGATAACCTATGTTGGTAGAGGGAGTTCCCAACATCCAAGAAATTACAGGTCTGTTGCCCGTGTCCTGCAGCCTGACCCCTCCTTTTTTCTTCTCTCCCTCTTAAATTAAATAGTTACTCACTTGCATCTGGGGCAACTAGGTGGTATAGTGCAGGACTTCTTAAACTTTTTCCACTCCAGATCCCTTAAGCACTTTTTAAACTGTTTGAAAAGTGTTGGCCTGAAGTTAGGAAGACTAATCTTCTTGAGTTCAAATCTGGCCTCAGACACTTACTAGCTATGTGATCCTGGGCAAGTCACTTAACCCTGTTTGCCTTAATTTCCTTATCTGTAAAATGAACTGGAGAAGGAAATAGCAAACCACTCTCAAGAAAACCCCAAATGAAGTTACGAAGAGTCAGACATGACAGAAAGAATGAAAAACAACAAAAACAACTTGTACCTATTGTAGCTCTTGACTAGTAGTTGCTCTGTAGATTAGACCACAAATTATTCTTGTTCTGTCTGCCTACTCTCTGTCACTGCCTCCTTCTTTTCTGATTTTTCCTTCTTCCCAATTCCATCCCCAAAGCTATTGCTTTTCTGTTACTTAAATGAAAGGTATTATGCCTGCTTCAAATATAACCTACTCTCTTCCTCTCCAACCCACTTCCCTGAGTTAACTAGGATATTTTTCAACTTGGGGGAATTTAAATTATTCCTGGGTATATTTGAATAGCTAATGAAGACCCCAGAGTGAGATCATTCCAGATTTATGGAAGGTTTCAGTATCTCTTCTTAAGAAAGGTGAGCATCCCTATTTAAGGATCTCCCTATAGAATTCTTACAAACATACCAGTTTGCTCTGAAATTTAAGAGATATTTGTTTAGTCACATGTAGCTGTAAAAGCAAAACTTCAGTTTCTGGAATCTAAGATCAGTATATTCTTTCATCCTAAAGGTGAAATAAATATTGAAGTTATAGCTTGCTTGGCAATATTCCTCATAGTTTCCTGAAGATGCCCATCATGTATAAAATAAGAAATTTTGTGAAGGTTATACAGGCTTAGGCTATAGAGCAATGGATTATTCCATAAGCAAAGCTATAACCAATGAAAAAGCTGAAGGATCCCAAAGGGAAGGGCCAGAAATAGGATAAATGGCATCCTTCCCTACCAATTACAACTCTAGAAAATCTAAAGTGAGGATTGAGCAGCAAGGAACATATATAGCATTGTAGAAGGGAGTATAAAGAGCAGAAGGGGATAATTAGACATGCTCTGCCTTTTTGTTCATATATAACAACAGTTCACACTTTTATAGCACTTTATGTTTGGCAAAGCATCTAATTCCCTAATAATAGTAGTAATAGTAATTATAACTATCAATTATATAGCACTTTAAACTTTGTAAAGTGCTTTACGAATATTATTTCACTTGATTCTCACAGCAAACCCTGGAAAGTAGGTGCTATTATTTCGCATTTTACAGTTGAGGACACTGAGGCAGAAGAATTTAAGTGACTTGCTCAGGGTCACACAACTAGTAAGTGTCTGAAGACACATTTGAACTCAAGTCTTCCTGGCTTTAGGTCTACATCTCTATTCATTGTGCCACCTCACTGCCATATAAACATCACAAATAATCCTGGGAGGTAGGAGATATTATTATTCTGTTTTTAGAAATGAGGTAACTAAGTCACAGAGAGGGTAAATAAATTGCCTAAAGTCATAAAACTAGTACATGTATTAAGGCAGGATTTGAAGCTAGGATTCCTGACTCTAAAACAAGTGTTTTATTCATTAGGCTATACTCCCAAGGGTTTAATTATCGTCTCTAATATAATTTATCATCTCTAATATAATTGCTACTCTGATATATTCGAGCTCAAAACTCCATTTGTGCTCCAGTCTCACTTTATTGAGTGTCTTTGGACATTATGAATTGGATGACCCATAGACATTTCAAACTCAACATGTTGAAAGCAGAGCTCATTAGTTTTCCCCTCAAACCATTCCTTGTTCTCAACGTCCCTATTTTGGAAGGCACCCCATCTTTCCCAGTCACCAACCTAGTTGTGATCCTTTACTATTCACCGCTACTCACCCCACATATCCAATCTGTTGCCAAGTCTTTCCATTTCTACCTTCACAATATCCTTAACATATAGGTCTCCATTCATAAAAGTTGCCACCTATTGTAGGTCCTTGTCACTTCTCTCCTGAACTATTTCAATAGCCTTCTGGTTGGTTTCCCTGCCTCAAGCCTTTCCTCATTCCAGTCTATCCTCCCTCTAATTATTTGTAAAATGATCTTCAGGTCTTGGACCATCTCCAGTTGTCCTGAGCTATATCTGGCCACTGGATCCAGATGGCTCCAAAGGAGAAAGTGAGGTTGGTGACTGCACAGCCCTCCCTCACTTAAAACCAATTCACTTGCTCGTCATGGCACCATCTGATGTCATGGTTCTTTTTGAGAATGAAGGACAAACCACAATGATTTTCAGGTCTCATCATGGTCATCCCTCCCTACAGACTTAATTTTGGGATCTCCTTCTTACCTCCAGGATCAGATATAAAGCTCTCTTTTTGTCTTTTAAAAGTTCTTCATGAACTGACGAATTACTGCTTCTCTAATCTTGTTACACTTTGTTATTCAGTCATTTTCAGTCATTGTTTTTAGTTTCACTCTTCAAGACCCTATATGGCATTTTGTTGGCAAAGATACTAGAGTGGTTTGCCCTTTGTTTCTCCAGCTCACTTCTACAGATGAGGAAACTGAGGCAAACAGGGTTACATGACTTGCCCAGGGTCACACAGCTAGTACATGTCTGAGGCCAGATTTGAACTCAGGAAGATGTGTTTTCCTGACTCCAGGCCTGACACTTTATCCACTGTGCCAACTAGTTTACACCTTACTCCCCTCTTGCTGTTTTCTTCTTGCTGTTTCAATGTTTTTTTTTTTCCCATTTCCCAACTCACTGGCTTTTCATTGGCTGTCCTCAACACCTGGAATGCTCTCCCTTTTTAACCCCCATCTCCCCATGTCTTGACTTCCTTCAAGACTTAGTTCAGATGCCACCTTACGAAGGAGATTTTTCCCTTTCCCCCACTGCTAGTACCTTCATTTCTCAAATTATCTTCTATTTAAACTTTATGTACATACTTATTTGTTTCTCCCATTAGAATATGAACCCTTTGAAGGCAGAGACAAAGTGTTTGCCTTCTCCAGTATTCCACAAAATTAGCACAATCCCTGGCACACAGCACAGCCTTTATAAATACTTGATGACTGGTTGTCCTTCACTTAACCAATGCTTAATGTACATTGAATAAATGAAGAAACAAAATACATGATTAGCATAGCTTACTGGAATTGACTACTGACTTCGGTCCTCCCATTGCTGAAAGCGGTGATAGGATCAGAGTTTATATCACAGATTCAGAGATGGAAGGACCTTAGAGGTCATCTAGACTGACCCCCTGATTGAGGAAACTGAGGCAATAGGAGGCTAATAACTCTCCCAGTGGTAGTAAGTAGAAAAGGTGGGCTTTAAAATCAGAACTTCTTACTCCAAATTCATCACTCTTTCCATTGCAGTGTAGTGGGGTAAGTTTGAGTGAGATACGTAACAACATGGTCAAAGGAAAACAAATGCACGTTTGACATTGTTGAGACCTTATCTTCCCCACTTCATGCTCAGTTTTAGCCTCAAGACTTGCAGGTAGGTGACACAGTGGACCTGGAATTAGGAAGAACTCAGATGCTTAGTGACTGGTCCTAGATAAATTGTTTATTTTGTCAGCCTCAGTTTCCTCATTTTTAAAATGGGGATAATAATAATACCCATCTCACAGGGTTGTGAGAATAACATATTTGTAAAGCCCTTTGCAAACCTTAAAGGGATATAAATGCTAGTAGCAAATATTATTATATAATATATTGGCAGTTGCATGCTTGTCAGCACACCAATTGTGTAATTGTGTGAACATTAGCATTCGGTGGTGGAAAAACAGTAAAAATAAGAATATTTTTAGAAAAAGTTTTTAAAAATAATTTTTCTGAAGGTTGACAAAAAAGCAATAATACTGGAAACTTCTAACACTCTTTACCATGGAATGAAATTTTGTATAGATCAAATCTGTTTTAGTCCCCATATAGTGTTTTATTTCTTGAAATGCCAAGGTCACCTTGTAGTAAGGCAGTCTCATGATGATTTAAGTTCTTTTCTTTCCCAACACTTCAGTCTATCATGATCTTTTCTCCTCTAAATTCCAATTACAGTTGTTTCCTATACCACTCTCTTGATAATAATGGTGATCTTTTCATGTTTAACTACTAAGTGGTATTACTAGTCAGAAAGCTTATCCTATTCACCTATCTCGAGATTGCTTCCCTACTGTCTACAAACATACCCATGTTCCCCCCATCCTCAAATAACCCTCACTTGATCTTTTCACCCCTGCTATTGCCCCACATCTCTCCTGTCTTTTGCAGCTCATTCCCTTGACAAGGCTGTCTATGATAGGTGCTTCTACTTTCTCTTTTTTCTTTAACTCTCTATAATCTAGCTTTTGACCACATCATTTCATCAACTACTCCCTCAATATTAGCAATGATCGCTTAATTGACAAATCCATTGATCTTTTCTTAGTCCTTGTTATTTTTGGTCCCTCTGCAAACTTTGACACTATTCATCATTCTCATTGCCTTGAGGTTCTTCTCTCTAGTTTTTTGGGACACTACTCTTTCCCAGGTTTTGTCATACCAATCTGACCACTCTTTCTAAGTCACCTTTGCTAATGAAGGTCCCAATCACTGAGTGTGAGTGTCCCATAAAGCTCTGTCCTGGACCCTCTTTTCTTCTGTTTCACGTGGTGATCTCATAAGGTCCCATGGATTCAATTTTCATCTCTTTTGATGATTCTCAAATCTACTTATCCAGTCCTAAACTCTCTGCTGTCCTTCAGTTTTACCTCTCCAATTTTCTATTAGATATCTCAAACTGGATGACCTATAGATGTCTTAAGTTAAAACTGAACTTGTTATCTTTCTTCATTACAAATTGTCAAGAGCATTACCTCTCTCAGTTACCCAGGCTGAAAACCTAGGTGTCATTCTCAATTCCTCACTCTCTTTCGCCACCAAACTCTGATCCCTTGCCAAGGCCTGTCAATTTCACCATCACAGCATCTCTCAAATACACCTCTTTTCCTTCTGTCCTCTAACACTGCCACCACCCTGGTGCAGACCCTTATTTCCTTATGCCTGAACTATTACAGTAGCCTGCTGGGTAGTCTGCCTGCTAGAAGTTTTTAACCACTCCAGACCATTCTCCACTCAGCCATCAAACTAATTTTCCTAAACTTAGGTATGATATCTTTCCCCCCCACCCCCAATAAAATCCATGACTCCTATAGGATCAAATATAAAATCTTCCACTTGGCATTCAAAGTCCTTCATGACATACCACCCCCTTCCTATCTTCTTCGTTTTTTTTAAATTTTGTTTTAGTTTGCATCATTCATTTCCACAAGATTTTGAGTTACATATTTTCTCCCCTTCTTTCCCCTGCCCACCACCCCAAAACAGCCATCCCAGTGTGTCCCCCCTCCCCCAGTCTATTCTCTCCTAT
>CM053586.1:150926449-150953347 GCA_028646515.1 Pseudochirops corinnae | reverse complement strand
CTGACTCTCTTTTCATGATTTTCCTGCAACATTCTTATTTCTCTTCCCAATTTTTCTTCCACTTCCCTTATTTGGTTTTGAAAATCCTTCTTCAGCTCATCTCTAGCTTTAAGGCATTTTTCATGTTTATTGGAGGCCCCTGGTGGGGGCGCTCTGGCTGCGCTCTCCTCCTCCCTCTCTCTCCCATGATCTTTCTTTTCCCCAAAGAAGGAATCTAGGGTTTGGGAGCTGTTCTTACTTTGCTTCTTATGCTTATTCTTACTCATGGTTGTTCAGACCATGATTTTTTTTTTTAATCTCTGTGGGGCTCTGCTTCCAGAAGGGAAAGCTCTGTCTCAAATCGCTGGGGTCCTCCCGGCTGCTGTAGCTTTCAGGAAGGTGTTGGGACCCTTCCTACTTACTTCTGGCTGACTGGATAATGAAGACTCCAAGACTGAAGCCCAATATGGTGATCTGGATCCAGGCTGCTCAATGAGAGAGCACTGGCCTCAGAACAATCGCTTAGTCCCCCTGCTGTCTGCAGGCCGCGGTTGGGAAGCTGCAATGTGCAGGCGGGTACAAAACCTCTGCCTTTCGCTTTTCTGCTCTGGAGGCCTTTTGGCTGGACTGCTTTTCTCTCCCAACTTTGCAAGCTCCACTGACCTAGTTCTCAACACTGCTCGCAGCTGCCGCTAATCTGCTCACCGCTCCACTTGTCCGGCCACCCACAGGGCTCAGCAGCGGCTTCAGGCCAGGCTGGTTTTGTAGTGCTGATATGGTTCCTCGTAGCTGAGCTGACTTTAGTGGGAAGTATCTTTGTGTGCGTTTTGGAGTTCTAGGATTGGTTTAGAGTCCTATTCCATGGGTATTTTGGGGTGGCTATGTGAGAGCTGCGATATGTTGCTGCTGCTATGCCATCTTGGCTCCGCCCCTCCCCCTTCCTATCTTCTTATACCTTTCACATCACAGCCCCTAAAATACTCTTCAGTCCAGTGACACTGACCTGCTTACTGTTCCTTGAACAAGATACTCCATCTCTCTTCTTTGGGCATTTTCACTCACTGGCTGTCTCCTGTGACAGGAATGCTCTTTCCTCATCTTTGCCTCTTCCCTCTTCTGACTTCCTTCATATCCCAGCTAAAACATCACTTTCTATAGTGCCTACTGTACCTACTATGACCCTGGGCAAGTCACTTAACCTCTCTCAGAATAATAATAGCACTTACCTCATGGGGTTCTTTTGAAGATGAAATAACATATTTGTAGACTTTATAATCCCAAGCACTATATAATTAGCACATTATTATCATTACCATCATTATTACTATATTTCAAATTCTTTGTGGCTGAGTGCTATTCTATTTCCCACATTTTTTTTTTTTATCAAATTGTACCTGGGCTGGGTTATTCCTAACTAAAGGTGCTAGACCAAAGATCAAGAAGGGTGCTCCCTATCTATATGTAGCACCCATTCTGAGATTCTTCCCCGACATCCACCTCATATTTGAAGTTTGGGTCAATTTTTTTTGGGGGGGGGGTGATAGGGTTTCTAAGTACTTAATTAGCTCAAAGCAAAGTATTTACCAAAGGTGAACAGTAGCTAGAAATTATTTTTCCCTGACAAACTTGAGGTACACTCTCCTATGAATGAGTGGAAAATCAGTGGGAAGAGTATGTACAGAGAATTTATAAGTAGAAAAGCACACAGGTAGGAAATACATGTGGCTGAGGCAATAGACACCTTTGGCACTGCTAGATCCTAGATGTTAGTTTCCTTTTTTGTGTTGTCCTCATGCTTCACCATCCTTCCTAGGCTCAGCATCGGTGCCAGACAATTCTGTCTACTGGGCTCCCTGAGCTTTCTGTCCTCACCAGTTCAAATGGACCCCACAGCAGGAGTCTCTGGTCCTTCTCTCTGCTGTCCTATCTCCCCCTTGCTCTACCACAAGATGCTATTATTGATACGGGTGGAGAAGAGGAAGAGAAATCTCTTTCCCTTCAACTTTTGTGGTCTGAAAAAGGCACAAGACATAAGGCAAAAAGCAATTCCCTTTCAAGACTTGAGTTCTCCTTCCACAGCTGGCACCTTTCTTGATACTGGAGGCAATTCCCTAAGTGTGTCTAAAGACCATGCTAATTTGGATTTTTAAGCATCATTAGGGGTGTAGCTGATCCTTCAGCCAGCAGTGACTAGCTGCCCTACCATTCCATGGAATCCATGGAGGAATTCCTTTGTACCTCCTAAATGAAAAAAGAGAATGTAAATGCTTTCTTTATAATAGGTATCTCAAGGTTTTACAGGTTACTGGGACAAAAAGATCTGCTCAAAATCTGAAAGGCCTGTATACTTTATAAGGTACAAGCATAATTACTACAAGTTTAAAATAAAAACAGTAAGG
This sequence comes from Pseudochirops corinnae, assembly GCA_028646515.1. Lineage (NCBI taxonomy): Eukaryota > Metazoa > Chordata > Mammalia > Diprotodontia > Pseudocheiridae > Pseudochirops > Pseudochirops corinnae. The sequence continues at coordinate 150,950,969 of CM053586.1, read as the reverse complement.
ATATGATAACAAAATAGACAGCACTTATTATATAGTGCTTTAAGGTTTCCAAAGTGATTCACGTATATTAGATTGTAAGTTCTTTGAAGTTATGGACTGTCTTTCCTTTCTCTTATTTATATCCCAGCACTTAGCAGAATGTTCGGCACATAGTAGGTGTTTAATAAATGTTTATTTAATTGAACCTATGTTAACCCATTTGATTCTTGAAACAACCCTGGGAGGTAGCTGCTACTATTATCCCCATTTTACAGATGAGGAAATTGAGGCAGACAGCGGTTAAGTGATTTGCCCACAGTTACAAAAAAATGAAGTGTCAGGTCATATATAAACTCAGGTCTTCTTGACTCCAGGTCCACTGTTCTATTTGCTGCCTCATAGCTGCCTATGGAGTAAAATCTCATTATATCATTGTCTCTGGAAGCTGTCCCTTCCATTCTATAATCTCATCCAATGGAATGGTATCAAATGATCAGGGATCCTCAGTCATCCTCCTGTTATATAGTTTTATGTCCCATTTCCATGACTAGAGTACGTACTTCTTGAGGGTATAGAGCATGTCTCATACTTCTTTGTATCTTAGACAATGCCTGTCACATAGCAGGTACTTACCAAATGCTGACTAATGAACTGAGAGATGGGCTTGTAGGAATTCTGTATCTAAGGTCACGATAACACTGAATGTTGTTGTTTTTCATAGTACTTAATAGAAACTAGACAGTGGTGGTGTGGGACTCCTTTGGGTTTAGTTATACTAAAAATTTCTGGCTCTTCGTTCTTGCCTTGGAGACCATGGCATAATGCCCAGGCTAGGAGCGCAAAATAGAAGGGCACTCTCTTGTTGTCTTCATCTGCTTTATTTTCTTGACTTATGCCTTTTTGTTTGGCAGTACATTCTAGGTTACTGAATTTTTCATTAAAATGTGAAAATACAAACATACTTTAAAAATGTGGAGTTGTAAAATGAAGAAACTTCATTCGGCTAAATAGGCTGATAAATCTTGCAAATCCGAAAGTATGTATTATGTATGTATATCTTTATGTTTTTATCCCTATCATCTCTGTCTCCATATCAATGTCTTTCCATCTCTATTTATATCTATTATCTCTGTCTCTCTGTTTCTGTCTTCCTCTTTCTCTGCTGTCTCTCTGTGTCTCTCCTTGTTTTTTTGTCTCTGTATCTCTTTGTATTGCTTGGCTGGTGCTATGTCTCTGTTTCTCTCTCTTCTGTGGCTTCTAAAGGCAAATGTATTTAAAGATTTTAAGTGCAGGAAAGACAAGACTTTGACTTCACTCTAACTCATCTGGTCCATGACATCCTCTAGATCAGTGGTTCTCAACCTTCCTAATGCCTTGACTCTTTAATACTCATATGTGGGTGTATCTGCATGTGGGTGGACCTGCCTGGAGATGGGTAGAGGAGCAGTGTCTTGATTCCTAAGACCATCAGAAATATGTTTTCCGATGGTCTTAGGTGACCCCTGTGATCCCTGTGAAAGGGTTGTTTGACCCCTGAAGGGGTCGCAACCCACAGGTTGAGAACCACTGCTCTAGAGAATCAAAACACTTTTTGTGATGTTTCCAAGCTCAGTTCTGCCAAAATTGGGTTTCTGTCTACACAATACCATAATCATCTGTTACTGCTTCTTAAATGTCCATAATATCGTAGACTTGAATCTAAAACAGGGCAAAAAGAAGCATATAGTCTAAGAAAGTTGCAGACTGTGGCACAGTTACCTTTAAAACTTAGTCAATTGACAATATTGAAGTCTACCATCTTTGCAAGACATTGAATGGTGTCTGTTCTGTAGGAATTTTTATTTTCTTTGGGGCACTTTAAGAATATGTCTATGATAGAAATCAAAAGTATACTGTCCAGCAGCCCGTTATCTGAAATGCTATTTAAAATTCCAAACCATCTTTTCAGATTGCATTACATATAGATCTTCTCTGAATACTACATTCTAGTCCAAGTAGTTTACTTCATTGTCTCCTGCACATGCTTCTTTCTTTCCCACCTCCAGGCTTTTGCTATCATATTTCTTCCTACAAAGCCATCTCACCTTTTTTGTTTTCTGCTTATGTAAATCTTATCTAGCCTTGAAGGCTGAAATCAAATCTCATCTCCTCACTGACTGCTTTGTCAATGAATTATTTCACTGGAAGAACTTTTCTCATTGCTTACCAATTGTTTGACAAAATTGGGCTCAACATGTTCTCAAAGAATTTCCTTTGCATCAATCTTTTGACATACTTAGTTTCCTTAGTGACTCTGAAATGGAATGGCATCTTTCCCACATTTCTTATAATTATAAATATGTTATATATAAATGTTATATATAAAAATGTTATAAATGACATATCATTAAACTTACAGGGACATACTACTCAAAGAATCTATAAGGTTCTAATTTGGTAGCAATAGAATATGTGGAAACTTCCTTATTCAGAGAAAGGAAAAAATTGTGTCTCTGGATTTTTTTTTAAAGATAAGATATTCCCCAGTTAGCCTTCCCCCCTCTTTTGGCTTTTAACATTTTGTTTTGTTTGATGCTTTGTCCCGATCATTGGATTTCCCCAGTTGTAAAGGAGCTTAAAGGTCATCTAAACCCAGGTGTCCTAATTCAGTTCAAGATCTTTCTACTATATTATGATTCCCCATAGACCTGACAGTGGTCTTGAGTTGGTATGGACAATCAATGGGGAAATGTGGGATTCTCAGGCAGCAAGGTGATGCAGTGGATACAGTGCTGGGCTTGGAGTCAGATCTGTGTTCAGATTTAGTTTCAGAAACTTATTTAACTAGCTGTATAATCCTGGACAAGTCACTTAACTTTTACCTGACACAATTTCCTCAACTTTAAAGTGGGGATAATCATAGCACCTACCTCACAAGCTCCTGGCATACAGTAGGCAGTGAATAAATGCTGGTTTCCTTCCCTCCTTCATCCTATTGTATTTACTTTGTAGGGAGATCACCAAAGTCATGGTTTTCTTAGCATTAGATGAGTCATTAAAGCATAACACAGGACATATTAACTCTTAAGCAATCAATCCTACATTAGTGGTATTAGCAAAGGATCAATCTATTACCAATCAACCAATAAGCATTGATGAAGTGCCTACTACGTGTCAGGCCCTATACCAAGTGCTGGAGATAAAAAACCAGAATAATGTCCTTGTGAGAGCAAAAAAAAAAAATGCTTCCTTTGAGAACATATTTTGCCTGAAAGCAGAGACTTTATTAGTGGAATAGGTTGTAGATTAATTAAAAAAAACCTTGCTAGCTGTCATGGAAATAAATGATGTAACTTGATTTTGAATACTAGAAGCATAGCTTTAGATTTGTGAAGTAATGTATTCAATTTTTGCTAAGAAATTATTATTCCTCCTAGGGGCCATGCTAATTTTCTCATTCGTGAATTTGCATGGCTTTATTGATATTTTTAAGGTGTGTTTGAGCAGACTTTCAAATCGGCAAGTTAATGCTTTCTAAACTGTGGATCTCCAATGAGTCTTTTTATGCCTACTAGCACATTAAAGATTGATACCTTAAGATGCAGCAATTCCCACAGTCAGTTCAATTTGATTCCATTTCAACAATCATTTAATAAGTGCAAGTTGATGGGGATATAGAGATGAATAGGATGTGAACCTAATATGCAAAATGTAATCAACTAGTGGTAACTGAACACATTGATAATTATGACACAATTTAAAATGAGATAGGTGAAAATGAGAGGTAAAAAGGGAGAGAACCAAGGGGGACCTAGTCAAGTCAAGTCAATGAGCATTTATTATGTGTGTACTGTATGCCAGGCACTATTCTAAATGCTAGGCATATAAAGAAGGGCAGAAAGTCTCTCTGTCTTTAAGGATTTCACAATCTAATGGAGAGGGACAATGCACAAACAACTATTTACAAACAAAACAGATATAGGACAAATTGGTTAGCTATCATTTATATAGCGCTTTAAGGTTTTAAACAATAACAGGGAAGTTAGAAGGTAGAGTTTTGGGAGAAGGAGAATGAATTCAGTTTTAGACATATTGAATTTAAAGTCTCTATAGGCCATCCAATTTGAGATATCTGATGGGCAGTTGGAGATATGAAACTGCAAGTCAAGAGAGAGGTTAGGGCTGGAACTGAGATTAGATATGGGAAACACTTTTAGAGAGATACTAATTAGATCCATGGGAGATTATGAAATCAGTAAGTGAAATAGTATGGAGAAGAAAAGGGGCTCATTTAGGAGCCCTGAGGACACACATGCCTTAGGTATTACCTAGATGAAGATCCAGCAAAGGAGATTGAGAAGAAGTGATCAGATAGGCAGGAGGAGATAGTATCAAGAAGGAAAAGGTGATCTGCAGCATCAAAGAGACTGCAAAGATATCATGAAAGATGAAGATTGAGAAAAGGCTATTAAATTTCTCAGTTAAGAGATCATTGATAACTTTGGAGAGATCAGTTTCAGTTGCATGATGAGATCAGAAGTCACATTGCAGATAGTTAAGAGGAGAGTGAGAGGAAAAGGAGAGGTACATATAGATGGTATTCTGAAGGAGTTTAGCCACAAAAGAGAAGAGAGATACAGTGTAATTATAGCTATAGCTAGCAGCAGTGTATGGATCAAGTAAGAGGTTTTTTTGTTTTGTTTTTGAGAATGAGGAGGCATGAGCATGTTTATAGGCAGCAGAAAGGCAGCCAGTAGACAAGGAGAGATTGAAGATTAGTGAGAGAACCAAGATGATAGAGGGCAAACTGCTAGAGAAGACAGGATGAAGTTAGATCCCTTGTGTATGTGCAGGTTTTTGCCTTGGCAAGGAAGAGGAATCACCTCTCTAGATGAGACAGAGTGAAGGAGGTGGGAGGGCTACAGAAATCAGCTTCCCCATACTTGTAATTTTTAAAGGATGGTAGATCTTTAGCTGAATGAGATCTTAAAGAACATTTCATCCAACTCCCTCATTTTAAATAGTTGATGAAACTGAGGCCCAGAAAGGTTAAGTGATTCAATATCACTGTAACATCAAGCACTGTAGCATACCCAGGATGGCTGCTGGCATGGGTTCTTTGATCTGTTTTTCTAAAGTAAAGCAACTTTAAAGGGATCAACAATCTTACTTATTACATATATCTATCTATATTTATATCTCATTCACTTAGATCAGAAAAAAAGTAAGTACCCTGAACTTCAGAGAAAATACAAACAGAAATTACAAGCAGAAAAATAATACAGACAGGGAAAATAATGCAGATCAACAGACAGGGCTTCTAGATGTCTGACCAAAGCTATACATACATAGTTACTTGAGAGAAAAGCACCAACATCTGGGTTTTCAAAATGGGGGTGGGAATGGGACCTCCTTAATGGCTACCCAGAGTCTTGACTGGCCAAATCACAAGAACACTCTTCCAATGAGTGAGCCCCAAAGCAAAACCTCACGTCAGAGTATATATACCCTTCTTCAGAGCCAGAGGGCATCACAACCCTCATGACCCACTGCCTAATTACAAAGTAACAGAAGATGTGGGCCTTCCTGAAAAACAAGTCTCCCCTAATCAAACTTCTCTTGTTGCCTCCATGTGAGGCCTATTAATGGATGGGGAAGATCTTCAACTCCCATCAGCATTACAATCACACAGTTAGAGAATGGGAGAGCCTGGACTTGACCCTAGGTCTTTTGACTCCAAAACCACTGTTCTCATTCCACCATGTTTCTAGTCTACTACAGCTATACATGTTTTACAATGTTTACATCAGACTTCCACTATAGGAAAGGCATGTATGAGGTGTTCAAAGCTCTCCAGAGAGGGGAAGCCCTCCTGTTCACATTGATAAAAAAATCTACTGAAAGGCCGTGATTATCACCAGAATTTAGGATTCCTTACTAATAACTGAAATGAGAAATTAGGGCATGAGACAGCTGTGTTAACCTCTCCTCCTAGAAACCTGATTTGAGTTTCTAATCATTTTTCTGGGACTAATGGGCCCCAAGTAAGCACATAATGAACTAGGAGGACTTGGAAACCATATGTAGACTTTATCTAATACAGAAGAAATAATAACAATGACAACATAATAATCTAACTATAACCATTCATATGTATATAACAATACCTGAATAATTCATAAAGTGTTTTGCTTACAACAACCTTGTGAAGTAGGTAGTGTGATTGTTATATGCGTTTTACAGATGAGGAAGCTGAGACACAGAGTAGTAAAGGGATTTGGTCTAGATCATGTGGCAGCAGTCTGTGACTGGTATCTAGGTCTTCTGACTCTATTTCCAAAGATCAATACACTATACCCCTTTTATTTTTTGGTGCTGACAACAAAATGCATATTATACCCTTGTGGTCCAAGTAGGTGGATTTTCTTCTGAGTACAACTGAAAAGATTATGACTTGAGTAATTTCTTAAAAAGGAATTTTATTGCTTCTTCATGATATGAATAAGTGATAACATATTTAATTGGAGGCTGTGTGATTCATTGGAAGGAGTGGTGGCTTTGGAGTTAGAGGATTGGGTTCATATCCAGGTTTTCTCTCTTTATCCCTGTATGACCTTAGATAAATTGCTTTACTGTTCTGTGCCTTAGTTCTTTATCTGTAATATGAGAGAAGTGAAGTAGATGAAGGTGCTTTCATACATATTAACTTTATTTGACCTATATTCTCAGTTGCATATGGGAGAAAGTATAATCAAGTTGCAATTAATAATGTAATAACTTATACTGAATTAAGAAAAGAGCACAAACCACAAACCACATATACTCTGGGGGGGGGGGAAGGAGTGTGGAAATCAACCTCATTCTATATATTCATCTTCTGAATCTCTTGAGACATGCTACGCAAACAGCAGGATTTGACTCCTTCAAAATGGTAAAATCTCTGAAGGGTTTTAAAAAAAGTGACAACAAGGTTATGAGGAGCCAAAGAAGTTAGTCTCTGCTTTGAATTTTTAAAGCTCATAATCTTTATTGATATCTTCAGTCTGTATATTGACCTTTTATTCTGATTGCTACCTTAGCTCTATGTTTCACACATTCCTGGAAGATGGCTATAAATTATGAAAGTTGAAAGTGCCCTAAAAAGTGTGAAATCAAAAGCTATAAAATTGAGTGTTGACATTTTTCAAAAGTACAAAAAGTGCCATAGTGAGCTGCAGAGCTGTTGAAAATTAACCTAGTGGGAAGCTATGCCAGGCTGGGTAGAACTAGAATTTAAGGGGTTGTCTGATTACCTAACCTTCATAATTGACACAAAAGGATGCTTTTTGCCACTCTCTAACCCTAATAGAATACTATTAAGACACCTGATGGAATTTCTCTACTTTAAATCAGACATGGAAGAGGTCAGCTAGGTCAGGTAAAACAGGCTGGCTCATTTATTTCCTCTACAATGCAAATGGTTGACCCAGAAAAGCAAATCTACTGAACATTGATCTCTCTTTGGGGAGGAAAAGAGAGAAGACCAACTGCAGTCTCAAGAACTGGTCACATTTTATTTAGAACTTCAGATATGTAAATAAGTAATTTTGTTCCAGTTAAACATTAATATGATGTAACTTCTTTAATTCAACACAGAATATAAGGATAATTCTTCCACAACATTAAACTGGCTCAAAGCTTAGAGTGTTTCTTTTAGATGAAAGGAAATGAGAGAAACTGAAGGCTCTTTTTACTCACTAACAGAAAAAAAAATCCAGAGTAATAAGTGTTATACAAAACACACACACACACACACACACATACTGCTCTGTGTGTGTGTGTGTGTACATATATACAGATTGTTCATTCGTGGGGTCTTCATTACCCCATTTGGGGTTTTCTTGGCAAAGATACTGGAGTGGTTTGCCATTTCCTTCTCCAGCTCATTTTAAAGACAAGAAAACAGAGGCAAAGAGGGTTTAGAGGCTTGCCCAGGGTCATAGAGTTAGTAAGTGTCTGAGGTCAGATTTGAACTCAGGAAGGTGAATCTTCCTGACTCTAGGCCTGGTGCTTCATCTGCTTGTCACCTAGCTGCTCCATATATGTATGTATACACAAATGTATATATTTATATACATATATGTATATAGATGTATACTTCTATGTGTGTATATATATATTATATATATATATATATATAAATACTTTAATATATTTAAATGTCTTCCTATTCAGAGTAAAACTACATTTGTTTTCCTGTATTCTAGACAGCTTATATTGCTGTATTTCTTAGTTAAGTATTACTAAATTCATAATGTCATGGAACTCAGAGCTAGAAGACAACTTCTACTTAGAGATTTATCATTAGAAAGAACACTGAGTCTAGAGTCAGAAGACTTAGTTTCAAGCTCTACCACTATCTAACATTCATCACCTGTGTGACCTTGGGTGCATCCTTTCATCTTACTGGTCTCAGTTTCCTTACCTATTGAATGAGAGGATTGGACTAGATGACCTTTGAAGTTCATTCCATTTTTACATCTATAATCCTGGTATGATCCTTGGATTTTAAAATTGGGGCAAAACTGAGGCCATGAGCTGTTAGGTGACTTACTTGAATTCACACAGATGAGCATGGACAAAGATAGTATAAGTACTTGAATAATTGCAGTGCAAAATCACTGCAGAAGTTACCTTGTAACTTTACTAGGGAATTTAAGAACCTATCATGTGGGCTATATGGTATCAATGCATCTTATGAGGGAAACTGAAAGTCCCCTTCTCCCTTGAGCAGCTTATTTTCTAACTAGGGAGGTAAATCATATATACATGTATTGAACAAATAGAGAACAGACCCAAAGTAATATACAACAGGAGTAAAATGGCAAGGCACACTGAATGTATTACTTTTAGGAACTATGCTGTAATGAGGGGAAATCAAACATTCAACAAGCACTGTTTAGGGCAGTGGTTCTCAATCTGTGGGTTGCAACCCCTTTGGGGGTTGAATGACCCTTTCGCAGGGGTTGCCTAAGACCATCAGAAAACACATATTTCCAATGGTCTTAGGAACTGAGACACGGCTCCTCTATCCGTTTCCAGGTGAGTCTGCCCACATGCAGATACGCCCACATACGAGTATTAAAGGGGTAGCAGCATTAGGAAGGTAGAGAACCACTGGTTTAAGGGATATAAAAATAAAAAATACAACCACATATGCCTTCAAAGAGCTTCCAGGTTTCACTTGTCTTGGAAGAGCAACAAATTCTTGAGGTGCAAGAGAGAATCACAGATTTGACCTTGAGAAAATGTCAGTGGTTGTGAGAGCCAAGGCAGTATCTCATTGTGGTTTGCATGGTGAATCTGTTCCGGTGTGAGGTGAGAGGCTGTCCATTCCCATGGTCTAGCAAGAAAGAATAACTGAGGATGTTGTATGCAGAGGGAACAATTCAGAGTCTGCTAATGCCCTATAGGACATGAAGAAATGTGTTTCTTTCAGTAAAAGCTGTCTGTGATCTTTGAGTAAAGTGGAAATCCACTCCGTTTTCATCTGGTCCATTTATTGTTTATTTTTTACACCTTTCCCAGTGGATAAAAGAAAAGCCAACATTTTTTTTTCTTCTCCTCTCCCACCTTGTGGCTCAAACCTGTGGCTGAATTTAGAATTCATCTCTTTCACAGATAAAACAAAAATGTTCTCTTGCTAAGTGTATGACACTATAAAAATAGATAGCCGTTAGAATCTGTGCCAATTTAGTTTGTGAGAACTTGTAGACTGAGAAGGAGAGAAGAAACCCAGAGTAGAGGATTAAATTAAAGAGGATTTGTAAATTCAAGCTGGAGCTTCCATATAAAAATGTCTTTCTAGGAGTTTTCAAAGCCACATATTCAAATGAGATGAGAGTTTACTGTTATTTGGGAGGAAAAAAAGGATCTTTGGCCCCTGATTCCCTTTTGGTATAAATCATAGAGAAACTGAAAAAAAGAACCCATAGCTGGTTAAGCAGATGTAGCAGAGGCAGCTGTTTTGGCTTGATGAGTCTGAAACGTAGAAGATGAAGCTTCTAAGCCACTCCCATGGATGGATGAGGGAGAGAGTTACTAGGAAATAAAGTTATACCTGGGGGAAGGGAGGAGGGAACAAATTCTTCTCAGCTCAAGCTAAAGGGTGATTGATTGACAATAGTCTGCCTGCTTGCCAGCACAATCTGGTGGGTTATGCAACAAAATATGCAACTTTTAAGATGTTCACTCTCTCTTCCTCATGCCCCTTGTGACCAATGGCATATTTCTTTGTAAAGCAGCTGATTAGGGGTCATTTGTGGCAGTGGGAAAGAGTTCTCCATTTTCTATATCAACCAGAGATCATTGCACAAACTGTCAGGCTTAGTAAACTCAGTAGGACCAGAGAAAAATAATAACAAAAATAAGAAGAAACTGAATTAACCAGTATACAAGGATATAAAAAAATATAATTCCTTAAAGCAGAAAAAATAAGGTTCTTTTTTTTATTTTACAAATCCAGCATGAACAGAGGAGCAGTGGCCTTGAAGTAATAGGATCATAGGATGCAGAGCTAAAAAGAAACTTTTAGCTAAACCTTTTATTCAATAGATGGGGAAACTGAGGCCCAAGGAATTTAAATAATCACGGTCACACAGCAACATTGGAATTCAAAGCTCTACTCTTCTGATGCCTAATTCATGCCTTTTCTACTCTTCCATGCTGTCTGTCTTGGGTTGAAGTAACTGATTTATGTAACTTTGGAGAAATGACTTCTCTGAGTCGCAATTTGTAAACTGGGGTTAGAACTACTCATACTCTCAATTTCGCAAGATAATTGTGAGAAAAGTGCTTTGTTAACTGTAATGTGCTCCAGGAAAGTGAATTCCTCTGTTTATTTGTCAGTGCTGTGAGAAGGCAAAGAGAAAGATCATATTGAGGTGAGATTGTCCAGGTGACAAAGGAATTTTCAATTAGATGATGACAGAAACAATAATAGCTCACAATAATACAGGGAATTCCAGTTTACAAAGCCCTATGCCAAATGTATAAAATTCACAACAACCTTTTAAGGTAGGGGGTGTGAGATGTGTTTATTACTCATGTTTTACAGAGGAAGAAACAGCCTCAGGGAAAGTGTGACTTGTCTGGCCAAGGTCATACAAGGCCATCAACTCAAGTTGTCTGAATTTGAGCCAAATACTCTTTCTATTCACCATACTTTATTGCATTGCTAAAAAGGATAAACAAATAGCTAGGGGAAGAGAGATATTAGACAACTTGTCCAAAGTTACTAAATAAGTTTGCAGAGGGCCTAGGAATAGATACCTGACATCCTGATTATTCAAGGAAGATTTCATCTATGAGGCCTTGTGGGGTGTTGATTTCAGAAATTTAAAAAAAAAGGTTCTTAGGCTAATAATTCATATCAAATATAAATTTTCAGGATCTAAGAGTGCTGCATATTAAGAGCATGTTTCTAGTCTTCTATTTCTCAAAAAGACATTTTATTCAATCTGTATATATTTCATTTTTACTTATCTATATTATATGCCATTTTCTCTCAGTAGAATATAAACTCTTTATGGGCAAAGAATTCTTTTCTTTCTTTCTTTCCTTCTTTCCTTTTTCCCTCCCTTTCTTTCTTTTTGTATCCAGCAATAACACACTGCCTGCTACATAATAGGTACTTAAAAATACTTGTTGAATTGAATAGGAAGTAAACATTTTAATTTTGTATTTGGTGTCATCATAGACAATTTAGACTTTTCACTTCTGAGATTGCAATTTGGAGATTCTTTGACTTTGTGAAATAACCTTGTGACATCCATTTTAAAAGCATCTCTTACAGAGGCTATAGAAGCTGTCATTGTCTCCTTAATAAGAGAGAGGTTCAGAAAGTTACCAATTGTAGCTGTCATGTTATGAGGTGTTTTTCCCCCCTAATCACTCAGGGAGAATGTGACTTTAACTAAGATCTATGAAGAGTTTGTGTAGCACACAGAAAGAATGAAAAAAGCTTCTTTTTGTGAAGATTGTACTAACCTATTTTATGAAGAAGAATGATAAAAATAATTTTATGAGGAATGCATCTTGAGAGAAACTGTTAGGAGTGATGATCTGAAAGAAGCTGAAGAGATTGCATTCATGTTGTGGTTGGAGAAAAGCTGAAGAACATGGAGAGGAAAAAAGATGGAGAGATTTTTTTTCTTTATGGAACTATGGTTCTGTAGTTTATTTGTGAAGAGTATGAAGAAGATTCTGGGGAAGGGATTTTATTTGTTATTCCATGAACTGAATAATGTGTGGGGCTAGCCCTTTCAAAAGTGAAGTAGTTTGCAGTTACACTGATAACCTGAGCTTATTCTAGCTATAATCTTTCTCACAGCTAAAATGTTACAAATAGTTAGCTGTATCTTTGTTATTACTGACTTAATTGATGATAAATTGCATACCTTGTAACTTTAATATACAATTCTAGGAGATTAGGGGGTTTAAAATTTTCATGGATATAAGCAATTACTTATAGGAAAGGCAGTTTCTCTAGTTTGTGAAATAAATACTATTTGATGAACCGGCTTGGGGGTTCTGAGCTTGATTGATTTTTTTATTAGTGAGGAAATGTTCAAATTCATTTCTAAATTATATTAGAACTCAGGATGATGAGATTAAATACAGGAATGAGTCAATAGCAGGCTGAGGGGGTGGCCCACCTATAACTCTGCTCTAGTTTTTGTATCCCACTTTGATGGACTTTCTATTCCTCTAAGGAAAGGATACTTAGAAAATGATTAAATCTGAGAATGGTCTCAAATGCTAGTACGAAGGTAAACAAACTGCTCTCAGGAGGAAAATGCTAACTTTTCAAGTGTTTTATCCTATGGAAACCTATAAGATGAAATAAATAACAGTCTAACTATGTATTGACAGAACATGTTCTGCAATTACTCTAATAGGCCCATCTGATCACAAAGTGATGAGTTTTTTAATGTTCCATTCTCAAGAATAAGTATAATTCTTGTTAGAAGTGACTAAAGACAGTCTTAACAGACCCAATCTATATTGATGCCATAATGACTTTCATAAAAGGTAAATAAATGTTATTTCAAAGTGGCTATGCTCTGCCCAAAGGTTAAATTCAGAGTTTCTCATTTCCTCCAAAGCATAAGTTTTTAGTGTTTATTGACTGATTTGGTATTGGTAGAATAGATCATTCTTCGATTAAGTGATCGTTATAAAATAATTACATTCTAAGCAAGCTTATTTAACTTCTATATTCAGATAAAATACCTGTAAAATACACACTAGATGTGAATCATGTTCCTCTCCTCCCCCAGTTTTGTAAGAGTCAAGAAAGTCAGTGGTCACATTGTTCCTGTATGTTTTCACATCCAGTTTCTCTCATAACCATTTGATAACCACAGTTTCTCTCCTTTTTCATGTATTTATCAATATTGAATCAAATAGGAGACCATTACCCTCAATTCTCCCTTCTCCTTCTTTCATTCTCAATCTCTTCAAGCTGGCCCCACCCATGCCCCAGTCCAATCTTATATCTTCTATTATAACAAACTTCCCTTAATCCTGGACCTCTTTCTCTCACAAAGTAAACACTTGAAAGCAGGTATTGTTTTATTTTTCTACAAGCGTTTAGCATAGTACTTTCTATACAGAGCAAGCTTAAGAAATGCTTTATTCACATCCATTTATTTTTTCATTCACTTTCACACTCTTTTCATCCACTAGCCATCATAACTGAGATCTATTTATCCCCTGAAACCATTATATTCTTGACCTTTCACTCAACTATGTCCACAAGACCCCTGCACCCTGCTCTTGGAGGGAGAGTCAGAATATTGCTTGTTCTCCATTGCAACTTCCAGACTCTTTCCTTTACCACTATTATCCAGCAACTACTTCTCCTTTGAGGTTAGTACACAGTATCAAAAATTCCACCAAATCCAGATTATGTTGGCTGTTACAGATTGGTTCCTCGGCCATTAGATGCTTTTGCAAGGAAAGAGAGAGAGAGAGTGAGAGAGTGAGTATGCATCTGTCATCTGTCTCCTTCTCTCCTACTTATGGCCTTTTCTCATATTATGGGATCTCAATATCCATGTTGATGATCCTTGGTTTCCTAATCTCTCATTTCTTTAGTCACCTGAAATCTCATGCTCATCTTTGCTCCATCCCAGCTGTATATAAGGATGGTGACACATTTGATCTCAAGATTATCCATAAGCATTCCACTTCCCTAAATTAAAAAAAAAACAACTGACTTTATATAACCTCTTCTCATTCCTTATCTATGTTTCACCCCTCCCAAACTCATTCTCTTCCCTCATTGAGACCTGCAACCTCTCCATGACTTGATGCTTTGTCCCGTTATTAGCCTTGCTGTGACTTCACTTCTTTTCCCTCTCTAATAAATTACCCATTTTATCTTTTATAGCCCTTCACGATCTTGCCTCAAATAATTTTTCCAGACTCAACTTTATAACATTCCTTCTTATATATATTGCCATCAAAAAAGTTGGTATCACTTTAAAACTCTGATCAATGTGATGATAAACCAAATTTTAGACATCTTTCGAGTTCAAAAGAGTGAACATGAATCACACTAATCACTTCTTGATAGAAAGGTGATAAACTTAAAATGCAGGAAGAGACATATGTTTTTGGACCTGGTGCCATGTGACTTTATTTTTCCAGACTATATCAATATGTATTAAGAGATTTTAAAAATGTGATTTATGGGGAGGGATAGAAGGGATAGATTAACAACAACAAAACCAAAATTTGTTACTTGAAAAATTAAACAACTAAAAAAATTGACCTCTGTTCTTCACATACAATATTCTATCTCTGATCTTCATGCCTTTGTACTACCTATTTTCCCATGCCTAGAATATGTTTCCTCCTCACCTCTACCTAATAGAATCTTTTTCTTTCTTTAGGACATTGCTTTAGCACTACCTTCCATACATGAAGCTTTCCTTGGAACCCCCTAACCACTAGTTGAGCAACTCTCTATCAAAATATCGTATATTTATTCGTGTTTATTTATCTTAATGTTTATTCTGTACTTATTTATACATATTCACTGCCTTTGCTGCTAATATATAAACTCCTCATATGAATTGTTCTATTAATTTAATTCATTAAGTACCTTTAATATTAATACAACTGTCTTGATTGATTGAATGATAGCTAACGTTTACATAGCTTTTTAAAGTTTGGAAAGGATATTTATTATATATAAACTTGTGTCAGACTCATATTTATATTAAGTCCCTGGAGCACTGATCATAGCACACACACACTCACTCACACAAAGAGAGACACACATACACACACATTCACACACCAGATCCTTTGTTGGTGTTCTAGAACCAATGAGTTGGTGAAGGAGGGTTTGTTTGGTGGTAGATACACAATGGATACCTGTGCCATTTCATTAAATATTAAAAAAAACCATCTGGATAGGTCATGTTATTTTAAAATTATTTTTAAATTCAGTCTCATAGATATCAGGGTTAGAAGAAATCCTTTGGTTCATTTTCATCTTCAGAGTGGCAATAAAGTACAGTATATAAAGTATATATAGTATATAAAGTGTATATAGTATATTTCAGGATATGTGGCAACTGAGGCACAGAGCTGAAGTAATTTTTCAAAAAAAATTACTGCCCTCAGGGTCCTTTTTTCATCGTCTAGTACTTAATTTGATAGCTGTGACCCACTTCATCCTTCAAGACCCTAATGATGCATGAATTACTGCCTGTATGGTAAGGCATGAATGAAGGATTATTATTGTTGCTGTTATAATTGTTACTATTATTTTTAATATAATGAAACTATAAGTGTAACTTCCATTTTGGGATACCTTCTGAGCAGAAGTATTTGTATTAAGTATGGTTCATTGTAATTCATTTTATTTGTACATTAAGAGGCAGCAAGGTGGTATAGCAAGGCAGATGGCCACTGCAGTGGATAAAGTGCTGGTCCTGGAGTCAAGGAAACATGAGTTCAAATCCAGGCTCAGACCCTGAGCAAGTCACTTATCTTCTGTCTTCCTCAGTTTCTTCAACTATAAAATGGGGTCATAACACTTACCTTTGCACTAGCGTATATTTCCTCCTTACCTCTACCTAATAGAATCCTTTTCTTCTTTTAAGACACAGCTCAAGCACTACCTTGTGAGGATCAGATGAGATGATATCTGTGGAATGCTCAGTACAGTGTAACCCAGACCAAGGACAAACTGCCTTACTGACTAATCATGAGTGTAAGAAAGGTTCCCATACCCTGACCAATTAGCCTTCAGAAAAGACAGTCCATAACCTCAGACAGTTGGATCACTATTGGTCTTAAATTTTCAGGAATACCTGAAGAGTGGAGAGTATTATTAATACTCACTCAGATATAAAATCTATCCTTAAACCACATTAACATTAAAGAGTCATTTTGATCCCCTTACACAGATACTGGGCATAAAGGAAACTTAGAGGAGGGGGAAAAAAAACAACAAAACTACAGTACTTCAGGAGTATGCCCTTCATATGGAAGGATCCAAGCGAGATTGTTGGTAACTTTTGTCCATTTTTTATCTATCAAAGATCTGGTCAGTAGTAATTGGTCATAGTTAAATAACTAGGCGGTTCAGTGAATGGAGTGTGGAACCTGAAGTCAGGAAAACCTGAGTTCAAATCCAGCCTCAGATACTTCCTAGATGTGTGACCCTGGGCAAGTTCACTTCACCTTTATTTGCCTTTGTTTCCTCATCTGTAAAACGGGGATAATAATAGTACTGCCCTCCCAGGATTGTTTTGAGGCTCACCCGAGGTAATAATTGTAAATGCTTCGTACAATGCCTGGCATATAAGCCATAATAATAACATTTTTTATTGTTGTTGTTATCTCTGTAATATCTTTCAATAAACCCCACTACAATACACATGAATTATGCATTAAGCTTTGCTCTAACCTTTGAATAGTTGGCAGGGGAAGAGGAACAGTGCAAGGTTTTTGAGAGAGTATTGGCTGACTAATATTTTGGGTCCCATGGTATTAGCTCCACAAATCTAGAGCATCCACAGCTAGTGAGGGATGATAGTGACGGGAAGGAGTTGAAACAAAAGGCCCTTGCCTCAGGATGTGTTTTGATGTGTGCTATAGCATGGTGAAGTTATTTTATTTTCTAGGGCATGATTTAAAAAAATACTAAAATTTCATTTAATAATTTCTTTTCCTAGGAGCAAATTTCCTTTCCAAATTTTTATCATAGGGAATCTGTCTTATGCTTTTCAGGGTCTATCTTCATCATTATCTGTCTGGCTATGAAATAATCACATCAATTAGGCACCTTACAAAATTTTCGAAGGCACATGAAAAGCTACAAGGCTTGTCATTTTGACTTTTGGATTTTTGTTCTTCTTGATATCCCTAAAATAAAATTTCAATGTCATCCAAAGATTTAAATGTCCAGTTTACTGAGTGGGGTGGGAGCATGTCATTTTGTGAGAATGTCTTATAATGATGTCTTTTTAATTCTTCAGGATCTAAATTTTCTTGGATAAGTTCTGAGGCAGCAGGTTCTTCTCTCCCACATATATAAACATTATATGTACGTGTGTGTGTGTGTGTGTGTGTGTGTGTATGTCTTCAGATATTATCCTGTTCATTCTTCACAATTTCCATGCAATGTAGATTTGGATTCAGTTCAAATATAGTTTGGATTCAGTCAAAG
Organism: Pseudochirops corinnae; assembly: GCA_028646515.1. Taxonomy (NCBI): domain Eukaryota; kingdom Metazoa; phylum Chordata; class Mammalia; order Diprotodontia; family Pseudocheiridae; genus Pseudochirops; species Pseudochirops corinnae. The sequence goes on along the minus strand of CM053586.1, from coordinate 150,933,280 downwards.
GGATGCACTTGAGGATCTAGAGGGCCACCTATGGCCCTGGTGCTGCAGGTTCCCCACCCCTGGTCTAGACTCTATACAATTTTACTTGTGCTTTTTCAGTTATAATAGGAGACTGACAAAAGGGGCCCAGTGCAATATAATCTGCCTTTCATGGGTATATTCCGGGAAAGGAGGAAGAATATGAGAACTGTGATATTGTGGAAAGGGCAAGAGATTTGGAATCAAAATATTTGAGTTTGAATTTTTGCTCTGCTATGACTTAAGTGATCTTAGGTAAGTCATTTAATCTCTCTGGGCTTCTATTTCCTCATCTATCAAATGAGGGGGTTGGACTACATATCCTCTAAAGTAATTTTAAGTTCTAAACCTGTACATCACAATGAAGTGAATTTATTATTTTATCCTTTTCCACCCTCAGTTTTTTTTTCCCTACCTCATTTCATATTGTATCTGACCTCAACAAATTATTAGGCCAACTGCCTCCCTCATTTGGCAAGTCTGACCCAGCCAACTATGTAAGACAAAGTCACTGATCATACCTTTGATCTAGGTGGAAAGAACTGGAGATGTAATGCTTTGCTTGATTGCAATTACAGTTTGCCCTGGCTATTCTCCACACCAGAAGCTCAATGCCTCAGAAAGAATTACACTCCTTCCCCCACTTCCCTCACAATCCTTCCCTAGGGCCCCTACTCCCCATCTTTTCGGTGAGTATGTATAGATTTTAGCATTATACAATATAATCACTTAACAGAGAAATAAAAATGTCATGTAGTTTTGTGAAAGTTATTTAGTATTTTGGGGACTCTATTATAGTATACACTACACTAAAAATTGAAAAGCCTTTCATGTTTTATCTGAGACTGTACACAAATTACTATTCCCATTATGCTAATAGTGCTGGAAAAGGAAAATGGTTGCATTTATAACAGGACAGCCTATTAGCACTCAGTGTGATTTTATTCACACTCTGCTTCTCATCTCTGACCACAACTAGGCCTTCTCTCAGTGAGGGGTTAGAATAATCTTCATGTTTATTCAAACTGAAGTCCTTTAATATAAACCTTTTGGTCTTGAGATACAAATAATGGCCTGTTTAACCTTCTAGATCTGAGCCTCAAGAATTTATTGAATGTCTTGAAATACCAAGAATCAGTTCTGGGAGAATTTATTCAGCTCATTTTGTTTCAGAAATGTTGATGTACAATGGACTTACTAAATATACTGTCTTGGCTAGCAGAGGTCAATCAATGAATCCATCAGCAAGCATTTATTAAATATCTACTATGTTCTACAAAGATGAAAATAAATTAATTGCTGCTTTCAAAGGGGCTTAAATTCTATCAAAGAAAATATGTACTTATATGTATAAATAAATCTGACTTGTTTTTTGTTGGCCTAAAACTGTGATACCGTTGTTACTGGGGACTCCCAACGAGAAATCTCTCCTTATAGAGGGAGATTAGCACCTACTTTGTAGCTTAGAGGGTTGTTTGGACCCTCTGAGAGGTAAAATGATTTGTTCAGGGTCACATAACCAGTGGGAGTCAAAGATAGGATTGGAACCCAGGCTTTCTTCACTCTGAGGTCACTACTCCAAGATTAATTCTCAAGTGTAGCAGACATGCATCTACATCCACATAAATTCAGAGGGTGGTGTAGTACCAGGAGAAGTGACTTTGGAAATAATCCCACATCTGACACAATAGTTATGTGACCCTGGGTAAATCACCCAATATCTCAGTGTTCTAAATATCTCAGACTGCAAATTCCAGAGAAGATGCTGGACTGCATTGGTAGAGGGAGTTTCTTCCCCTGGGGACTCTCTAAATCAATGAAATCATTGACCCACTATGCTAAACACAAATACACATAAATGTACACATATACTACACATACATAACATAAATAAAAGGTAATTTTGAGGGGGCACCAGTAACTGGAGGTATCAGGAGAGGATTCATGTAGGAAATGGTGCTTGAACTGAGATTTGGCCAAAGCTAGAGATTTTAGCAGAATTATGGGTAAATTTGTTTGTCGTTTCAGTGAAGAACCAGACCCAAGGACACAACTCAACCATCTAGGAACACTGTGCAGTAGAGCAGCCCACAAACTGGTAGAAAATTCAGTCCTAATGCATAACAAGGTCAGTCAAACTCCCTTTGGTAACATATATTTGACATCTGATTAATTATTTTTATTGTTTCCCTTGAAACCGATTTTCATCAACACTTTACATGTATAGGACCTAAAGACTTTGAAACTGTGAGTTACTCCCTATATTCTCAGTCTTTTGTTCTTCTCACCCCCCTTTTATTTGCATCAGAAATCCCCAGCTCCCCAAGTGTAATGGTAATGTAAGTGGGAAGATCTTTCCTATCCATTCATATCCTTTCTTATCAACTAATAGGCCCATTAAGTCACATGGAAGCCCAAGACACATGAATTTGAGTTACATAAAGCCTTTGGGAGGAGAAACTTGCTGAATGGGTAGAGCAGGAAGGGTGGAGCAGAGCCCAGAGGAAGTAGGTCAGAGCAATTAGAGCTGAGGGAGAGAGAGGAAGCAGGCAGTAAGCTGTGAGTGTTCATTTGTGGAAAGGTCCTAGCAGGAGGAAGGCTTATGGATGGTGGTGCCGCCTGCATTGTTATTGTGTATAGATTTCTTTGTTGCTATGATGAATTTGGCTTTCTGGTATTGGGATTCAATTTTCTGGTATTTGAATAAATGTTTTGGTTGTATCTTCTATGTGAAGAGTCTGTTACATTTTGTGATTCAGAATTACGTCATCATACTCAGAGCTGTTGTAGGCACTGTGAATATTGCATTGGTGTCACACCATGTTAGCCTTAGATCTTTTGTTGAGAATATCTGTAAGAACTTTTAGGGACCTTCTTTTCTTTTCTGTTCCTTTTAATTAAACTCAAGATAACTCTGATTATTTCCTTTCAATGTGGTTCAGATCTCTTTCAGATGTGAAAAGTCTTACTTGTCTTTCTTTCTTTGGACAGACATTTAATCCAAACAACATGTTGGTCATTCCTCTGTATTAATACCAGTTTCATCCAACTTAACTGTATCACTAGTATTACGGCCTAGGTCAGAGGTTACACAGTTCCTGCATTTTACTGAGCTAAATATTATTTAGTAACATGAGTAATTTGGTAATTTGAGCTAACGACTGTAGCTCATAGAGCTATGAAGCCAATAAGACTGGTTCAGCAAATCCAAATGATACTATTTTCACATCATATTTTGCATTAATAGAATATATTATGGGTTTCAAAGAACTTTACACTTATTTTCTCATTTGGTCCTCACAACTGCCTCTGGAAGAAGGTACTATTATTTTGCTCATTTTAAAAATGAGGTTCAGAGAGGTTAAAAAAAAAAATCAGTCACAGATTCTGGAGCTAATAAATATCAGGGGTTATATTTATACCAGGATTTCCTGACTCCAAATCTAGTTCTTTTGGATTCTCATAGGGAAACCAGTCCTTAAAGAGGAAGAAACAATTATAGCCATTTATGATAAGACTACTGACATTAACTTCACATAAATAAGAGTAAACACAACTTTCTGCCCAATGGAGAGTTCATTCTCTTGTCCTACTCATCCTTTCTAATTTACTAAAACCAGTATTTGGAAAGTGATCTCTTAGAGATAAATGAATCACATTTGCAAAGGAACTTATAGAGAGCAGCATGCTGGTAAATGTTTAACAACTAGCTTGAGGGAAGGTATAGGTCGACCCACATTTAGGTTTAAACTACATTATTAATGTTTCCTTCATCACTTTCTTAAGTGTAGACAATCAATAAAATAATAAATCAATGTTTAATATGTAGCATTTGCCTACTTCTGAGGTGCAAGTGCTCATACTAAAATTTTAACATTTAGCTCTTCTGAGTGGTTTTTTTTTAAAGCTGGTTTTAGCCCCCCAATCCCGCCCTGAAAAAGCACTTCCAATATATTCCCTTATCTTCACAACAAGTTTGTGAAATAGAGATGATATTATTCCCATTTTACAGATTAGAAAACTGAGGCCCAGAGAGGTTAAGTGACTTGTTCAAAATCACATAGCTAGTTAAGTAGTAGAGTTGGGCCTGGAACATGGGTTCTTATGACACCCAAGTCCTGTGCTCTTTCCATTATATCATAAGGTTTTGTAAATCTCCTAACTTTCTTCTAAATACACATGCTAAGGGGCTAGGTGGTTGACTAAATCAGCTAGTCTAAGAGAAAAAAAGGGGCAGCTAGGTGGTGCAGTAGATAAAAGTGTTGGACCTGAAGACGGGAAAATTAATCTTCCTGAGTTCAAATATGGCTTTACACACTTACTAAATGTGTGACCCTGGGTAAGTCACTTAATCCTGTTTGCCTCAGTTTCCTTATATGTACAATGAGTTGGAGAAGCAAATGGCAAATCACTCCAGTGTCTTTGCCAAGAAAATCCCAGATGGGGTCATGAAGAATTGCGCACAACTGAAAATGACTGAACAAGGAGAGAAAAAGGGCCATAATTGTAATATTTTTCTCTCTTAGAAGTTGCTTAGCATTTTCTTTTAGCAGGTTCCTACTGTGTTCTGATTCACAAGCTTAAAGCTATAATATAATTGCTCTACAAAGTAGTTGTTAATTATTTAGCATTGGTTATTGAGATGGAAAAAAATAATTGCAGCCAGAGTTCTATCCTGGGCAGGTAACTTGCTTCTCATCTTCCAAGAGGATGCCTCTGGAGATAAGGGAAGGACACAAATGTGTTTGGACTTGGCTTGTGTATCCAAAGATTGCAGCATTGTCCAATAAAATAAAATAGTGCTGAAATTACTTGGAGCTATTGGTAAGAGCACAAGAAATGTAAAAGCATCCATACACTTTTCAATTGCAGTCACTTTCTCTACAAATCAGCTTTATCAGCTCCATTAGCAGGGGAAGCTGATAAAAATCTGAAGTAGACTTCCTACTGTCTAGTCTCTTAAGTATCAGGAATAATATATTCCCTGTTACAAATGTCCTCGAGGTAGAAGCGGCTGCTGCTTTCAAGGCTGCTATAACTTATTCCTTGGGATAAACATCTGCCTTTATGCTCATTAAAAATTACTTTAAAAATAGGGAATTGAGTAAACACAAACTAATAAGCAGCCTAGCATAGGCTAACTGCCAAGCACAGACTCACTCTGCATGTGGATGGGTTTCCTGCTGGTGTCAGACTTGGCTTGAGGTTTCATTCATTTTTTTAAAAAATTTATTCCCATTCATTTTTATATTCATGCCTTTCTTTGGCCTCTCATGTTATAATGCTAATTTTAAGCAGAGAAAATAGTGAGTCCCAATCTTTCTGGAATCAAGTCAGCAAGCAATAAGAATGTATTTCATGCTTAATGTATGTAAATACATTGATATCTTGCCACTGGATCCAGACAGCTCCAGAGGAGAAGTGAGGTTGGTGAGTTTTCACAATTCTCCCTCACTTAAATCCAATTCACTTGCCATGTCCTGGCATCACCCCTCTGATGTCATGGTCCTCTTTGAGAACAAAGGACAAACAACAACCTCTGCAAGTAGAAAAGGAGCCACCCACTAGGAACCAAATTGAACCTGGCCAGTTGGGCAACATGGCTAGCTGGCCTAACTCCCTCTCTTCCTTCCTTCCATTGTGTCCAACTCTTTGTGACCCCATTTTGGGTTTTCTTAGCAAAGATGCCGGAGTGCCATTTCTTTCTCCAGTTTATTGTGCAGATGAGGAAACTGAGGCAAACAAGGTTAAGTGACTTGCCCAGGATCACATAGCTAGGAAGTATTAGAGGCCATATTTGAACTCAGGAAGCTGAGTCTCCCTGACTCAAGGTCTGGCACTCTATCTACTACACAACCTAGCTATCATTCTTCTCTTCTGCTACGGGTCAATTCCTTGAAGTTGCTTCCTTCCTTAGGTGACAGTCTTTGTATTCATGTCTTTCATTTGTGTTTTCTGATGGATTCAGTGTCTCTTTCTACTGGTTAGGCAGCTCTGATTTCCAAGTGACATGGCTGATGGGGAATGGAGGTGAGAGAAATCTCTTCTCAAGTGGCAAGGTTTGGCATCTAGCTCCTTAGGACTTTATTTAAAGCTTTAGCGGAGGACTAGAGGTATATTTACTATTTCATTAACATCTTGTAATTACATTGCAGGTCTTTTGTGACTATGTCAATTGAAGTAAGTGTGTGAGTGTGTGTGTGTGTGTGTGTGTGTGTGTGTGTATACAAACCAGCTACACATAGTGGGCATCACATACCCTCTCCTTTATAGAAACAATTGGCTAATGGAGTCCTCTCCTAAATTTTTGTGTCTATGAGTGTAATGCCATGCACCAGCAGATTCCCAAAGGAATGCTACTGTGAACAGCTTTTAGAGTTCAGATTACAAAATATAGTGAACACTGTTTATTCCATTACAAATCAAGACAAACATTCACAGTATATCACAATATAATTTCCACAACATTACATTTTATAACATTACATCTTGTCACAGAAAATGGCCACACAGTTTTCACTACAGTGGCCACAATATTCAGAACAAGAAACAATAGAATACTCAAACTTCCACTTATGGGGCAACTCAATCATTAACAAGAAACAATAGAATACTCAAACTTCCACTCATGGGGCAACTCAATCATTAGTCAATCAATTCACAATAGAATACTCAAACTTCCACTCACGGGGCAACCATTAACTTAATCAGTCACTAATCTGGATTTACAATTACTAAATATCTTGATCACAAATACAGTCATTAGAAAACCACACAAACCCTCCACCCCTCGATGTCCAAAAAACCTCAGTT
>CM053586.1:150900667-150925949 GCA_028646515.1 Pseudochirops corinnae | reverse complement strand
ATCCCCTTCTTCCACATCGACAGGGGCTCAGCCAATCCCCTTCTTCCACATCAACAGGGGAGTTCATGCCTTCTCAACAGTGGGACAGAGTTTGCACCTTCCACACTTAGAACTTAGTACTAAGTGCTAAGTATCCTGCTAAACTGATTACTATTACAATGAGGCAAAAATATATAAGAGTAGTGGTAAATATATGGAACTTTGGGTAGTTTTTCCTTTCCATTTAATCCCTGTGGTTATGAAAGCAATATGGAGGAAAGCTGCTTAAGATATGTGATGGTCCTTATGACCATCTTTATAACCTCCTTCCCTTTTTTGTGCCAAAACTAGGAAGATCAAAGAATTATAACTTTGGAATCAAAAGGAACTGAGAGGTCATCTAGTCCAAGCCTTTAATCTTACAGAAGAGGAAACTGAGGACTAGAGAGGTTAAGTGACTTGGCCAAAGTTATACATTTTTTTCTTTTCCTTCCTTTTCTTTTCCCCGTCCACATAGGTTATCCTATTCTTATTTATCAGTGCTCTATCCAAAGCAATGTAAATTTTGATTTTTCAAACTTTTTTTTCTCTTAAGGACCAGCCTTAAGCCCAAATCGCTTTGGCTCTCATTGATTGGCCAATAATAGGTCCCAGGCCAAGCCCACTTGGTCGTTGTTTGGGTTCTGGTTGGCTCAGAGTGAATGTAAGCAGCAATTGTTTCTGTTTTGGCCAGAAACCCTGAGGGTCTTCTCCTCCCAGGGTGATTTTTTTTGACTAGGTAAAGAGGCCATTCTCTGCCTCATTTCTTACCTAGCCTTAATCATTGAATCAGTATTGCCTCAGTCAAACTGAGACCTGTTAAAGAACTTAGCCTAAAAAGGCCAAGGCCTCCCATTGCATCCATCTGGCCACTGGACCCAGATAGCTCTGGAGGAGAAAGTGAGGCTGGTGACTTTGCACGGCTCTCCCTTACTTGAATCAAATTCACTACCAAGTCATGGCATCACTTCCCTGATCATGGTCCTCTTTGAGGACAAAGGAAAAACGATAACAACATAATAAGCTACTCAAAACTTCACTAAGTCTTTTTGGAGATACCCTGTATGGGTACTAAGTGGCAGAACTAGAATTTGAATCCAATCTTCTGTCTCTAGAGCTAGTAATACTGGAAGAAAATGTTTAGTTTTCGTAGGAAGTCCCCATTTGTTTTGTTTGCCTTATCACGGTAAACTGTTAGCCAACAGTTAAAGAATGGGATAATCCGGTTAACCGAATTTTCTGGTTAATAGAGGGATAATGCCAATGTATGGATTGCTCATTTTCAAAATTTGCATTGCTCAAAAGACCTGGACATAATTGAATTTTTCTTGGATGACAAAGAAGGTATTTTGGGATCTTTCAGTGCCTTAGGGCCCTCATTTCGAACATCAAATTTTGTATTGGCAAAGCATGAAAGTGCTGTTTGATAGAAGTTTCCAGTTGATAAAGTCATACAAAGCAGATTTTACTGTAATTAAATCCTTGATAATTAGATGAAGAAAGGCAGCTATAAATGGTCCTTCTGGGTAGAGCAATGAGCTACAGAAGCAATTCTTATGTTGCCCTGTAGTTTTCCTCTGTCAGGGCAAAGGAAAAACAACAGACCTACTATACCTTCAGCATTTCCACTTGGATAGTTCCTTTACTGTTTATATTTAAAAGTCATATTTAGGTACACAAATATCCTCTGGTTAAACCTGGGCACATGCCTAGGCAAAACATTCTTAAAATGCTCACTTGGACCAAATGTCAAAGGGCAGGAATTGAAATTAAAAGAGACATGAAAGAAGCAATAAAGTTAAAATCAATAGAGTTGATTACACAAAGGGTTGAATTATGCTTCTTTTATAGCTAGTCCAATTTTTAGGATAGATAGAGCCCCAGGGATCTATTCTCCCATTGGTGTGCATGCCTCATTCCTATTTACTTTAATGAGCCTAACCAGTGGGAAACAAGGGGAAATAGATTCTGTAGCTCTTGTTTCCTATTGTTGGCTACAAAAAATCCTTTACACATGGTGTTTTACTTTTGGGTACTACAGGAAGTTCCAGGTTCCTACGCATCTAACTTACTCCTATGCCTCTTGCATAAGAATGGGCATTGCCTGGCTGCTTCATGAACCCTGCTTCACTCCCACTCCTTTCTCCCTTTTGCCAACAAAGATTGACTCTGAAGACACCATTACCTGAGGCAAGAGTGATCCTCTTTGACAGTTTACTAAGTGCTTCTCCCCTTTTCCCTAACAGATATTCTCATTCTCCATCAGAAGCTGTACAGATTTCCCCCCAACACCTTACAGTAATTTGTAATGGTCATGATTCTGGTAACTGCCTATAAACACTGCAGCCATTATGATAAAAGGCTGTTGAAACAATTAAATCAAGATTACCACCATAGCATAGGGTCTATGCTGTACAATAGGTTTATGTTTGTTGTCCTGCTCTGTTTCGTACAGTCAGAGGTTATATTTCGTACAGTCGGAGATTATATTTTTCACCCAGGTGCCTAATTGGCTTATTGAAATATTCTACCATTCTATGGATATGGATAGATGTAGCCAGGAATCCAAGATGTCTTAGTGATGGACGAGACTTCATTGGAATATTTAACTTTCCGAAGTGTTGTCCTCTTTATTAAAGCATCTCTGATTATTTCTTTAGTGTTGTCCCCCTTAGCAACAATCGGTATAGCATCTGTCCTTCTTCTAAATAAATTATAAGCAATTTTAGAAGAAATAGACCCAAGCTAAAAACTCAGGCTCATTTGTGTCATCAAATCAGAGCAAACATTAAAAAAAAAAGGCAGTACAGTTGACTAAATTTAATCAATAAGCTTTTACTGTTTACCATTGCCAGGCACTGTGCTAAGTATTGGTGATACAACCAAAGCCAAAACATAGGTACTTGCAGGAGACAATATGCAAGTGTGTGTGTGTGTGTGTGTGTGTGTGTGTGTGTGTGTGTGTGTGTGTGTGCATACGTAAGTATGCAATAATATAAATAGAAGTTAATTCCAGAGGGAAGGCATGGAGGGGACTCCTGAGGAGGAACAGAGACCAGGAATTTAAGGGTTTCGGGAGTATATTCAAAGCAGAAATTTACCGGAGGCTGCTCTACCTTCCTTGTTTTTCTTCCCTATGCTTATTTCTTCCTTCAGAATCATCTTCTGCTAAAGCTCAGCTCTAGCCCCACACTGCTGACTGAATAGAGGAAGAAAGAGGAAAGCAGGGAAATAGCTTGGCCAAGGAGTTTGATGCCTATAACTTAGAGATGGATGTGGCTCAGTGTTCTTGGTATTCTGTATTTGACTAAAAGTGATGATCTGTACACACTGCCCTCCCCCCCTACCTTTCTCTATACCAAACTCTTCTCCCTCAATTTAGATATTATACATGAGTATAATCAGTTATAACGACATTAGTGTGTGGGTCATACTGAAATAGAGGCATTGTAGCAGCAATCTAACTGAAAAATACATAGCTTTAAGCAAGGATCATATAGTCTTTGAGCCCTTTATTTCTCATCAGGTTATATTCTGAACTTCTTCATACTCCAGGAATACCTTTATCCTACAAGATCACTTCAGCTCTGGAATTCACACCTTGTAAATATCCTCTTCTATTCTCTTCTTCAAGTCAGTATCTATCTCTATTGGAGGGGCTCTCTAATTGCCCCCACCTCTAATTGGAGGGAAGAGAGTTTCTCCCAGAACCTTCAATTAAAGAGGGCACCCAGAAGAGCCACCTTTTCATTTCCTACCAGGCTGTACTTTTCTGGATTTCTCCATCATGCCACTGTACCTTCTGTTTTCCCCCACCCTGACTTTCAGCTTCCTTTTATGTATTGTTTTCCTGATTAAAATGAAAGGTCCTTGAGGACAGGGACTGCCATTTTTCTGCTTGTATTTATTGTTTAATCTTTGTGTTGATATTTCTAGTGCTTGATTCACAGTAAGCAGTTAATAATTGTTTGTTGTTTTGGCTAGCTAGTATCACCTTTGAATATGATTTAGTTTAAGACATGTACTTTATTGGTGAAGAAACAGAGGGCTTAAGAGGCAATGAGTTTCAAAGGTTCACAATGGTGATAGCAGCAAGACTCAGTTTCATCACATTGCTTCTCTAACGTGTGTATAAATTTAAAAAACAGTGCTAGCATTGCCTTTTTATATACTTTTCTATTTAACCTGACCTTTAATGTTGAATTCTCCCTCGTAACATAAGTTTAAATAAAACCCACCGACACAGCAACTTTGCCTGCCATTTCATTTCTACAGTCCCCACATCTCTACTGAAAGGAGTCACTTATGTTTCTTTTTCAGTTCTCCAGGATCAAAATTGTTCATTAAAATTCACCATAGTTTAATAACTTTTTAGGGTTTTTATGATATACATTTTTATAGTCAATGAGTATATTATTCTCCCAGTTCTACATTCTTCATTTTGTGTTATTTCATATAGAATAGGGAATCATGGAATTATAAAACTAGAGACAGAAGAGACAGCAGAGGCCATCCTTCATTTGAAAGAAGAGGAAACTAAAGCTCAGTGTGGTTAAGTGATTTAGGTCCCACAAATAGCTAGCTAAAAGGACAATGTGAACCAGGTTCTTTGGATTCCTGAGCCAATGATCCTTCTGCCGTACTTTACAGTAATATTCCATTACATCCATTTACCATAATTGGTTCTATTATTCCTTAATTGTCCTCATTCATTTTGTTTGCATTTTTTTCCCTACCGCAAAGAGTGTGATTATGTGCCCTTCCTTGTTGTAACTGACCTCCTTGGGGGCATATGTTCAGTAGTGGTATTTTTAGGTTAGAGGGTTTGAACAGTGAAGTGAATTTACTTGAGTAATCCCTAATTAATTTCCAGAATGGTTGGATTAATTCATAGTTCCAACAATAGTGTATTACTGGATTTTCCTTACTGTTATTAAAAATAATATTCTTGAGAATTTATATTTTCTAGTGACTGTTTTCATGACATTTTGGGCAAATTAAAATTGTTCCATTTAAAATAAACTAAGCAACATTAGCCAGGACTTGAAATAGTCAAACTGCTCTCCAGCTGTAATTTAAACAGTCATCATCTTTGTACATTTGGATAAAAAGCACTAATGATAATGTTTGATATTTATAAAAGGTCCACATGTACCAGTAGTAAGAGGACAATTAAATAATTAACCAGCATTAATTTACAATAAATATTTATGATTGAAAATTATGCCCTCATTTATATGATCATTAAGGAAAATGGCTTATCTGTAAAGATTTCATTATACACCCAAAACATATATATTCTCACTTTTTGATGGCATGACAGTAGGGAGTATGGATGCATGCTGGGTAACCACAACATCAATTTTTGGACTATTTGTTAATTTCATTTAATGACCGAGTTATTTATATATAATGACTGTATACCCTAGGACAAGTCAATTAAGCATTCTGTGCCCTGGGTAGCTTTCTAAAACTGTAAGCTGAAGATCAGTTGTAGATCTACATTGAGAGAGGGCGTTTTCTCACTGGTGGTTCCCTATATCAATAAAATAAGAGACATGTTTATATACATATATGTGTATATATATGGTTATATTACATTTCATGTGATATATAACGTAAGTGAGGAAATTTGTATTATATGATACCATATTGTTGTTGTTCAGTTGTTTTCAGTTGTGTTTGACTCTCTGTGACCCCATTTGGGGTTTTCTTGGCACAGATACTAGAATGGTTTGCCATTTCCTTCTTGAGCTCATTGTACGGATGAGGAAACAGACGCAAACAGGATTAAGTGACTTGCCCTGAGTCACACAGCTAGTTACGTGCCTGACTCCTGACACTAGCACTATATATGTTATATTAGTACATATCATATGTTATATTAGTACATCATATTATATGCGTAATATATTCTGAATATATGTGTATATTCCAAACATTACATTATTTGTAGATTCTCTATCAGAATTTTGGAACATTCTCATGTAATTGATAATAGCTGCTACCACCACTGTTACCACTGCTGCTATAGACATTTACATAGTACTTTAAAGTTTGCAGAACACTTTGCTAGGCTACATGGCACAGCGGCAGGAGTTCTGGATTTGGAGTCAGAGGATTGGGTGGATCCAGCTTTGCCAGTTATTAACAATGTGACCTTAAACAAGTCACTAAACATGTCTGTTTCTCATATTCCTCCTTTGGAAATTGTGGGCATTGAACCTCTAGGGTCCTTTCAAATTCTAAATTTACAATTCTATGATCTTATTTTATCATCTCAATAACCCTATGATAAAAGTACTACAGATATTATTGTTCCCATTTTATAGGTGAGGAAACTGAGTTTGAGAAAAGATTTGTCAAGGTCATACAACTAGTTAAATGTCTGAACTGGGATTTGAATCCAAATGTTTCTGGCTTAAAATCTAGCACTCTATGCACAAAACTATGATCTAAAAGAATCCTAGATTTAAGCTGTTTCTTCCTCAGAAATGATATATCATCAATCTTACTGGCAAAATTTAAAATATTTCAATTTAATACAGGGGAATTTAAAAGGTCATAGTAATGAAAGAAAGTTGGAAAATAAATGATTCCTGGGCTTTCACATGTACAAAGTGGTATGTGTTTACATATATTCTACATCAATTTTTTTCAGGGACATTATATATCCAGAACGACTTGGTATAATTGTGGAAATGAAACATGGAGCTAGAAGGAAATTTAGAGGTCATTTGGTTCAATACCCATGTTTTTAAGGATGAGGAAACTGAGGCCTAGGGAGGTCAAGGGACTTGTCTAAGAACACACAGTGGCACAGTTCCCATTCAAACTCAGGACCTCAGACTCCAAATCCAGCACTCTTCATTCCTCTACATCTTTGATTCTAGTCCTGCCACCAGTGTGTAAACTTAGACAAGTTCCCTGTGCCTCAGTTTACTCCTTTATAACCTAGCAATAATAATGCCTTCCTATTTATCTCCTTAGAGGGATGGAGTGGCAGTGACAGAATCTTTGATGCAAGCGTGAAAGGAAAGAAAACATTTTACAAATGTAAGGTGGGATAATGTTCACTTCTACAGAGTCAGGATGCCATTTATTAATATCCCTTTTCATTTCCTCTTCTAGTCAGTTCCTCCTTGTAATTGCATCATCTCTGTCACTTTTGGCCCTACGTTATTGACTGCAATGAAAATTAATCTACTGTCTCTCTAGGCAGCACGGAATAGTAAACAGAGAGCTGGCCTCAGAACCAGGACTGTACTTGTCTCACCTCTGACACATACTGGCTGGGTGACCTTGGGTCAGTCCTTTAACCTTTTAGTGCTCAAGGCAATTTGCCAAGCCCAGATAAGGTGTCAGCCTGCATTGGCATAAGGAGTTTCCTCATTTATGAGTTCTCTATACTAATGCAACCACAGGTTCAGACCATCTCCCTAATGTCTTTAATCACTTATACATAATGCATAGTGTAGTTTAACGGTTTGATAAGCGAATTAGAAACCTAACTCCTACACAGACCTGCAATGTGTATCTTAACTTTCCTTTACCATTGCTAATGGATAATGCCACTTCTCACAGAGATCTTCTGGCATAAAGTCTTACAGATTTGAAAACAAAACAAAACAAAAAAAATCTTAATCTATCTCCCTGATCTATTATTTTAATGTCCTTTAAATTTATACGGAATTAAGTGAGTTTCACACATCTAGTCAGTTAAGCTAAATGAAGACCCTTCTTTATTCCCCCATTCCACAAGCAAACCAGTCTAACAATGGGACACCAGAGCCTTTTCTTGATCATTTCTATCAAACAGGTCATTTTCCTTAGAATGATATACTAACCAGAAACCACTAGGTGGGAGCAAAGAGTAAGCTAACAGTTAAGCCATTAAATTAGAAATGGAGATTTACTATGGCAGATCTACCACACTTTTCTAGGAAGTGAAGGCTAGTGAAATTGCTTGTTACTTTCTCTTTTCTAAGATATTATCCCTTAAAAAAAAAAAAGAAAAAAAAAGAAAGAAAAGAAGGGCCAAACAACACAGCTTGCTTCTGCGTGGGCATTGACAATAGGACAATTCATTCTTACAGGTAATTCTTTCTATTCCTTTCTATACTTGGGCTGTTACTGCAGGAAATTAAATCTCGAGTCACTTACCTTAATGAATGCAATCTGATTGGATCAGTGGGAACAAGGTCAGCAACAAGCCAAACAGCTGCTGCTAATAATGAGTGGGTGAAAAAAGGGTATGCCCTCAGAAGCCTCAATTTTTGCTCTAGAGAGGGCTGACCTCTGTTAAATTCAAAGAGCTTCTCTCTAAATGCTGTAGCATAATAAATCCAGTGATGGGAAAACCATTTCATTCCACACCAATGTACATGTTACTTCTTAAACAGCTTCCTTCCCCAAATAACAACAGCAAACATTTATATACATTTATTTTAAAGTTTGCAAAATGTTTTATATGTTACCTCATTTGATCTTTACAACTACCAGGTAAGGTAGGTTTTGCATATCGTGCCTCATTTTACAAGTTAGGCAACTGAGTCTGACTGCAGGCAAGTGACTTGTTTGGATTCACGCAGTTAGTAACTTGGGCAGGATTTAAACTCAGTCCCATGGACACCAAGTCTAGCACTCTATCTACTTTCCTGCCTAGCTACCACTAAAGTAATTTTTTCAAATCAATCCAGTTTTCGACTTCAAGATGTATAATGGTCTCCTTTTGTGGGTTTGAGTTATTCCCCAAATCACAAAACCTGGGCTAGCACACTCTAACATGAACATTATCACTGGCTCCTCTCCTCAGGGTGTGAAACTGTTTTTGAGAAGAACCTATAGTAGCCACAATGCTGAGTCCTCGCCTGTCTGGACTATATCTTCTAAGAGGCCACTGAAGGAGAGTGCAGTGTCTCTATCGTGGCCAGACAGATATTTCTTTCAATGTTCTTCTATTAACAGGGGAAAACCAAGACTTAATTTAGTCAGTAATCTCCTTTTCCCCCTTCTGCTAGCATTACAGGAAAATTTTGTGAGAACAAAGGATCCATAGTAAACCCTACAACAAATTGTAATAGGAGAACAAATCATCTTTTCTGAAAATGTAATATAATCTAAGAAGGCAAAAACCATCTATTTAAATATTCTATACATATGCTCATCATTTATTAAGTTATATATAAATATCAAATGTTGACAGTATGTTTTACCTGTTTTGGGGGACTATGTATTATGGAGGATTCATTTGTTGGATCCTGGAGGCTTGTATGATGTATGGAGGTAAAAATTGAATAATTAAAACATATTAAAACTAATTTAGAATTAGTGCTTTCAATTTGATAGCCATTTGTGCTTCATGAGAATACTTTTTTTTATTCTTATAGTACTAGAGAAATGGAAGTAAGTTGTATTTAACATTGATTGTTTCAACACTTCAACATTGTTATTGGAACTTGAAAAGACACAATCAATTAGTCAATCAAGCAAGAACTTATTAAGAACTTGCTCTGTGCCTGATAATGTGCAAGTGGGGACAGAAAGAAAGAAAAGAGAGTTTGTTTAGATACATGGACTCTGTCCTCATGGAGTCCACTGGGACATGGGGAAATATATAATGTACATACACATAAGTAAATATGCAATACTACAAATGAATATATTATAATAAAGAAAATAATGTGTCAAGAGCAAAATTAAATATAGAGTGAAATGCAAGATTTGGAATAAGAAAAGATCAGTTCTGACTGGGAAGAAGAGGAAGAGCAAAATCTTTAAGGAAGAAGTGAGATTTGATCTGGTATTGAAGGATTGTTAGGATTTTAAAAAGGGAAAGCTGGAAGGAAGGAAGGAAGGGAGGAGAAAGGTCATTTCTGGCATATGGATTGGGATGAATTGAGAAATGCATATGGGAAAGTGTTGAATATTTTGGGGTTGGCATCTAACCTGGTTTGAGTGAACTGTAGGTCACATGTGAGATAAGGCTGGATATATAAGGAGGGACCTGGTTGTGGTATCATGAATCAAATGCTATATCGTTTAATCTTAAGGATTAGCTTTCATTGTTTTATCAACAAAGACATGAAGTGGAGGAAGCAGGCTAACACTTGGTTAGTGTCCCTACAGCTTTTAATACTTTTGCCCAGCCCCTCTACTGGACTTCTTCAGCTTATGAGACACAGAAAAAAGCTCTTCATCTTCTTTTGCTGACTCTATATCTTCTTCCCAACCTATTAGTATGTGTGTCCTCTCCCTTTCCCCCTTCATCTTTCTCATTTCTCCTTCAAGTATCATTCCCTCTGTTTTCTTCAACTACCACCCTATGCAGATGACTCCTAAATCTCTATTTTTGGTCCTAGTCTCTCTTCTGATCTCCAGATCTGCATTTCCAACTGTCTACAGGACATCTCTATCTAGATGCCCTGCCAGCACTGCAAATGGAGAACATCCAAAACTAAACTAATAATTTTTATCCTCAATCCTGCTTCCTTTTCTGAAGGCACTGTTTCTATCTAGAGCACTACCATTCACCCAGACTTCCATCTTCATAACCCTTGGGGATTTTTTTGCCTCACCATTTTAATTCATCTCTAAAATTCAGGTACCCATAGCATCACAGTATTACAGATCTAGTACTAGAAGGGACCTCAGGGTCTATCTAGTTTCACCTTCTCTAGTTTTTTTAAAACAGATGAGAAAAACCAAGGCAAAAGGAAGTCAAATGACTTGCCAAGGTCACAAAGTTAGTAAGTGTCAGAAGTGATATTTGAACCTAGTTCTTCTGACTCCAGAGTCAGTGGTCTTTCCACAACTGCAGCATCTCTCACGTTGGTCACTTCCTCTTTATTTTGGTGACCACCTCTATGACCACCTAGTTCAGGCCTTCGTTACTACTCTTCTGGATTGTGACCAACAATTTCCCCATAGATCTTTTCACTTCCACTGTCTGCTTGTTCCAATCCATCCTTCATAACATAGTCAGTTTACTTTTTCTTACACACAGAGCTTGGTTGTGGCATTCCTTTGCTAAAGAATTTTCAGTAACTTCTCTTGCTTCTTGAGCAAAGTTCACACTCCTTTGTCTGGCATTTAATGACCTCTACAACCTGATGACAACCTGACTTTCCAGTCTTATTTCATATCAGTCCCTTCCATGAACTTTAAGCCACAGCCAAATTAGACAGTTCTCTGCCCCCTGTACATGCACTGTGCCCTACTGCATTGACTCAAGTTATTCTCTGTACCAGAAAGCTCATTCAGTCTTTGTCTGTTAGACCAAGCCTTTAAAGCTTAAATCAAACACTACACCCTCTCGAAAGCTTTCTCTGACTTGGCCAATTGGTGGGAATTAGTTTCCAAAATTGGTTTTCTTGAAAGCTCATGTAATGCTTTGATTTATAACTCTGTAAGACACTTATTATATAATATTGTGAATTGTAGCTACACATGTTACTAGACTATATTGAACTATATACTCCCTAAAGAATGACTCCACCAAACTCTATATCTCTCCTATTATGGTGTAGCTATAGGGGCAGTGAGGTAGTGTAGTGGATCTAGTGCCAGGTCTAGAATCAGGAAGATCTGAATTCAAATCTAGCTCCAGATGCATCCTAGTTGCGTGACCCTGGGCAAGTTACTCAACCTCTGTTTGCCTCAGCTTCCTCATCTGTAAAATGGGGATAATCATAGCACCTAACTCACAGAGTCGTTTTGAGGATCAAATGAGGTAATAATTGTAGAGTATTTAACACAGTGCCTGACACAGTAAGTGCTTTATAAAAGTTAGCTATTATGAATAACAAAAATCATTATTACAGCCCTTTGTACATAGGAGAGGATTACTAAATTTTTCTTGATTGATTCTGACATTGTTTCCAGTATTAGTTTTCATTTCACCAGTAAAGAAAACGATAAAGATTATTGTGATAACAATTTATAGTAATACTAATAGAAGTGCTAGTATTTCTATATCCCTGTAAGTTTTACAAAATATTTTAAATATGTTAATTCTTTTGAATCTCATAACAGCTGTGTGAGGAAGGTACCATTATTTTCCTAACTCACATATGAGAAATCTGAGGCACAGGTAAGTTAAGTGACTTGCCCAGGGTCTCAGAGGTAGGGAGGTCCAAGGCAGAATTTGAACTCAGGTCTTCCTGACTCCAGATTCTGCACCACCCACATAGTGAGTAGGAGTACTTGGTCATCAGTAGTTTGAGAGTATGACTCAAGGCAGCTCGTGGTACAGTGCATAGAGTGCTCCATTTCCTGATTTCAAATCTGAAACTTACTAGCTGTGTGATCCTGGGTGAGTCACTTTACCCTCCTTGTTTCAGTTTCTTCATCTGTAAAATGAAGTAGAGAAGGAAATGGCAAAGCAATCCAGTATCTTTGTCAAGAAAACCCCAAATGGGGCCACAAACAGTTGCACACAAGTGAAAAATGACTTAATGACAACAAGCATGATTCATCTACCACTGCATCTCTAACAGCAATGAATACTTAACAAACTTGTAGGACACTTGCTTGATACTTGCATACTTTATTATAGTCATTAACAAAGGACCATAGATTTGGAAATGGAAGAGGCCTTAAAGGTCACTGATTCCAGTTCGACTCCAAGAAAAATAAATAAGCCCTCATCAGTAAACTTTAAGGAATTATAAACTCCATGGCCTAAATCTCAGCCACTAATTTTTATTTTCAAAGTATATGATTCCCTTGGGGCAACTAGGTGGCACAGTGATTAGAGTACCGGCCCTGGAGTTCGTAGGACCTGAGTTCAGATCTGACCTCAGACACTTAACACTTATTAGCCGTGTGACGTTGGGCAAGCTACTTAACCCCAATTGTACTGCCTTCCCCCCTCCAAAATAGCAGAAAAAAAACAACCCCAAAACAAAAACAATGTATATGATTCCCAACATGCCTGAAGACTCAATTGGGATGTAGGGGGACAGAACAATTGGAACTATAGGAACAAGAAGGCAACAGTAGCTATCAAAGCTTTCTTCATTTTTCACACTATGAATCTGCCTATAAATAGTACATATAAAAGCAGGGAAAGCCTAACCTTCCTCAAATTCCTAAACTAGTACTTATATAGAGTGTTTTGAAGATCAAGCAAGACAAGTAAGATATGAGAGACATGTGACTAGCGAGTCAAGTTTGTATTCCTGCATAGTGTGTGTCCCTAGAAAGGGTCTTGTGCGCTGGACTGTGTTGTAAACTGACATCATGGGCACAGACCATATCGATAGACCTAAGGTCTTCAGAAGTGAAGGGATTTGCTCAAGGTCACAGAGTATGTTGCAGAACTGGCGCTCAAACTCAGATCCTAAATCCAGTGTTGTTTCTAATACACGACACTGCCTCGGTAACATCAATGACAATAATAACAATTAATCTTGGGCAGGACTAGGCTGAATATTACTTTTGGCCTCTCATTGTACTCTGAAAATTCAGGTCTGGATTGTTTTCATATGTTATCTCATTTGATACAAGAATTTTGGGAGGGAGGTCAATTTGGTATATGATAGTGATTTCACAGATGAGACCAAAAAATAGTCAGGCTAAATGACTTTCCTAGTGTCACATAGCTAATGAATGAGTGACAGATCCAGATCCTCTGATTTCAGAGCCAGGGTTTTTTCTACCACATCATCCCATCTTTTAAGTTTTGTGCCAATTTAGAATCATGGAAGGCAGGAAACAGCAAGCTTTTCTGGCTCTTTCCAACCACCACTTTTGAGAGCAGGGAAGCATAAAGGTATACTCCTGGGTACCTGCCACCTGGCATTTTTCAAATGGATCAGGCATATTTCAGAGCCTCTTTGTGACTGGTGTTTTTTTTTTTCCCATTTTGATTTTCTCTCCTGCACTATAGAGTATACATTTCATCCCTTATTTTCCATTTGGGTCAGGTAGTGCCTGCCTAGGGGCTCTTTTCCTCCTGACACTTCAATTTTAAGTCACAATTCACATCCCACTAGCTCTAGCTGTGCTTGAATCAACACATTAGTGCATTCAGTTTAGTGAGTCTGTGCAGGGTAGCCTCTCAAATGCTTTACACGTAGATGATTACAAAAAAATCACATAGGAAACAGGAATGTTTAAGGAATGTCTAAAAGGATTCAAGAGGAAACTCTGGAAAATGCTTCACAATCATTCCTTACATGCAGTCTTTTCTCATAACATAGTAGATCCGAGGAGTTAGGAACATTCATGATTCACAGACATCTATTAGCATATGAACAGCAATTTTAGGTTAGTTGAAACACAGTATATCCAATTCCTATTGAGCTCAAGAAAAAAGCACTGCTTAGATATTTTTCCTAGTGTGTAGATAAGCTGAATTATTCAAAATAAGATCGTGTCATACCTATGAGTATGTCATCAATAATGTGTACTGATGTATAATTTAAGGGGTTTTAATGAAAACTAAATAAGATGAAGTGAACTGTATCTAATCTGATTTTTACTGTATCAGGCTGAACTTTCTCTACTAAAATGAAACTTGGGGAATCTAAAGAAAAATAAATAAACTGTGATCAGTAGACAGTAAAGAATACAGTCTTCAGGGCCTAAGTCTCAACCACTAATTTTGTCCTTTTGAAGTATTTGATTCCCAACATGCCTCAAAGACTCTCAGAGAGTTGGGATATAAGGGGGAAGAAAATTGAGCTATGGGAGCAGGAAGACAGAAGTAGATGTCTAAGATTTCATTGTCTTTCACAGTATGAAGATGCCTGTAAAGTAGCATATAAAAGCAGGCACAGCCTAACCTTCTGAGGTGACAGTCCTAAACTAGTCCTTACATCAGAGCTGCACAACTTGGCAGTTGATAGGGGCCAAAATTAAAATAAGCTAAACTTCTTCCGGCCACAGATAGGTTAGACTAGAGATAGATTGACAATGGTTGGTTTCCACGGGTTATGTGACAAAAAGGAGAGTGTATAGTGATAATCCTACATTTTTCACAGGCTGCCCAGTGAAATCCTTTGGCAGACTACCAGTGACCCATAGGCCATATGTTGTGCAGGCCTGCCTTATATTGAATGTTTCGACAGAATGGAGAACAAGTGAATCAAGTGAAATATGTCAGACATGAGACTAGTGAGTCAAGTTATTCGGATAGCTTTCCTTATGTCTATGTCTGTATTCCTGAATAGTATCCCTAGGAAGACTCTTGGGCTTTGGACTGTGTTGTAAATTGACATTATAGACACAGAGCATATCAAAGGGTTTGGGGATGATTCTATGTCACCAGGCCAATGATACAAGGACTTAAAAATTCTTTTGGGTTCCAATTCATTAAGCATATTTTAGGTGACAGATAACATGATTGTATTTGCACTGTGTTTGGAAAAAGTTTATGAGGAAGGTAAATTTAATACCATTCTAATAAATACTCAGAGAAGAAAACAAATACAATCAGATTAAGAGGTTAAGTGATTTGCCTGGGGTTATTCAGCTAGTGAAAGACAGAGTTAGGCCTAGATGCCAAATTCGTTATGCTTGATCATACATACAAACCTTTCCAATGCCCTCACAGGTTATATCAGTGGTAGGGTTCATAGCAGCCCTCATAGTTCTTAGTCATACCCAGGACATAATAAGTACTCACAGGACAAAGGAACCACTGATGAGATATTTCTTCTTCTTCTCTAGAACAACGGGAATTATAGCTTTAATATTTTAACATGCTATTTCAATTTCTTATCTTTTGAACTTTTTGCTTCTCCAGATTACAAAAACCAACATTTGCTGTTGCCAATGAGCAAGTACATCCAAAATTGCCTTGGCATCAGAAAGAGTGCTAAAATAAAATTCACATCTCTAAGATTACTAACATAACTTCCTGAAAGATGACAAATTCAGCCAAGCCACTCTTTGTCATTAAATAATTATTTTACTGATTTTTTCACACTAAGCTCTTAGACTGAATCAATCAAAATGTTATCACATCCAAGAACTAAAAAGGTTACTGAATTTATAAGCTTTCAAATGCTTTAAAAAAATTCTAACCAGGTTCTTTGTCTTCTTCTGACTCCACATCGTTTCAACATGGGGATCTTAGCTTTTTTTGTGTCACGGAACCCTTTGGCAGTCTGGTGAAGCCTATGAATCTTCTCAAAATCATGTTTTTAAATTCAGAAAATACATAGGATTACAAAAGAAGCTAATTATAGCAAAGTCTAGCAATGAAAACATTTTTACAAAGCAAGTTGATGAACCCCAAATAAGAATACCCAAGTAGGACCTTTGACACTCTGTATCATAAACAACACGTTTTTCCAATCTTTGTTTTGAATACTGCAGAACCCAGGTGATGCAAAAAGGTTTTTATAATAATATTTTTTCCAGTTGCTGATGGTATATGTTGTAACAGAGGTGATGTAAAACATTTTTTTTTCTTTAGCATATTGTCAATCATGTAATGTGCAAGAAGTTGTATAAAAGATATCAATATTGATGTGTGTGGTTGGGAAAGGAGGTAGACTAGGTGTTTTACCTGGGCTTTTAAAAACATTCTTAGGATTATGAAACTAATCCTTGGAGGAAGTAAATATCACAAATGCATCTGGGTTTATCTCTAAAAGCCCTTCTTATTACAAGACATGCATATTGTACCTGGCTGCCTCCTAAGTAGCTACTGTGCTATGGAAAGGATATCCTTTCAGGGAAATTCCTCCCTTGGAAAACATAAAAAAGGGACATATATTTCAAGTCCCTGGAACTTGCAAGGGTCTTATACTCTGAGAAAAGTTTAAATTTCCTAAAGGATCTAAAAGTTATCCAGTCTTTATAGACTATCTAAAAGAGAAGAAGCCCCTCTTCTTAAACATCCTACTTAATGCTGCCTGCCCCACATGGTGCCTTAACAGCAGTGCAAGGCAACCAACTTCTACCAATGGGACCAGGTGCTACTGCTGACCATGGTACTGATAATTTCTCTACTAAGAGTACTGATATTGGAACAGACAGAATTTGAGACTGGAGATGGATAAGCTGAATGTCATACTGTTGTTATTAAGACATGAAAAGAATCAGAGAAAGGCATGTGGTGTGTTGAATATCTTTTCTAGTGAGATATTTTACACTTCTAATTTTTCAGTCTTTATGTTTTGTTTCACAGACTCTTGATGCATCACAGAGTCCTTAGCTTCAATTTGACTGATTCTAATTTTTAGTGAATTATTCTCCTTGATTAGTTTTTGAAGCTCCTTTTCCATATGTTCAGTTTTCATTTTTAGGGAGGTATTTTCTCCAGTTAGATTTTGAACCTCCTGTCCCAGTTCACAAATTTTATTTTTTAAGGATTTGTTTTCTTCAGTAAGATTTTTTTTTTTCCAATTTGGTCACTGTAGACTTAAATTTATCTTCTGCCTCTCTAATGTGGCTTTTAAAATCTTTCTTGAGCTCCTTCAAGAAAGCTTTTTGAGCTTGAGACTTGTTCACATTTCCTTCTGTGGTCTCAGGTGTGAGTATAGAGCCCATGTTATCTTCTTCTCACTCACTATAATAAGATCAGATCATTTTTCTTGCTTTTGATTTCTCAGCTTCCTTCACTGTGATTGCCCATTTCCTGACTGGGCTTCTCAGGTTGGGAGCTAAAGGTCTGGTTGTTGACATTGTGTGCTGTAGCCTCTGGGTATCTAGACTGAGGCCAAGGCCAGGACTCTCAGTGTTTCCCCTGAATTACCCTGAGGCTCACAGAGTAACAGTGGGGAGGGGTGGTCTGGCCACTTCACGTTTCTGTCTCTGTGCCTCTGGGCTACAGCTCAGGCAGGCTCAGCAGCTGGAGGCCACAAGTGCTGGTGTCTGCAGATTCCCCTGGTGCTGCTAAGGCATACCTGGGCTTCTGTTGTTAGTGCTTGCTGGCTCCAACCCCCTGGGCTTGATCTCCTGCTGGTCAGCTGAGGTGGGGCTTGTTGGGATGCCTCCAACCCTTCGCTTGAGACTCTACCCTTCCTCAGTGACTCCCAAGCCTGAGGTGTTTCCACTATTTCAGGATTTTACTTTGGGTGGGACATTTATATCTGGGTATTCAGGGTCAAGGAGGGGAATTAGAGCAGCTAGGGTTTACTCTACCATCTTGGCCCCTGGAAGTTCAGGAAAACATCCAGGCTGTGGGTTGCTAGCCCCAGGAGAAGCTGTTGGTGCTGCTGTGAGCCTTGCACTTTCTCCTACCCAGCTCTGACCAATCCTCTGTCCTGTGGTGAGATGGCTGTGAATTGCCCTTGGGGTGGGTAAGTCTGCTGTCTGGGGCTTGTCTGCTGCTCTCAGGACTTTTCTGGTGCAGCTCCTGCATGCTCCATGCTCCCCTTGCCCAGACCTATGTGGGCACTTTCCTGGGCTGGGAATCTGCCATACTCTGACCCTCAGTGGATTCTGTCATTCTAAAATTTGTTCAGATACACTTTTTTTTTTTTTTTGCTTTTTGGAGGGGGGATGCAGGGCAATTGGGGTTAAGTGACTTGCCCAAGGTCACATGGCTAATTTTTTGTGTTAAGTGTCTGAGGCTGGATTTGAACTCAGGTCCTCCTGACTCCAGGGCCGGCACTCTATTCACTGTGCCACCTAGCTGCCCCTCAGATTCACTTTTTAAAGGTTAGTGACAGAATTCATGGAGGAGCTTAGAAGAATGCCTGCTTCTGTTCTGTCATCTTGTCTCTGCCCCCTTGAATATCTTTACTATTGAGGATTTGTGGAAGGATAAGGATTATATAAGATGATAAAGCATGTAGGCATTTTGATCTACCCTAGTCAAAGGCATACCCATATTCATACTCATGTAAGAATCCATCTTACTTAGATATCTAAGGACATATCTTTCCTCATATAAACATAGTTAACTATTCTCCCTCCTGACAATAGCCAATTCAATAAAAAAATATTATTGATTCAGTGACTGCATCTAATTTTTCATTGGTCAGTTAGGCTTAATGCCATGTGCTAACAACCTACCTATAGTTTATCTCTCTGTTATGCTCCAACCAAATTTTAACTGGTTACTTCTTGGGCAATATACATTTTGTTTTACTTGAACTCATTGGTTTATGGACACTTATCAGTTAATCCATTCGCATCACCCCCATTCTAATCAGTAATGACTATGTCACTTGTTCCAATTGTGTAGTCCCATCCCTCATTTTGAGAGAAGGTGTTAAACAATTTACCAAAACAAAATGAATGAGTTGTGAATGAGAGTAACAGACTGTGGTAACAGAGAAAGAAAGGCTAATCTTTAGGTAGATAGGATTGGTCATCACCCATAGATCTTTAAAGGAATAGCTGCATACAAGCCTCGAGATGTCATAAGATAAAAATATTTTTTTTTTTCCAAATGTATCATCCATATATGAAAGTGCTTATTTGCAGACAGGCATATATGATCCACAAGTGGCAAGATCAGTATTACTCATATAAACCAAGTGATTTTCAATTACTCAAAACCAACTGAAAGCTGGACACTCTTTAAAAGAGATATTATCAATGCAAATGTCAAGAGGCATCTGACCAAAGATAAACACAATAACAAATAAAAGATTGTCCACATAAAAAATGCTTGTAAACAAGGCACTTAGACTTTGAAAACTGCACAAATGCTCTTTAAAGTCAGCAGGGCTTCTTATTGCACCACTATTATCAGACCTAACTGTGATAATGTCTTAAATATTTACATTTGAACAGTGCTGATCTGGCCATTTATTTATTTGTAAATGGGAACTGTTTTTCACCCTGTCCATAAGAGGCAATGGGATATAATAGAAAGAACCCTGGATTTGGAATCATCAGAGCACCAAGGTTTGGATCCAAGCTTAGAATGAACTAATTAATAATCTTGAGCAAATAATTCAACTTCTCTGAACGTGTTTTCCATCTGCAAAATTAGAGTTTTGAGAGATGACATTCTAGAGTCAGAGGACTTTGGATCTTGTGCTTGCTATGCCTGTGTGGCTTTGGGTGAGCCACTTTACTATAGCCTCAGTTTGCTCATCTAAAAAATGAGAATTAGGGTTAGAGGCTGCTGACGTTCCTTCCAACTCTTTGATCCTTTGATGCCTAAAGTTCCTTCTAACCTTGTATTATATGAAACAATAGCTGTATTATTGTTCATTTTTAATTTGACTCCTAAGTCCCAACACTCTGAACAAAATAATTTATTGCTGGGCCAAAGTTTTTTGGCTGCATGTAAGGTGGCACACGATTTGTCTCCTTTAGGTCGACTATTAAACTGTGTTAGCTGGCTGCTTGTAACATGATATAAATCATAATTTTAAAGGTAGAATGTACATTAGAAGTCATCTACTCCAACTTTTGCATTTTACCAATGAAGGACTGAAGCCCAGAAAAGTTAAAGGACTTGTCCAAGGTTACACAAATAGAAAATGCACAGTTAAGATTTGAACCCAGATCCTCTGACTTCAGATCCAGTGTTTTCCAATACTCATCATTTGTATACTATCTTTCTTCAAAGATCGGCCCAAGAACTATTTCTAGGCTTCCAAGGCAATGATCATGAAATGTCTTGGACTCTAATTCCTCTTTCCCCCATTTCCCTTTCATATATAGGAAGGAAACAAGCATTTATTAAACATCTACTATGTGCCTGATACTGTGCTAAGCACTTTGCAAATATCTCATTTGATCCTCACAACCCCTTGGGAAGTAGGTGCTTTTATTATTTTATTTATTTTTATTTTTTATTTCATTCATTCATTCATTCATTTATTTATTTATTTATTTATTATTTTATTTTATTATTTTATTATTCCCATTATAGTTGAGGAAACTGAGGCAGAGAGAGGTTAACAAGTGTCTGAAGCCAAATTTGAACTCAGGTCTTTCTGCTCTAGGCCCAGTTCCTCCATTTATCATGGCACCTCTCTCTCTCCATATGCATTCTTTATTCTTCACTTTATCGTTCAAGGCTCTACACAACCTGTTACTCTTCTGGCTTTATTTGACAACTAAATCCCTCTATGTACTCCAGCCAAACTGGGCTAATTGCTGCCTCTATAAAAATCCCATGTTTCTCTGCCTCTGGGTCTTTGCTCACACTATTACTTGGAATGCCCTCCCCCAGTCTTGTTAAAAAGTCCTTCTAAGATTCAACTCAAATGCCACCTCCTCCTTTACTGCTCAGCCAGAAATGACCTTTTACTCATCTTGTACCTGGCACCCTGCACAAATTTTTAAACTTTAATGAACTTATTATGTCCTATGTTGTATTTGAGTTATTTTTATATGTTTAAGATGTTTCTGCACATATTAAACTTTCAAAGATGACTAATGAATGGAAGGACTTTCGTTGATGGGTTTCCAAATCTGTTCACAATAAAGAAAAGTCTCCTGAGTTGGTAATACATATACATTTGAGTCTCTCTACAATATGACAGAATTTGATGAAGCTATATTTTATCTTTATGCTCTTTTTAAACCCCTATCGGTATAGCACAGAATATGAACACAAAAAATCAATATGGTAATGATGAAAGCAACTCCAGGTGTGGATAAAATCAATTTAATGGATTGAAATTTAGGGTTTGTAAAGACATAGAAATCTGTGGTGAATATGTACATTATAAAATAAAATTATTGACCTTCACATAAGATGATGACCTTGACCCATTTTCAATGGAATATAGAAAATGAATTATAGGCTCCAGATGGAATAGCACTAAGATCTTGTAGACACAGGTCAGGAAAAGGGCAGGACACTCAGACCTGGGAAGGCATAGAATCTTTGATGGATGTTAATGAGAACTCATACACAGTAGATGAGATTAGCTGTCTACGAGAAACCTTCCCAAAAGTAATTTGGAGACATCTTATTGGAGATTCAAGTGTCTCCCTAAATGTCATGAGGAAGCAATCTAAAATGCAATCATTGGAAAATAAGCTGCAAACTGGAGTATTGTAACATACTATGAGACCATGTTCAAATGAAGAAAGGTGATGTTAAAATGACAAGGGCAAACAGAAGATTCTGGTGGTGATCAGCTGGGAATACTGAAAAAAAAAAAGGATGCTATAGAAGCAGCTTAGCTAGTGTTTCTCCAACACTCTCCAGGAGAGAGACATAACTTACAATTATGGTGAATTCTACAGTGGTGGCATGAAATAATAATGAGCATTTATACAATGCATTATAAATGCAAAATGCTTTACATATATTATCTTATTCATTCTTTGCTATAAGAAGTGCTAAAGCAGAAAATATTTTTCTTTGTTTTCATTTTTGCAGGGTATAGACATATGACTTCTGTGTGGGGAACTTGGAGTGGAAATCCCAGCTATTGATGCAGATTGTCACTTTGTGAGTAATTTATAGGGTTTTTTTTTTTTTTTTGAGGCAATTGGGTTAAGTGACTTGCCCAGGGTTATTCAGCTAGTAAGTGTCTGAGGCCAGATTTGAGTTCAGGTCCTTTTAACTTCATGGCTGGTGTTCTACCCACAGCACCACCTAGCTGCCCCTAATTTATAGTTTTTAATATTTGACTAGATCACTGAAACATCAAATGACTCCCCCAGGACCACACAGTATGTATTCAAAATAGAATTTGGATCTAGGTCTTCTTGATTCCAAGTCCAGCCTCCTCTCCATTATTCCATGCTACCCATCAGTATGAATTTTATTATCTTCATTTTCAGGTAAGAAAATTCAGTTTTAGAGAGACTAAATGACTTGCCTGATTAAGTGGAAGAGAGGGATTTGAATTTAGGTGCTCTGTGAACTCTCTTCTATATAACATTGCTACTCTATCACAGTTATCTACATTTTCTGTTCAGGCCAAATTGGTGTTTTTTGCTGTTCTGGTATTTAGCATTAATTTCCTGTTTGTATCTGCACAGGCTGCCCTCTCCTTTTCTTAAAACATACTCCTTCCCACTTCAGTTATTAAAATTCTTAGCTTCATTCAAGAGTTAGTTCAGGGATAACCTGCCATGTGAAGCCTTTCCTGATCTTCCTACTTGTTAATGATTTCTCCCTCTTCAAATTTGTTCATATTTACTAATATATACCATAGATAACATGTTATATCTTGCAATATCAAGTTTCTTGAGGGTGGGTACTTTTAAATTTTGGATCCCTAGCAGCCTGTTTTGTCCATCACATATACTTAATAAATGTTGTTTGAATGACTAAATTTACCAGCTGTGGTGAAATGAAGACTTCTTGTAGCTATTTGCCTTCCTTTCTTTATAATTCTACATCCAGTAAACACGCTCCTGATCCAAATTGGTTTCTTAAGTAGGTTTTTCCTACTGGGATGAAAATGTACTGACCAATCGATAGGAACTTTACAATTTATTTGGCATTTTAATTTCTCATTGTAAATTAATAAAATGACATTCTGGTTTATAAATCAGTCCTATGAGTATGGGTGTGCAAGTCAATTCATCAGGGCCTGATCACCCCAGGTGAACTAATAAAATTGAATTTCTGAACCTGCAAACTGGAGGACAAGACCCTGAAAACTGTGGCTGTAGAATGTTATAGCTGGAAGGAACTTCAGATACAATTAAATTCGACCTCTATATTTTGAAGGTGAGGAGACTGAAGGTCTGAGAGAGAGAGAGAGAGAGAGAGAGAGAGAGAGAGAGAGAGAGAGAGAGAGAGAGAGACTTTTCACAGAACTAGACAATGGCAGAGTTGAGACATCAACAAGTTACCTGATACCTTCTCCAGGGTTTCCTTTGGGTCATAGTGACCAAAGAGAGGCTTAGCCTAACCGGTCAATTTCACTTTTTTCAACTACAAAATCATATATATGCTTTGTACTGTTCATCATTGATGATTATGATTCATCTATAGGCTTCTTCTTTGTTTCTCACTTACCGACACTGGTTAAAAATAGAAAAAAGTGAAGTATCAGGGGATGCTCAGATTTGTCTCAAAGAAATCTGTGTGTTCTGCAAAGTGATTTCAAATGATGGTCACTCAAGGGTGCAAAATTAACTGTCACCTTCAGTAAGTGGCCCTAGAATGTCAGCGTCATTGATACTCTTTGCCTTGACTGCCTGAGCTAATGCAGAATAAACTTGTTTTGATAGATGTCTTGTTGGTTTTTCTGCCCATCAAATGGGGAAGTCTCTCCACACTATACTCTATCTTCCATGCAGCTATCAAAACTGTCTTCCTTGATTGCAAAAATGACCCCTAATCAATAAACTCCAGTGGCTACCTAAAATCTCAGGGATCAAATATAAAATCCTGTTTGACTTTTAAAGACCTTTATAATCTGGGTCTTTCCTACCTTCCCAGTCCTCTTACACTTTATTCTTATCTATATAATCTACAATCCAGTGATACTGGCTAACTTGATTTTCCTTGAACATGATTCTTCATCTCCCAATTCTGAGCATTTTCAGTGGCTACTCCCTACACCTGGAATGTGTTTTCTCTCAATCTCTGCTTCCTGCTTTATCTGGCTTCCTTCAAGTCTCAGCTAAAATCCTTCTGCAAGAAGGCCATTTGTAATTTTATATGACTTAGGCCTGAAAGGGTGTTTGTAACATTTTATTTCAGAGCTGAGTTTAAAAAAAAAAAAAGAAATGTTTGTTAAAAATCTCCTCACAAAAAAGCTTGTCTGGGAAAAGTATTCTTTAAAACTGGAGACATGTCTTCCCAAAAGCTTCTGTTCCAATTCACAGCACTTATTGTCCTGATCTCAGAGCTCAGTCACAGTGGCGTGAAGCTCTTCAAAACTAGTCTAATGACTTTGAAGAATTTGCTTTTTGCTAAGTTTGGTGAACTTAGGACTGCGATTTTTTTGAGATTTCTAACAAATATGTCTTTTTAAAAAAAACTAAGCTCTGAAACAAAATGCTTCAAAGACCTTTTCAGGCCATTAAACTCAGGCCATCTCTCTGAAATTACCTCCACATTATCCCATAGCTATCCACATTTTCCCTCTCCCATTGGAACATGAGACATTTTAGGGCAGGAGATATATGTTTGCCTTTCTTTGAATCCCCAGGGCTTAGTACAGTGATTTGCATATAGCAAGTACTTATTATATTCTTGTTGACTAATCAAGGACATTCCATGATAAGCTTGATTCACTCTCTGATGCTTACTACCTGAGAGACCTTGGGCAAAACACTTAACTTTACTTGATCTCAGTTTCCTCCTGTGTAAAATGAAAGTGATGGAATAGATGACCTCTGAGATCCTTTTTTTTTTTTTTTTAAAGAAACACAGCAAGTAGTTTGTTTCAATCTGCATTCAGACCCCACAGCTCTTTCT
>CM053586.1:150866655-150892874 GCA_028646515.1 Pseudochirops corinnae | reverse complement strand
TCTTCTCAAATGGAGATTAGTCTCCAACCATAAACAAAGTACATTCATTTGGTCAATCACAGAGCACAAAAAAACCTCAAAGGCTTCCTACCCCTGAATCTCAAAAGGGGCAGGAGAGCACAAAAGGCCATCCACCCTTAAGTTACAACAAGGTTAAGCTCAGCATTGAATACCCAAGGAAGGGGCCTTCTTTCATCTTTACTGAAGGCAAGCCCTCAGCAATCTCAGTTCTTGGGGAGACAAGGTTCCACAAAGCCATAGCCAGTGTCCTCATCAAGTCACTCTCTGCCTGTAGAACAGTCCCAGAACCCCTGAAAACATCAGCAAGGCCTTCTTACAGGATTTCTGTGCAGGTACCATAAGAAAATCCTCCTTCAGGGCTTCTAAACTGACAGCCAGGTTCCAGGACCTCTACAACAGCAGCACTGTCCTTCTCCATCAGGTGAATCTGACAAAACAACATCAAAACAGACAGACAAAATACTGGCATTACAGCCATGCCTCCTCAGTCCTTGGCAGCTCCAGGTAGCAGTTCTCAAAAGTCCTGGGCAGTTCCAACGGACTCTTAGCAGTCTTCCTCTCAGCAACTCAGGCTCCACGATACTGGATACTGCTGTCCCAAAGTCCTTCTGGCCTTTACTAGGCTTGGGCCTCTCTCCCAATTCATGGCTCCTCCCAGTTCAGCCCTCTCTCTTCACGTCAACAAGTCCATCCCACAAGTGGGATTCATAAGCTCTGGGTTTTAACACTCAACCTAAAAACAAGCCAATACAGGGGCATCTCCAAATTCCATTACCAATACACCAGTCACTCAGGTATGTTATTTCTGTGATCTAGGAGATGCAGAATTTCAGCTTTGGATGGGGACTCAGAGTTTATCTAAGCACAAACTATAAATTAACAAGAATCCCCTTTACAAAAACCCAATAAGTGCTCATCCAGCCTGTTTTAAGACTTCTTTTTTTGGGGGAGGGGGAAAGGCAAGGCAATTGGGATTAATTTGCTCAAGGTCACACAGTGAGTGTGTCAAGTGTCAGAGGCCACATTTGAACTCAAGAACTCCTGACTCCAGGGCCAGTGTTCTATTCACTCTGCCACCTAGCAACCCTGAGACTTCTGCTGAAAAGAAATGTACCATCTCTTGAGATGCTCATCCCACTTTTGGGATTATTAAGAAGTTTTTCCTTATATCAGGCCTATTTCTGTCACTTTGTAACTTTTTCTATTGCTGCTTATTCTGTCCTCTGGATCCAAGCAAAAATATGTCTAATTTTTCCTTTGTGTCATGGTCCTTCAAATACTTAATGAATGGTATCAAAAGCCTGCTAAATCCTTTTAATCTTTGACTCAAAAGTAACAGCTTCAATATTTTAATTGTTTTTATTAAGAAAACAATAAAATAAGATAAAGCTTAGAATTGGATCATGTGACCCTTCCCAGTTTATAATGCCTTTTACTCTGTGTGATTGCCATCCTCTTAGATCTAACTTGGGCTCAAAACATTTTTCTTGAATACGACCTTTGTAAACGTGGCCTTTTTCTTAGAAAGTTTGCTTTGTCTGACAACCATAGCTACTGTGTGTATTGTCATAGTACCTTTTATTTTGAATTTATAGGAAATCTTTGCCCTGCACATATTGCACCACTTTGTGAGGCTGTGATTTGCTGTACTTATATCAGTAATTTCAACAGGTTTGGGGGACTTTTACCATATTGGTGACAGTGTTGTTAGCATAAAGAGAGGGGTCAGCCTAGATTTTTTCTGTTTCTTTTTTTATACTTCTAAACAGTTACTAATTCTACCTTTTCACTGTCTCCTGTGTTTTCTCTCTTTTCACAACTGCAGTCAGGTAGTCAGGGAATAGAGTGCTAGGCCTGGAATCAGGAAGACTTGAAATAAAATCTGACCTCAGACACTTACTAGCTATGTAACTTTGGGCAAGTCACTTAATCTCTGTTTGCCTCTGTTTCCTAATCTGTAAAATGGGGATAATAATGGCAACGACCTCTCAGGGCTGTTGTGAAGGTCGAATGAGCTAAAAAAGTGTTTAGCACAATGTCTGAAACATGGTCTACACTATATAAAAGTTATTATTATTATTACTGTTTTATTTCTGATCCCATTGTGGCTATTTTAATTAAGGCTTTTTTCTCATCTCCTACACTATTTGTAATTATCTTTAAATTGGTCTTCCTTCCTCTATTCTATCCCTTTTCCTTACCCCATTCTCCGTACTGCTGCCCATATACATTTTCTAATGCACAATTATGATGCTACCGTTTCTCTACTCAAATACCTTCAATAGCAAATATGGGGGCTGAAGGGAATAAAAGCCTAAACTCCTAAATCTAGCATTCAGGGCTCTCCATTTAGTGTCAAGCTATCAGGTCAACCTGATGTGTAATCCCATCAGGAATATTTATGATCCCCTTTGATTATCCTATGATCTTCTCATGTCTTTGCTTATGTCCTCCCACCTGCTGTAAATTTTTCCCTGCAATCTCCCACATTTACATTTGTGTTTATCCCTCCATTCTTTCAAGATCTAGCCCAGATAACCTTTTCTGACATTTTCAGGTGTAGCAGGTGTCTCTCTCTGTGTCTCTGTTTTTCTCTCATAGCTCTTTGCCCAGGGCTGCTCTATTCACTTAATACCTTTATCTGTTTCTATGGCTTAAATTATCCCCTCTACATAGATGATTTCCACTCCTATATTTCTACTTTCTAGTCTTCCAAAGTGGTTTTTGTCCTCTATACTGTACCATCTCTTCCAATTGACTGATGGGTGTTCATTTGGAACAAAGTTTACACCCATCTGAATTGTCCTTAAAACTCATCTAAGTACAGTCATTGTCTATATGTTTTCCCCATTTATTAGAATGTAAACCATTTGGCAGTATTATGTATTGGATCTGCCTTTGTATCCCTAAAGTAAAATCTTTCATATAGCTTTTTACAGTGTATGAAACTAATAAGCATTTTTTGAGTTGAAAACACTTGGCAATCCATTGGGCACATTCTAAACTGTGTTAATGAATATAGTACTCTCTGGGGTTCTAGCTGCTTTGTAGTGAAGCTGTGACTGTGTGGACAATAGCATCATTTGTAAAAAAGGCGTCAATTATTTATGTTTGGTGCATATGATAGCTGCTATTCCTTGTGTATCAAGGTTGGCAAAGTGCTTTATAAACATATCATTTCATGCTCACAATAATCCTGTGAGATATGAAGTGCAGGAATTATTATCACCAATTTGCAGATGAGCCTCATTGAGATGAAGTAACTTGCTGCTGCTGATGTAGCTAGTAATGACTGAAGCCAGAATTTTAACTCAGGTCACTGAACAAATTATAGTATTCTTTTCACTCATCATGATATCAGGAGCTATGTTAAAGGCAAAGTATGTTGGTGGAAAGAAAGAACGCACCCCAGAGAAGAAGCACACAGCTGACACTGGATTAGCTTTGAAATCTGTGATAATAATAATCAAGAAAGGGGTTTAACTAATTGGTATTGTGAGTTCTATAGAGACAGTGTGAATAAACTCTTGAAAATAGGGGAAAAATGGCACCTATGAGGATGTGGGCTAGAACTAGCCCCTTGACACCTGGGTTAGAATAATACCACAAAGGGAGAGCTAGGTATTTGGTGGTCCCATGGATATTTCTGAATAGGGGCAAAACAAACCATGGAGTTATTATTGGGAAGCATGGATTTTGTTTCTTGGAGTACTTGGCTATTATACACATTTTAAATAAAAAACTGAAAACTTTGGGCACACAAGAGAGATTCTGGAGAAATATGATGATCATTTCACCACAGATATCAAAGATATCATTTAGAAGTTCATTAAGTATCACAAGGCGAAAAAGAGCTTATATAAGAATGACTTAAAAAACAACCACCATGAAATAAGGAAAAATAATTCTAGAAGTTGCTTTTTATGGTGGTGATTTAGGCCAGGCAAGAACATACTATACCTCCTAGTATAATTTTTAGCTCCTTAGGAACTAGGATTGTCTCATTTATTTTCACATCTCCACCAGTAACTAGAATGGACTGGGAACTTAGTACATTTAAAAAAATAATAATGAATGAGTAAATTAATAAATGAAGTAATAATGACCAATAAGCCTCATTTCCTTAGCAGAATTTAAATAGGTATCCTTTTTTGGGGGCTACATTTTTCATTATCTTTCTTTAAGGGAAAAGTGATGATTTTCACAGAATAATTTAATTTTAGAATAAAAAAGTTATAGTTTGAATACACCAGGAATGGGCAATTATTTTAAACCTTATATAGATATTTTACAGAGCTGAAGATGTTTGTTTTTATTGCATTTTCTGCTTTTTATTTTTATTCCTAATGGTTAGCACGGTACTTGGCACATGACAAACACTTAATAAATGCATGTTGGTTGATTGATTGTGTTGTAGTGATCAACTTCCTCCGGAAAGGCAAAGAAAAGCAAGGTTAGCAATAAAGACTCTACAAGTTTATACAGTAATCAGGGATATTGGCATATAATCAGTACAAAAAAAATTAATCAAGGAAAAGACTTCTGGTTTTAACTTTTTCTACTTTACAATGATGTTCTTCTGGGAGACAGTATTGATTAAATAATTCTTTTGTATTAAATCAGGGCTGCATAAATAGAACAATTTGGTACTGAGAGGGTCTCCTTATTTTCTGACTGAGTTAGCCATTTTTTCCAATAGTCAGTTCTTAAATAAAAAAAAGTATTTGTTCCCAAGTTCTTTCTTTCCTCATCATTTATTCCCCTTGGGAATCTTTATTCAAATAACTCCAGAAGTAAATACAGTCCTATTGAGTCACATATCAGAAGACACTGTATAAAATGTATCATAGAACTAGCCTAAGATATTATTAAACACATATTCACATCTTAGATACTGAAAGACAAAGAGGAAAATCCTGCTTTGATATTAGTTTACCGCTCCCAAGCTTCCCCTCTCGTTATTAATCAGACTTGACTGCATGGAACACTTGTGCTCTGTCATTCTTTTATAAAAGCTGCCATTATCTGAAGATGGATATGCCTTTTTTCCTCCCTCTTCTTCCAAAAGACACATTCTCAATCTCAATCTCTCTCCCACAGCATATGCACTTATCTTTGACTGTTGTGCACCAGAGGAGAACATTCATCCCTATTTCTTTGTCTCTCAAGAAATGTGAGACAAGTGTTTTCTTCTTATTTCTTTCTTCTTTTATCTTTTTTTTTGTTGCTTTCCTAGAGCCTCCCTTTACCATGTCAGCCATAGGGACATCCACTATTAATGGCAAGGCAGTGACAGTCTTTAAGTTACCCTTTCTGTTCCAGGGCAGCTATTCAGGATCCTGAAAGCATTCCATACCTGGTTTTCCATTTCTAGACTCACATCTTTACACTTCTCTCTTTTCAGAAAATTTCAAAAGAAGACAAATATAACCAAATAGGATCAGACTTCCAAACAACAAAATTACACAGATTTGCCCCCATTTCTATGAGTGGCACCCAGTTTATATAATTCCTGATTTATAGGTCTGCTTTGGAATGAGTACCACTTTTGGTTTAGAGAGATAATATAGCTGTTGTAAGCCCCTAAAGTGGCTTTGTTTAGTTCAGAAAGAGAGACATAGTCTCTACCCTAGCTTGTGTTATTTGACAAAGATCTCCCCAGCTGCTTGCTTTTCAGTTCAGTAAAGCTGATCAATAGCTTTCAAAGTTATGTTGGGGAACCAACATGCAACTCAGAATATCATTTTGTGTACTAGAATGGAAATGACTACCTTAAAATGTAACGGTACTAGGGACAAAGGTTTATCTAATTAAAAAGGACAACCAAGGATTAGTGACATATTTTGCAACGGAAAAACCAAGAATAGGAGTATTTTGAGCAAGAATTAGAACAAAAGTTGAAGCCATGTTTATGTAAAATAGCCACTGTTTCTACAGGTGTATGTATATGTTTGTGTGTATTGTACAACAATCAGTCAAGAAAGATTTATTAAGTGCCTACCATATGCTCAACTCTGTGCTAGGCACTGGGGATGCAAAGACAAAAATGACAGTTCTTGGTTTCAAGGATGTTACATTCTTATGAAAGTTTATTTGCATCATCATTGTTCAGTTGTTTTTTCGTCATGTCAGACATATTGTGGCCCTATTTGGGGTTTTTTTGGAAAAGATACTAGAGTGGTTTACCATTGCCTTCTTCAGCTCATCTTACAGATGAGGAAACTGAGGCAAACAGTTTTAAGAGCCTTGGCTAGGATCCTATAGCTAGTAAGTGTCTGAGATCAGATATGGACTCATGAGGATGATGTTCCTTTCTCCAGGCCTGGCAGTCTATTATTCATTCTACCACCTAGCTGCCCTTATATATTTATATACCACTCAACTTTTAGAACAGGAGCTTCTTAATATAGGAAGCAAACCATAATTATATAAAGTAGTGAATAAGCAATTATTAAACAATTTTGTAAAAAAATACATATATATGTATATATATATGTATGTATGTATGTATGTATGTATGTAAGTAATCTTATGGTTGGGGCTGTGATTTCATTGATGTGGGGGAACGCTCAGAGTAGAAACTCTAGTCACTGACACAGATTAGAAATTTATTTGTAGCTTATAAATCTAAGAGTGCTCTCTAGAACACTGAGAGGTTCAATGATTTTCCCAAGGTCATACAAGTAATATATGGCATAGAAGAAAGAACACTGACTCTGTAGTCAGAGGACTTGGGGTCATAAGTCATTTAATATCCCTGGGCCTCAATTTTTCCATATTTAAAATGAGGGTAATGGACAAGGGACTTCTGAAGTCTCTTCTAGTTCTGAGTTTATGACCTTGGAAGAACGTATGTGTCAGAGACAGGACTTGAATTCAAGTCTTCCTAACTCCAAAGCTGGTCCTTTATCTCTGTATGTCACACTAACTCTCATAATCACAAATATAAAAATTTGTGTCAGAGGAAATTAGTGATCTATAAAGGAAAGAAAAATCTTGTGAGCACATTATTAGATTTTTGTTAAAAAGTTGTATACAGCATTCTACAGGGTATGAAGCTAAGCCAACTTCATTTCATAAGATAGCAAGGACAGAAGGTAAAGTCAACAAGTTTTTAAGTACTTACTCTGTGCCAGGTACAATGGTAAATTCTGGGGATACAAAGCAATTCAGAAAAGAATTCCTGCTTACATGGAGCTTACAGTGCAATGGGGGAGACAATGTAGATACAAGACATACACAGGATAAATTGGGAATGATCTTAGAGGGAAAGCATTAGTATTAATGATGACCAAGAAAAACTTTGTAGAAGCTAGGATTTTGGCAGAGATCTGAAGAAAGCCAGGGAAACCAGGGGATGGAGATCAGGAAGAAAAGAGCTCCTTGTTTTGGGGACAAGCAAGGAAATGCATGGGGTTGGAAGATGGTATACTCGTGTAAGAAATAGCAAGAAGGCCAGTGTCATTGGACTGAAGAATACATAGAGGGGGAGAGACACAAGAATATTGGCAAGGTAGGAAGGGGCCAAGTTATGAGGGGCTATAAAATCTCAACATAGGATTATATATTTGATCTTGGAGGTAATGTAGTTTAGTTAGACCTATTAACTATGTTAATTTCACTATTAAAATATGCCAACCTAGTTATTTAGTCAATAGGAAATATGAGAGCACATGTAGGAGGTAATATGGGGAAGTGGAGAATGCGTTGGCCTGGGCATCTAGACTTGATACTAATCTTAGGTTTGTCATTAGCTACTATTGCTGACACTGGACATGGTACATCATCTTTCTAGTCTTCAGATACCTCATCTGCAAAATCAAGGGTTGAGCTAGGTCACATTGTAGGTTACTTGTAGTTTTCAAATGGGCAGCAAAGTGGTGCAGTGGATAGAGCACCAGCGCTGGAGTTAGCAGAATCCTAGTTCAAATCCAGCTTCAGACACTTCCTAGCTGGATGACCTTGACCTCTGCCTCATTTGCTCATCTATAAAATGAGCTGGAGAAGGAATGTCAAACCACTCTAGTGTCTTTGCCAAGAAAGCCCCAGAAAGGGTCACAGAGGGTTGAACTCAACTGAAATGACAACAACAGTTCTCAAATGCTATGATTCTATGCATAAAGATATAATTTTTCCATATCCATAGACTGAAAAAATTGATTTTAAAGTTAAAACCACTCATGAATAAAAGGTATACCACCAAGTCATTTTAGAAAAATGTTTTAACAATTTTTCATTTTATGAAAGGAAGCCAACAACTAAACGGAATGAAAAATAACAGCCAGAATACAATATAGAAAAGAAAAACAAATGGGAATTTAATAGTGAATATGTGGGATGTATAGACGAGGGATTGGGAAGGACTAAATCTCACCTCAAATATGCCCTTGAGAATAAATTTTAGTTTGGAGGACTTAAGAAACAGCAACCAAATAATGGAAAGAGCTTGCAGAAGTAAGTGACAACCATTTAGATTTTCCTATGGGTATGGTGGTGCTG
Organism: Pseudochirops corinnae; assembly: GCA_028646515.1. Classification (NCBI taxonomy): domain Eukaryota; kingdom Metazoa; phylum Chordata; class Mammalia; order Diprotodontia; family Pseudocheiridae; genus Pseudochirops; species Pseudochirops corinnae. The sequence continues at coordinate 150,884,354 of CM053586.1, read as the reverse complement.
GTAGGGATTTATATCATCTGTTTTTGTCTCCTTTACAATCACCCAACCATTACCCTGGTTCAAGCTCTCATTACATCTTCTCAGAATATTTTAATAGCCTCTGCATTAAGTATGTCACTTTGACAATCAGTTCCTAAAGCACAGGTCTGGCCATATTACTTCTCTGTTTAAAAAGCTTCAGTGGTTTCCTGCAGCCTATGGGGAAAAATACACTCTTTTATCTGCCCTTCAAAGGCATTCACAGTTAAGTTTCATTTTATCTGTCCAGGATGATTACACATCAGTCTCCTTCCTTCCTCTACTCTTTAGAGTCAAACTAGCCTATTGACTTGTATCCCGTACATATTTTGTCTCTTGCTGCCATTCCTTTTCACAAACTCTCTACCATGCCTGAAATGGTTTCCTAGCTCATTTTGCCTCTTCTACCCACATGTTTCCTTCAAGTATCATTTTCCTACGTGAGGACTTTCTTGTTTTTTCAATTATCAGTGAGCTAATCACCCACTCCAAGCCTTTTTTTGTATTTGACACATTTTTTTTTCCTGTGTCAATATTTGTTTCCCCTTAGTAGAATGTAAGCCCCTTGAAGCTAGGGGGCAGCTAGGTGGCTCAGTGAATAGAACACTGGCCCTGAAGTCAGAAGGATCTGAGGAATCTATAGAGCCCTAGTGGACTGCCAAGAAAAAAATTACATTTTCCTATACCTTGCCTTCCCCCCTCAAAAAAACCAACTAACCAAACAAAAAGAATGTAAGCCCCTTGAAGACAAGGGCTGTTTTCATTTATTTATTTATTTTGGTCCTGGTTTCAGGGGTGGGGAACCTGCAAATCTCTAGGTCCTCAATTATGGCCCTTTGACTGAATCCAAACCTCATAGAACAAATCCACTTAATAAAAGGATTTGTTCTGTAAAACTTGGACTCAGTCAAAAGGCCACACCCCAAAAGACTGAGAAGGCCACATGTGGCCTTGAGGCTGCAGGTTCCCCACTGCTGCTTGTACCTAGCAGGATATTTCACATAGATCAGGCACTTAATAAATGCTTCCTGAAGAAATGTATGCCACTGTACCGCTTTTTGGTGAAGATACATTATTCCTAACATTAACTGACATAAGGATTATCAAAAACGATTTTGATTTTCTTTGTTTTGTTTTCTCCTTTATCCAGGAATTTAAAGTGCAGTAGCTCTACCAACTCACTGACAGTAGAAAGATACTCTTATAAAAAGAAAGTGGCTTGAATGTGATATTGGAGGATTTTTTTTTCTGTTAGCCTCATTTTAATTTAAATCTCATAAAATGTCAGCACAATCATCTAATTATGGGTGAGAAGGTAGGGATGCCTTCGGTTCAGCTATAAGATCTAATCTTCCTGGCCAGGGGGCCTTCAGTGTGAACTTCTGCTCCATCTTTCTAGTTACTGCATGAATGTTTTCAGAGGCACATCTTCCATCTGTAGGTGGCAGTAAGTTATTGCTATTTTTTTTTGTTACACAGCCTAGTATAAGAAAAATTAAATCCACACTAGAGAAACTGAATGTTGTTCTACCTCTGGGCCAATAGAAATAGCAATAAACATCAGAACTCCTCTGTAGAACTTTGATATTTTTTCTTCTTTTTCCATTTTAATTTGATGGAAAATTGAAACATGTACATACATATGCCATATGCCTATGTATGTATATATGTATATTGTGTACTTGTGCATATGTGTGTATGTATACATATATACATTCATGTCACATATACACATCACACACATATAATCTGTGGAGTGTTAATACTCAAAATCCTCCAATAGATCTGTGATCTCATCAATGGAAGTATTTTCTTCAGTGGTGCACATCACATCTAATCTCTGCTTGCCTGTCCTGTATAACTCAAGTCAGGGTTAATGGTTTGTTAATATCAGGCTAAATGTAGTTACAAAGAGGGTATCCAAGGTTATCTGAAAATCAGTAGCTCATAAAAACACTCTGTTTTTTTTCAGGTAGATATTATACAGAGCTAGCTAAGTTCATGCCCCATAGGCTGACATCCTGTTTATATTAAAGTCATGGCATTTTTCTTTCAGGTACATGAATATGACAGATCAAAGAAATCATCTTCTTGATTTTACAACAAAGATTTCTCTCTAGATCAGTCATAACCATCTGATCCTTGCAGAACAGTCTACAAAATAACAAGAAATAAAAAGCCTGAGCAGAGTAAAGTATTGAATTTTTGTCCATTTCTGCTTTGTCTTTTGCTTTGTGGAAGTTCTTGTGCAAAACATGCTTCCTTACAGATGGAAACCACTTGTCCTTACCATTAAGGGAAACATCAGGACCCAGAGAAGATTTGTTGATGCTGAAAGCAGACTTTATAATTGAGCTTGCAGTCTTGAGCTAGCCACACTGTAAATCCAAATCCTGACTGCAAAAATGGAAAGAAGTGCTTCCTCCCACCCCCACTTGCCTCTTTTAGCATGTAGACGATTAAAACAACAGTAATAAGACCTCTTTGTAGTTCAGGGTTCTGGTTCATACCCCGTAGCCTGCTGTCATGGTTTTTTAAAAATTATAATTATTAAATTCTATATAACAGGAGAGCATTTTGCTTCTAGATATGTGTATGATAAATGGAGAACTCATCTTTGTTTTTTCCTTTACCCTGGAGAAGAAACACTTCTCTCCATTTTCTGACTTTCATACCTTGAATGCCCTCTCTCCCTCCTCCTGGTGCATAGAATCCTCCACTGCTCATTTAGATACCCCCTTCTAATGAGGCCTTTCCTGTCCCTCCTCAATTCCTTGCGTTCTATCTCTCAAAACTATCTTATAATTGTTTATATTTATTCTGTGTATGCTAATATATGAAAATATAATCATTTCCAAAAGAATATAAGCTCCTTGAGGGCGTGGATTGTTTCTTTTGTTTTCAAATCCCTAGTTTCTAGCACTGAGCAACTAATAAATAGTGGTTGTTTGATTGAATGATGGATTGTCATGTACAATGACAAAGGAAGGTGGATTTACAGTAATTCCGTCATCTTAACTGGATGTACGTTCTTTTTTTGGCCATATTCTTACAGCACGATGGCCAGGTTTTATAAATAAAAATTGACTCTGACAGTTATCGCTTAATCTTCCTGTTATATTCCCCTAGCCCCCAACCAAATATATTAAATCCTCCCTTATCACAAAGAAAAAGTATTAAGCAAAACAAATCATGGTTTAACACTGTCTAACAACACCTGCAGCATTCCAGTGGAATATTAACTTCTTGAAGGGAAGGACTATTTTTGTTTTGCTTTGTATCACTAACACTTACCATGGTGCCTTGCTACATCCTAGACCCTCAATGTTTGTTGGATTGTATTCCATACTCACCTAAAAATTATAATTGCTACTAGGCCCATGGGGCTGGGACATTTACCTCTAGGCTTCTCCACTCAGTATGTTCTTTTTTTGGCCATATTCTTATAGCACGATGGCCAGGTTTCATAAATAAAATTGACTCTGAAGTTGGGGTAAGAACCCCATCCTTTCCATATCTTCATGAGAAATATAGTGTAAAAGAGATAGTTACTACCAAAAGACAGTCAAAGGAAAAAATGTCAGAATCAGAGACACTCACTTTATAAAGTTCCAAAGAGTCATCAATTCTGTCTGCTCAGTTGCTAATAAGGGGATTCTTTGTCATTTCAAAATTTTTGTTGTTTAGTTATTTTGGTCCTGTCTAACTCTTCACGTACCTTTTTGGGGTTCTCTTGGCAAAGGTAATGGAGCGGTTTGTCATTTCCTTTTCCAGTTCATTTTAAAGATGAGGAAACTGAGGCAAAAAGGGTTAAGTGTCTTGCTCAGGGTCATCCAGCTCCTGTCTAACACCTCATTTACACTTGGGTCTTCCTGACTCTAGACATGGCACTCTATTGACTGTGCCACCTAGCTGTGCATACCACAATAGGATCATTGGTTGAGAGCTAGAAGTGATGATCATAGAAGCTGTAAGATCAATCTCCTCATTTTACAGATGAAAAAACTGAGGCTTAAATGACTCACTCGCCCAAGATCTCTTAACTATTAAGTATCCGAGGAAGGATTCAAACTCAGGCATCTCTCACTCCAAAGCCAGCACTCTTTACACTTCTCCATCAGTGCTCAGTCATGCAATGTTGTCTAGAAGCAACTAAGGAGTTATCACCATTCCCAAAATGCCCAAGTGTTGAACCAGCACACAGAATTGGCATGAAGCAGGTAGGTATGCCCTGTGCGATACTGAGTGACCCTTGTCCAACCCCATCTCTTACTGAAGACATAAATTTGTCTCATCAATCCTTTATATGGGAACAGGATTGGTCAATTCCATGAACCAGAGACATTTTTGTTTACCTTATGGTCACTGTAAATATTGATTTCCTAGTTAGATCTTCGTATTACAATAGCTCACAAGAGTCTCCCCATGTTTCTTGAAATTCCTGATATTCTTGTTATTTTTTTAATAGTGCAGTTATATTCTATTACAGTCATATGCATATTGGTGCAGTCAGTCCTAAAGGTAGACATATTGTTTATAATTTGTTTGAAGTGAAAAAAAAGTGATTCTAAAAATATCTAGTATACGTGGGATGTTTATTTCTACCTTTTGGCTCTTTGGTATATATAACCAGTAATGGAATTACTCGCTTAGGGACTATAACAATTTTGTGACTTTTTTTTCTTGGCTCAACTTCAAATATTTTCCAGAATAGTTGGGTCGATTCACAGTTTCAGCAATGTAGTAAATATGTCTAGCTTCCCACAGCTTCTTCCACATTAATTATTTTTGTCTTTGAGATACCTTCTAACTTTTTACCAAGTCTCCATGGAAAAGCCACCTCAACAGTACACTATTTAAATCAATTTAGGAATATCTGAAGAAGGTATGTAACTCACAGTGAAACTTAATGGAAGTAGAGAAACTGGCTAATCCTAAAAAAAAAAAAATCTTCACATCTGTTTTTCTGCGTCTCTACAATAAAAAAACTGTTTTTTGTTTGTTTGTTTTTATAGTTGTCATAGAGACCAGGCTGAATGAATGCCTATTAGTTAGACACTAATGATGCCCATTGTGGGAAAAAGGCAAGTTTTGTACCTTGTTTGTAAACCACACCATTCGGTGCTGGATTTTACCAAGTATAAGTACTACCCATACAATGTACAACATTTCAATCAATTTCATTCATCTATTAGGGGAAAAAAGGAGAACTTAAAAACAAAGGGATTTTTGTCATCTCCATGGCTCTGTCTTGGATACTTTTCTGTCTGTTCCTTTAGGGCATCATTATATTTTGACACTCCTTTGTTTCCCCCCTACCACGTGACTAGGAATAGATTCTACAAAAGACTCACAAATATATGTACAAAAACAAAGTTACTGACATAATTTGTTCATAAAGGACATTTAATTTACAATAAGAAGGGAGTAGCTACATCACAATGTCATCGATGATAAAGAGAGCTCTTAAGTCTTTGTACTCCTGATTGCAAAAGCTGTTACCATTTGCTTTAGAATGGACTCTGACATAAATCTAGTTGTCCTCTGTTTCCACTACCTATTTTTGCAAATAGGTGGCAGAAAATTTCCAGATGGATTTGCCTAATGGATGAGAATGGAAGGCTAGGAATGGAGAAAGAAGGACTCATTTTCTCTTTTTTTCCATAAAGCGAACATAAAAAATAAATGTTCCTGGTGAGTTGGAATTTGGGTATGAGAAGCACGTGTGGGAGAAGGGTAACCTTTGATGTCAAGTTGATTTCTCATATCTATGTCTTCCAATTTCAGTTTGAATATTAGCCATGCGATCGACGGTGCCCTGTTCAACAAGGCTCCAAAGGTGAACACAGAATATTTCAGAGGCTTCTCAAAATTCTAATAAAAATCTGTCCTGCCAGATGACCCCTGATAAACTTCACTCTTCCTTTCTATGAAAAAAAATTCCCCAAGTTGGGCTCAGAAAAGGATGATGTTCACCACTGTTAGATCTCCAGTCAGCCATGTTAGGTACTTCTGGAATTTCATTGCCTTTTTCCCCTACTCTGCAGTTTTAGATGTTTTAGTCAGTAATGCAAATCTAACAGTTGCAGAACTCCAGAGAATAAGTCTGAACTAGGTGCACACTACATTAAATGTGCTTTTCGTTGGATACAAGCAATAAGTCGTCTATACAAGATGCATTAAATGTGCTTCTGGTTGGAAACAAATAATATATCGTCTATATAAGTTGTAGCACTGAACAGAAAAATTCAGATTGTGATGTCAGTGCCCAGTATGAAGATTATGGTTTGTACTTGTGATTATGTTGATCATTTCAATAGTTGCGTAAAAATTATATGACAATTTTTCATAATGGGATCGTACTTAAAAAATAAGATTGACATGGACATTTCTTCCTTTTTAATGACTTTGGAATCATCAACATTTACATAAAATGAATTGCACAGGTTAGAAACATTGAATGTCTTATTAATAAAAGTAGTAGCATTAACCTAGCTGTTCTGGGGTCCTGTTAAAGATGAGTTTGTTTTCTTTATAACACTCAGGTACTTGGCAAGAAAGCTATCCTTATATGATTGTGCAGGTTGCAGTCCTTCTGGCCAGTTGGCTTAATGAGAATGATAAATGTTCCATAGATTCACTGCAAAGAATTGGCGGATTCTGTAATTAATTTCTGGCTGCAAAGCTAGAGATCTCAGTTAAGAAACTGTAGGCCAATATTTCTGGATGCCATCACATTCCCAAATGAATGACTGTTCCAATGAAAGGTAGGTCATTTCTGGGAACTTGCTAGTAGTTCTTTGGAACATCACTAATGAAAATTAGATTTTTGTCCAACCTTTTCTTCCATTAATAGAGCCTTGGGAATTAGAAGAGTCCTCAGATGCTGTTTCTTTGTGGACCTCTCTGAACGCTCCAGTGACTGATTGCTGGACCGAGATTGACTTAGGATGTTGACTTGCTGAGAGAATAAGAGATAGCTAGACCAATTGGTGTTAAAAATATCTGACGCTAATGCCAAGCAATACAGATCTCCATGACCCAAAACAATGAAGCAAAACAGAGAAGATTTCCTATTTTCTACTTTGAGATTTGTTTCCCCATTTAAATCTGCCCATAATAGTAATTTTAGCCTGATTTCAACTGCTACAGGTGAAAGGTATCAAACAATGTGATTTTTCCTAGTCTTTGGTTCTCTAGTAATAAGAATGGTAGTTTATATTCTATAACGGTTTCAGATTTGCAAAGCACATCTGAACCTCACAACAATCTTATGAAGTGTGTGTTAAGATGCCATCTTTATTTTGTAGATTACAAAATCAAGTTGAACCAAGGTAAATGACTTCCTATGGTCACACAGATGAGAAATGTCAAAGGGCATCATTTCTTCCAGACCTCAACCCTAGTACCTTCTCTGCATTGTCATATTACACTTAGAGAAAGCCTCATCCATCATTTTGCAGAATATGTTCATGACTCATAATTATGTGGGTACCTAGGTGACACAGCGGATAGAGTGCCAGCTCTAGAGTCAGGAAGACTTGTCTTCCTGAGTTCTAATGTGACTCCAGGCACTGACCACAGGCAAGTCCCTTAACCCTGTTTGCCTTAGTTTATTCATCTGTAAAATGAGCTGGAGAAGGAAAAAGCAAACCACTACAGCATCTTTGTCAAGAAAACTCCAAATGGGGTCATGAAGAATCAGACGAATCTGAAAATGACTGAATAAAAACAACATATACATGTGCAGAATGCGATATATACACACCTGTATTCAAAGGCATGCTGGGGCCAGCTCATACCAGCTCATGGAAACCAACTGTTCAGTGTGAACATTTACATCTTAGAAATAGGCAAATGCTATAAATTAAGGCTTAATATTGTTTTGTTGATTGTCTGTTTTAAGAAGGTAATAGAGAAAATGTTAATAATGCAGATTAAACTTAAAAATGTGTCATGCATATATTTTTGTCCAGAGAATTGATTGTTAAACATTTACCAATATAAACCCTATCTATATTACTTTTAGTTTGTCTATAAAATGTGAAAACCTGGTTTCATACATTAAATGCAAAACATCAGTGCTTTCAATCAATACACATTCATTAAGTGTTGTAATGGTAATGGAAATCTGAAGATCTTCCCTGCCCCTTGGCCCCCTGATACACTTAAGTGAATCTGAGAACCTTCCTTGATTTGAAAATATGCTCTGCCCCCTAATGGGCTGAATGTGGTCACATGGAACCTGAGGAGGGAGGCTTGTTTTTCAGGAACACCCACATCTTGTTACTTTGTGTTTGGACAGTGGGTCAAGAGGGATGTGACATTCTCTGACTCAGGAGAAGGCTATACATACCTTGATGTGAGGTTTTGCTTTGGGGCTCACTTTGGGAAGAGTTGTGAGATTTGGCCAGATGAGACTCTGGGCAGCCATTGAGCCCCCATAGCTTTGAAAAGCCGGATGTTGGTGTTTCCCTCTCTGATAATTAACTAGGTATGGATGTAATGGTCAGACAGCTGGAAGCTCTGTGTGCTGATCTATTTCTCTGTCTGTACTTTTTTTTGTCTGCTTGTAACTTCTGTTTGTATTCTTTGAAGTTCAGGGTGCTGACTTTTTCCCTCTGAACTAGGTAATTGAGACATGTTTGATTAAAGTAAGATTGTTACCCCTTTTGAGTTGCTTTCCTTTAGAAAAGCAGATCTAAGAACCTGTGCTAGCAGCCATCCTGGTATGCTTGCTGCTACAAGGGCATGCTATATGCTGGTCGCATCCATACAAGAGTGAAATAGCCCCCTTCCACAAGTAGATTACTTTCTATTGATGGCAAGGACTGTACCTTAATTATCTTCATTTTTATGTAATATAACTCCTTGTGCAGAGTAGTTCTTTAATAAAAGTTTCTTGAATCTATTGTCTTTATTCCTTTGTCATTTTTCTAAATATAGGCCAAAATGATAAAGATCTTAGTCTATAGGTTTTAGCATTTTAGAATTGGAAGGAATCTTAAAGATCATCTAGTCCAACTCACTCAGGCAACTACCTGGCAAAGTGGGTAGAGTGCTGGAGTGGAGTCAAGAAGACTCATCTTCATGAGTTCGAATCTGGCTTCAAACACTTCCTAGCTGTGTAACCCTGGGCAAGTCACTTGATCCTGTTTGCTTCACTTGTTCATCTGTAAAATGAGCTGGAGAAGGAAATGGTAAGCCATTCCAGTATCTCTGTCAAGAAAACCCCCAAAGGGGTCATGAAGAGTCAGACATGACTGAAAAATGACTGAACAACAAATGCAACTCATTCACAAGAAGGAGGAAACTGAGTCCCAGAAAGAGGAAGTGATCTAGTCTAACATCAAGCAACCAATCAAAAATTATTTATTGAGTGCTTAATTATGTACCAGGCACTGTGCTAGGTCCTGAGAGTGCAATGATATAAATGAAATAGTTCCTTTCAAGGAGCATATAGGCTATAGAGGGAGATATCATAAACATTTATAGATATTTATAGAACAAACACACACTAATTTGGGGGCTAACTTATCAGATGTAGGGAGTCAGGAAAGGCCTGTTTGAAGAGTGAGAGCATTATAGGCAAGGTAAGGGAACAGAGAGGGATGTGATAGGTCATATGTGGAACAGCAATATAGTCAAGTTTGGCTGAATTATAGGATGAATGAGGGGAAGGAATGTAAAATATGCCTGGACATGCCCAATAGACTCAGTATGTGAAGGGCTTAAAAATTCAAATAGAGGCAATTTGTATTTGTTCCTTGAAGTCACAGGGAGTCAATGAAGTTTATTGAGCAGGGGAATGATGCAGTCACACCTGTGCTTTGGGGATATTTGCCAGCACTGTGGAGGATGGATGAAAAAAGGAAGGGATTGGAGGCAGAAGGATCAATTAGGAGACTATTGCAATAGTCTAGGCATGCTGTCTAATTCGCAGCAGAGCTGATATTAGAATCAGGTTGCCTTGATTTTTGGTCCAGTTTTCCCTGCTCCCTTCCCCCACTTTAGCATTCTGTCTCCCTGTTTCAAAGACTTGTGCAAACGAGGTCATGATTTTGATTCAAATCAGATGCCAGTTTATTCTCCTGTTACTTCCAAGTCAGAGAGAGAGCACCAGGAGATAGTGACCAAACCACTTATTCTTGCAGAACTATAACTTTTTCTTGGATGGAGTGAATCACTGATTTATAACTTGTGATTTAGGCTCAAAAACATTGACTTTGTATTCTGTTGTCTTTGTAGTCTATTATCACTGTTACCTTGGTCATCTCTCTTAACCTGCACATCTCAGTTTTCCCACTTGTAGAAAAGAAACAATGATCTATGTTACTGAAATACTTTGAGGCTTCACATTGAGATTTCCCCAGAATAAAGCCACTTGACTATTTTGGGAAACTATGGTGGCACTTTGTAATTTAAAGGTCGTAGTTTGCAAACCATGTAACAACTATAACTTTTTAAAAAACATTGGTAGAATTCTGTTTGAAGCCAATGATCTATTTTAACAATGCCCACTAATCCATATGCTCTCAAGTCTTTAACAAGACTGAACTTACAAATTCCCCCAAACCCAAGGCTTGGACAGGGAGGTTGGATTCATTTTCTCTTCATTTGCTAAGACAGGGCAAACAGCTTCTGGAAAGTTCATGACAAGGCACCTACACTAAATACATAATACAATTCTGTTTGGTGTCCCTCACCCCACCCCAATGACTCACTAATGAGTATAACCAAGAAGACCAATTTGTTCCCTTCCAATATGGCTTCTATTTGGCATAGTAAATAGGGTGTTGGAGCTGGAATCAGGGGGCCCCAAATTTGACTCCTGACTCAGACTTCAATATTCCTATTCCAAGTAGTTAGTATTTTCCTCATCTGTAAAATGGGAATAATAATAGCACCTATCTATATTATAGGGAGAGGTATATAAGACTTATCTCAAAGCACTTTGCAAACCTTAACTATTGTTATTATTGCAATGCTAAAATATGTTTAATATCTCCATTTGAGAATTTTGTAAACTCAAGCAAAATGATGTCTTCTTATTTTGGTTTCTCTTTTCCTTCTGTGCTCAAATGCTTGCCTGCAGTCTCATTTTGAGTATGCTTAGAACCATCCAGCCACGTGGACTCTGTGGCTCTAAATATATGTAAAAAAAACTCAGAGCAATTAACACAATTTGTCACAACTCTTGGGTGCATCAATGTGATCTGCAAAGAGTAAACACTCTCAGTTTGAAGGAGGAACAAATGCTCTGGTTATGAAATAAACAGATCTGAGCAAATCATTCCCCGTTGAAAAGCCCATTAGTAAAGAGATTTAGGAAGGGAAGCAAAAGTTAAGTGAAAATATTTGTGGGTTACACTTTCACCTGCTTGTGCTCTGAACTGAAGAAGGATGTGCTAAGGGAAATGTTAGCATTCAATGAGAAAGGGAAAGAAAAGATAGTTTTCATATGGGACTTAAGCCAGAGAGGTCTCTTATGCCCGGGAAGATCAATCAGGCTAAATGAGTTCTCCATGTGTTATTACCTAAGGGCAGAGCAAATTGAAGATGAGATCCCCGTCACTGCTGCCCGCTGCTGCCACCCCCTCTCCCCCCACTACTTGTTTGACCTTGCTGCATAAATATAAAAAAATGTGTAGCATTTGATAGTCTGTTCTATTAGTCAAGCCCTCAAACTTTTAACTCTTTGAGACTGTTCAAATGCTCATAAAGCCTATTTGTGGTTACAAACAACCCAGGTTCTTCCACTGATAAACTTATTGGAGCTTATTTAAATGTGGCAGTGCAGCAATCACTGACACTAATGAAATTCTCATTTGCATATAGTGGTTCCCACTGGACCCAAATGCTTTCTGCCCTGTAAAAATAATCACCACCCCCTTTCCCTCATTGTAGCACTCAGGGGTGGCAGTAATAAAACTGGTTAGAAAATCAATTTAAACAGCATTTGTACTTTACGGAGGGCCCCGTGACACTTACATTGGGAAGAGTTATGCTTTTCCAAATATGTGATCCACTTTTATAAGCAACTAAAAACCTGCTGTTCCAGCCACTCTTTCCAAGGAAGAATAAATGACTCAACATCAATCTATTCTCGCAATGTCTGCTACTTACAGAAAAAGTAAAAAAAACAGAAAACAGATAACCAAAAATAATTGGAAAAGAAAGTCCAGTTTCTCATAACTGCTACATATTTATGATAAATATAATTTATTTTCTACCCTTTTTCTTTTTCTTTTTTGCATTTAGGGTATACTCCTTTGTTGTACACAGGAGTAATTAAAAGTCTTGGAAACCAAAATGCAACCCAAACCTCAGTTTCAATGGAAAGGGTTGGGATGAAAGTCATGTAAGAAATGTGATTATCCTGGAAAAATGGAAAGGGATAATTTCCTCCTTATATTGAAAAAAATATATTCTCTTTCAATACTTCTGCGTGACCATGTCCTTCTCATGTCCCCTCTTTATGAACAAATTAGTAAGTATATCTCAGTACAACATTGCTTAATGGACAAAGGACTAGGGGTCAAAAGACCTGGCTTTGAGTTTTAGTTCTGTCACTATTTAGTTCTGTGATCTTGGGCAAGTCATTATCTTTCCTAAATTTCTTCAAAGGATTTTGTTTATTTGTAAAATGAAGGGATTAGAGTAGATAACCTCAAACTATTCTTTTCAGTCCTAATCTTTGATATCTCTACACAAAAAAAAACCCCAAACTTGTAAGTATCATTTAAAATATTATTTTTACTTAAATTTTTGTTGATGCCTTTTTCATGATGGTTCACCTCACTTCATCTACCCTACTCTTATAACAAAGAAAAATGTTTAAGCAGACGAAACTGTCATCTGATAGCCTTGACTGTAGTTCATTTTCTTCTAAGCCTGAATGTCACCATGAAGGAAATGTGTTTCATCATTCTGGAACCAAGACTGTCTTTTGTGATTAATCTAATTATGCAACTCTTTAGTGTTATTTTAATTCATACTATTTTAGCATTATTGTTTAAAATTCTCAAGGTTTTGCATTCTCTATCACATATCAGTTCATGCATGTCTTCCCAGGATTCTCTGAATTTCTCATGTTTATTATTTCTTAAAATATTCCACTATATTCATAGACCACAGTTTATTCTGGCATTTGGAGCCCCCCTGTAAATTTTTATTACTGGTTAGTTTCCTGTTAGGATGGTGTTATATAAAAATAGGATTTTCATGCATTTGAAAGGCATTCTTCTGCAAACTTATATGTCAGAAAATCTTTGCCATTAAGCATATTCTTTGGAAAGACTGCCAGTTGTTCACACTAGCAATTAAATATCATTTAAAAATGTGCTAAAGAGCACTCCCCTCTCCCCCCGCTCCTAACTTGGAGGAGATGCATGATGATAGTATTATAGATAGAAAGCTGAAAGAGAACCTAGAGGCCATCAAGTTTTATACTGTTATTTTAGTGAATAAGAAAACGAAATCCAGAGAGATTAAGACCAAGTAGTGTCATATATAGCATTATTGGCTGGATTTGATCCCAGGTTTTCTGACTATAGTCAAGATTCTTTTCACTGTACTGACTGATCACAGTAAGGCCATCAAGTAAGGTCTGTTATTATATGACTTCATGCAGTAACCAGCTCAATGTGCCAATTCTACAGTGCCAAGTGCAGGAGAGAATGATCAGAAAAATATAACAACTCTCATTGACATAGTACATTATAGTTTATAAAGCATTTTCTTCATGGTAACTCTGAGGCAGGTAGAGATGACAAGGCTAAAGGTAGAAAGGTGATATTATTAAGTCTAAATGCATAGAGATGTGCCTGAGAATGATAAATGGCAAAATAATATATGTATATTTATGCAAATAATCATACAAATAATTTAACAGTACAGCAATTAGTATTTCCAAAGCAAGCAATTACTATTTGCAACACTGATGGTATCAGGGAACAAGAAAGATTGAAGTAAGATTGGTTTGGTTCTGGCAAGTAATTTTTCCAGAACCTCCAAGTTAATCATGAGTTTTTTCAGTTTCCATGCAAAGATTGAAAACTTCACTATGTTGATGGACTTTGATCATGTGAACATGCCTTCTGAATGACATTTTTCAGGGGATGGAACCAAAGAGGCAAGTTTTATTGGAAAGATGGCTGTAACACCTGATTAAACTTATGTGTTATCATTTAGTGACATAAATCGTAAATACATGAGACTAAGATGATCATGTTTGGTGGGTCAAGTTTGCTTTTATTAACCTGTAGATCCCCCAAATAAAGGTTCTTTGAGTGATTTGTTATACATTAATACCCTGAGTGGTCTATAAAGACAGAGAAAAAAAAGGAATATTATAAAATTACATTTTTTAAAAAAAAATATTCTTCTAGGTAAATGCAGAGAAACACTTCCTCTTTTACCTCTGTTTCTCCCTCTCAGGGATAAGGACCACCCTTTTAACTTTGAAATTCTTGTGCTATTCAACTTTTATCTTTCTTCCTATGTTTTCTTAAACTCATATAAAATGCCCTTGGTGTTCCCTGTAAGAGTGAGAAGTTTACTCTGTCAACATTGATCCACAATGGTTGGGGATCTGTTAGAGAAATTTTGCAGCAGGATACAGTCTTATTAAAAGGAAAAGTAACAAGGCTTATTAGAAAGAGAACTGGACTTGGAATTTGAATTTCAGTGTCATATTTTACCATTTACTAGTTTGTGTGACTATGGACAAGGCATTTCTTCTTTCAGGATCTCAGTTTCCTCATCTGTCAAATAAGAGCATTGTACTTGATGATTTCTAAGTTTCCTTCTAAGACTAATATTCTCCAGGATTGACCCGAGAGTAAACTTCTCAGTCCTAAAGGAACACCAGTGACATTTTATATGAACTTACCTAAATTCAGAAGGAAAGATTGAGGTAAAATGGTGGAAGAATTACCAAGTTAAAAGTGTGGTAAGATACTCAAATGAAGCAAAACCTTTTCTGTAGCGTTTCAAAATAGTTGCATATAACTACCACCTGTCTAGGAGAGATAAGGCATAGTTTAGACTGGAGGCAGAGGAAGAACTGAAAGGTCTCTGGAGGTCCCTTTAAGTTCCATGATTCTGTCTACAGTGATAAAAGAGAGCAAAAATATCCCTGGGGAGTTGCAGCTCATTACTGGGCAAAATGAATAACCTAAATGCAACACCCTATTTCTTTATTCCTCACCATAGTTACTATTGGTGTAATTCGAATTCAATTTAAAATTTCTTCCATGTTTTTGAACTTTGAATGACTAAAGATCTAAATATTCCCCAACCCATGAGAAACTGCATTCTCTCTCTCCAGATAAAGCCTAATTTTTTTTTTTTGACTTGACTTAATAGGGAGAGGAGGTTGGAAGTAAAGCAATGAGAGTAAATGGTTTCACTAAGTGCACTTGGGCCAAGGAAGTCACAAGTATTAAATGTTGGGAAACATTTTCTTTTTGGTGAATGGGAAAATATATTTTTTTCTTGGCAGTCTACTATGAATCTATAGAGTTCTTTCAATACTGAACCAGCATTAATTGAGTTGGATTATTTCATCTTAATTATTTGGTTAACATAAGTGCATCCATCTGGTGCTCTACCCCATAGAAGACCACGATGGTAAAGATTGATTGCTATGATGATAGTTAAGGACACTGAAAACATGCTCATGCATGTGAGCTATTACCTTTCACCATGTGCCCAAAGCAACAAACCTCCAGTATGTTCATCTGTGTTTCACTCCTGCTGAGATAAAACATAACTCCAGAATAATGTCTTAATCACTAGCTACCATTGTGCTAGAGATATCAGTATTGAAGTATAATAATTATAGGTGGTTTTTCTCAAATCTGATGCTTATGTTTAATTATTGTTTAGCCTATTTTAAAGCATATGCTACTGATGTGGGAAGATAATATAAATACCAGCCACCTAATTTGCTAACCTGGCTATACCTTTCATGAGACAGCTTGATCAAAGTCAAAAGAGATTTGGACCCTTAAAGTTACTTCTCTGTAGTGAATTCCTCAATGAAATTCCTCCACATACAATTTAGATTTCTTTAAAACAGCCAGAGAGGTTTGGGACTTCTAGCACAGATTTACAGTGAAATGAAAAAGGATTGGCCATTGTCCAGAAACAGGGGATGCTGCTAAGAGCAGCAGGATGATATTTGTCCAATAACCCTGTTGAAGTATTGCTGTCCCTCACTACTTTTTCAATGTGTAAAATGTATTTTTTCAAGGAGATTACCCACATAACCATTCCATGGGATGGCAGCAAGAAAATCTGAATTGCATCAACCTAGCTAAAGCTGCTAGGAAGGGATGTGTTATAAACATCCATCTTAGGCTGGGTTTCATTTTGGTCACTGTGTGCTGGGTCAGCCAAAAGTCTGGGATTATCCAAATATTGCAAGAAATGTTTGCATCATTTTCAAGTATAAAGGATAATTAGGCACACAAATTATACTTTATAGAAACATCAGAGTCTCTTATATGAAGATAGACAGCCACAGAGAAGCACAAAGAAAAGGAGGATATCATTACGTGATTCTATTATTTTGAAAATGCAATAGTAGAATCATAAGGTTAGAAAGAAATATAGCCAGTCATCTTGTCTATTTCCTTTGCCTCTAGGCAGGTCCATGCATAAAGCCAGACCATTTAGATGACTGTGCTATTTTTAAAGATTGCTATGGAAGGAGATTCCATAACTATATCGGAAACTTGTTCCTATGGCTAAAAACTGCTATAGTCAGATCTGTCCTCATATCCAGTCTGAATATCTTTACTCTGTTTATCTCTCTTTCATCCTCTTTCATCTTCATACACATATCCAACATGTATGTGTATGTGGGGGGGGGGCAAGAGGGAGAGAGAGAAAAAGAGTGACAGACAATATACAAACACAGGATCTCAAAGTTATAAATAGTTGAATAGATGACACTTCAAAAGTTTATTTTTCTGTTAAGTGTTTGGAATTTGGATTTCATTTTCCTGGAAACAATGTCCTCAATGGTGGTTATGTTCCCAAATTACACCATAAAAGCTCATTTAGCCTATAATGTAGCTGAACTATAGAATTAACATTACAATAGGAACTAATCACCATTTACAATGGTTTCTATGAAAAATTTATTCTGAGTTTCAACTTGAGACCCAAAGAAAATGTTTCATCCAGTCCCAGAAATGAAAGGGAACAGGAAATAACTATTACCCAAAATCCCCTCTTCATCTGTTGGTGTCCTTAGAACTGCCCCAGTCTCTTGTGATTATTGCAGAATAGAAGATAGTGGAATGCCCTTTTTAAAAATAGTGTTTTATTTTTTCCCTCACATGTAAAAACAATTTTCAACATTTGCTTTTTAAAATTCTGAGTTTCAAATTCTCTCCCTCCCGCCCTCTCTGAGATGGCAAGCAGTCTGACACAGGTTATACATGTTCACTAGTGCAAAACATAATACCATATGTAACAGCAAGCACCCTAGCATACCTAGGGCGGCTACTAGCACAGGTTCTTAGATCTGCTTTTCTAAAGGAAAGCAACTCAAAATGGGTTAACAATCTTACTTTAATCAAACATATCATTTACCTAGTTCAGGGGGAAAAGTCAGCACCCTGAACTTCAGAGAATACAAATAGAAGTTACAAACAAACAGAAAAACA
>CM053586.1:150807390-150866155 GCA_028646515.1 Pseudochirops corinnae | reverse complement strand
CCATCCACCCCAAAAGAAAGTGAAAAATATAATGCTTCAGTCTGTATTCAGACTCCATCAATTCTTTCTCTAGAGTCAGATAACATTTTTCATCATGAGTTCTTTGAGATTGTCTTGAATCATTGTATTGCTGAGAATAGCTAAGTCATTCATAGTTGTTCACTGTACAGTCTTGCTCTTACTGTGTACAAAGTTCTTCTGGTTTTGCTCACTTCACTCTGCATCAGTTCATTGTAAGTCTTACCAGGTTTTTCTGAAATCATCTTGCTCATAATTTCTTATAGCATAATAGTATTCCATTACAATCATATACCATCAATTTATTCAGTTGATGGGCAGTGGGATTCCCTTTTGCTTCTTATTTCTCTTTTCCTCATTTCTTTTTTTGTTTACCATTCTCAAGTCTCAGCTTCCAAATATGAAAAATGACTAATAATATCTCTAAGACCCCTTCTAGATCAAATATCTTATTTATTTTTTTTCCCTTATGATTCTATATTTGGACAGGTGAAGCAATACTAGTTTGGCTAGCAGGTAATGGATATTTTTTGTCATAAAAATTCAAGAAATGATGGATTCCGGAGGATGAAGGGGTTATAATCTCAATCAGTGGAAAGAGTAAACACTCTGACAAAATAATGTCTTCCTAAAGAGTGTTCTATCATCTTATCATGTATCATCTATACATCTTATCATGTATAAATTATAAATGACCAGCATGGTTCCCTTTTTGTCACTTTTAGGTAATGCTAAATAACTCATTACCAAAATGTTCACCACTTGGTAACAGTTGTCTTATTTTTGGCCATAGAAACTTATGAAATCTACTTACTAAGGACTAGATACACTACAATATATGCCAATACAGAAAAAAATAGAAATCATTGAAATACTCTGTGTAAAAGAGAGATCTTTTAATTTCATAGATAAATAAATCTAATTAACTTAATACCAAATCCATATTTCCCTATTTGAGGAGTTCTTCCACCCTTTTTCACATATGCAAGTTGTCTTTCTTAAATAAAGTTAACCTTATTCCAATTAGAGATCTCTGAGATATGCATAAGAAACTGCAGGATGACAGCAGGTGGGGTGGGCAAAGAACAATTCCTATTATATATCATCAATGTTAGAGGCTTACAGAAATGTTAATTTGCGCAGAAATGTAGACATACACCAGGTATAAGACTTATAACCCAAACCAGGGCAGAAGTCCATTTCCTTTTTCCAATTGCCTTAATGAGATACAAAAGCAGAATTCCTCCCTGGAGTTCCCCAGTTTGCCTCAATTAATAATTTTATATCATTAGCATTTTAATCATCAATTATGATCAAGAATAGTAGTGGAAACCAGGTCACAGTTATTAAGCAAATAATTGATTGTATCTTTTTATAATAATAACCATGTTCAAGAACATTATGTTCAGTACTATAATTCATATCACTTTTTTCATATCCTTTTCCAGAAGAGGTCATTTTTATAGCCACTATTTTACAAATGAGGAAATCAAGGTGCAGATTACATTACAGGCAGGAATTTCAGAAGAGATCAAAACCCTAGCTTTATACCCTATGTTTTCTTCAAAAATCAGTTATAGGTAATTTCAGAAATTCACCGTTCTGGCATGGGTGATAATTTTTGAAGAGAACCCTAAAGTTGGAGTTCAGAGATATGGGTTTGAGTCTTAACTCTGGTACTCATTAGTGGATAAGTCACTCAATTTCTCTGTTTCATCTAGTATCTTCAACTATAAAATGTAGAAAAGTAACATTTGTGAAACCTATTTTATATGACTATTTTGAGAAAAGCATTGTATATACTAAAATGCTACAAAGCTATGGAAAGATTTGATTTTTCCTGCTTTACTTATTTTATATATATTTTTCCTATTCCAGATTCCAGCTATTTTTTCTATCCTCCTTCTCCTTCCTTTTTGTTTCCTCCTTCCTCTTCTTTGCTTCTACTTTTCCTTCTTCCTCAGCCTTCCTCAGGTAGTGTAATGCAAAGAAAATAGTACTTTGCTGCTTGTTTCAGTTATTGAAGTGCCTTTGAACATTACCTTTGATTGTATCAAGAGTCTGTGTTGGAAACAGTATACATTGTGCTGCCCTTAATAGGCCTAAGGGAATTTGAAGACCTTACTTGGCCTTAATAGGCCTAATGCAATCACATGGAGCCCACAGTGGGAGGAGCTTGCCAAAAGAGTAGAACAGGAAGGGTGGAACAGGAAGGAGCTGAGCAGAGAAAAGCTTCATCAGAGTTGGGAGTAAACAGAGCTAAGAGAGAGAATGTTTGTGATGTTGGCATTCTGTTCTGTGTTGATGTTACTTTGTCAGACAGAAGAATTTTGTCTATTGAAGGAGGACTTTACTATTATTACAGAAGTCCTGAAAGAAGATTTTATTGCTGTTATAAAAGTCCTGAAAGAAGACTTTACTGCTATTACAGAAGTTCTGAAAGAGGACTTCACTGTTGTTACAGAAGTCCTGAAAAAGGACTTTACAGTTGATTTGTGTTTGATTTCTCAGACAGAAGCCTTGTCTGCTGATTTGTGTTACTTTTTCAGATAGAAACAAAATTGAGATGATAATGCTGGTAATGTGTATAAATATTGTTGTAGCACTGTTAAGTTTAATATGTGTAAATATTGTTGTAGTTCTGTTAAGCTTTGTCTTCCTAGAAACAGAAACTGTGAAGGGCTTGGAGTGAAGCAATCCCCATGAGCTGAGAAATAGAACAGGAGTAGAGAGCTGCCTACATGCAAATGCAGGCAAGAGCTGGGAGTGGCTGACCTGTGGAAGAGGAGCCTAGGGGTTTGGAAGTCATCCTTGAAACAAGATGAAGGAAGACTTTACTTAGGTACTATGTATTGACTGATGAGATTGTGACTTACTGTGTCCTAGGGATAAAATGTTGTTTGTACTTTCTGCTACCCCTTAAGGATGATTGACTTAAGAATTATTAGCCCTTAAGGATGATTGAAAGCCAGCCTGGAGTCAAGATGAAAGAGGTCCTTGGATACTGTGTATTGATTGAGGAGATTATAACTTATTGAATGATATGTTTTGTTTAAGACTATGTGAACATCTTATTAATAAGTTGTTATGTTATATTATTGTGAATGTTGTGCTTCAGTTTCTTGAATGTTTTGCCTTAGTTTATTCCTGAATAAATAGAGATTTCACTATACTATATGATTAGATCCTTAAAGTTATTCATAGCAGCAGTCCTCAGGAGAGCTGCTCATGAATGGCTTTATAGGCAGTTAGGTAGAGCAGTGGGCAGAATGTAGGGCCTGGAGATGGGAAGACTCATCTTTCTGAGTTCAAATCTGACTTTAGACACTAGCTATGTGACGCTGGGCAAATCACTTAGTTTCCTCATCTGTAAAATGAGTTGGAGAATGAAATGCAAAACACTCTAGTATCTTTGCAAGAAAACCCCCAAAAGGAGTCATGGAGTGTTGGATGCAACTGAAGAATGACTGAACTTTCCTCTTTTTCCTTCCCTTTCTTTTTTCCTTTTCCTTTTTCCCCTTCATCTTTTTTGGCTGTTGTTCCTTTCCCTTTTTTCCCTCTCTCTCATACTTTCCCTTTTCTCCACTTTCCTCTTCCTTCCCCCCTCAGCTTTGTTCTTTCACCTGTCTTCCTTTCCCCCTCATACCCTCAACCTTGCTTTTTACCCAATCCTTCCATTTTTCTAAATTGTCTTCTCTCTTCCTTACCCACAGCATTCTATGCATATTGATGTTTACTTTCACAAAATCATTAGCTATTTGATGGCTTGGTCCTTGGAGATATTAAGGTGGATTAATTAAGATATTTAAAAAACAATTGGACATTAACTGTGAGATTTACCCAATTTTTTAAAAACTTGATTTAAATTATTTAAAATATACTTATCAAATAGTTTGGCTTTTAATCTGATACTATTTGCTGCTCTGCAGTTGAAACTTTTCAGAGGACTGAAGCAATGTGGGCATCCTTTTATATAACACCCAAGATGAGAATTCTTTATAGTCAATTCATTTATAACATTCTAGTGGAGCAGAAAGTCATTTTAATTAAGATCTCCTTAAGCTTGCAGGCATGATGAACTTTTTCTCCAAGGAGGGAAGGAAAAAAGAGGATTTTCCAGGGAGTGCAAGAAATAGACACAAAAGAGCAAGTTTTCTTGTGAGGTATATATTTTTTCCTGCCCCCTAATCTCACAGCTCTAATCTGATTGCTTTGTGAGGGAACAGCAGAAAAAAATTCACATTCAGGTCTCTCAAAAGTAGAAGCCTCTGGGTGAACCTCAAGTCAGCTTCGATGGAAACTGCTGCTGTGAGACATAGTTGCCTAATTATTTTCTGCAGACTGAGACTGGGAATATATCCTCTCACTTGAGCAACGTGATATAAATCTCTCTGGGTACACAAGCATCCCATATTTTTTCAATAGAGTGCCTTGAACAGATAGATGTTGGTGCCTTTCTTGTCTTTTACTCCCCTGACAATGCTGGGTAGTGATTATTTGCAGGATATAGGTTAGAAATGAGAAGATTTGTGCTTACCTGATACAGGTGCCACCATTCTGGCATGGGTGATAATTGCATACAGGTACATTGCAGTTCTCAATATTCTTTCCACTTAGTGCTTCATCAATGATGAAAAGTTCTTTGTCGTTCACTTGGAATTCTCGAATGCATCCTTTGAACCCATGAATTTGTCCCATGTTCTCATGAACCTTAACCTTTGCTGGGATGTGGCCAAGGAATATTGATCCAAAATGAATCTATGGAAAATGTGATGGGCAAAAACTTAATTATAAGCTGTTTTTAGACTATGTGTGGAGGGCATATGACTCATTACTGTGTCATGGAAAGCTCTAAAATGCTTTCTCTGTTAATGAACCAGTATTTATGAAGCACCTGCTTCATGTCAGACACAGTGTTAAGTCTGAGGAACACAAAAATAAAAAGTGAGATTGTTCCTACCCTCAAGGAGCTTACATTTTAATAAAGGTACACAGCATAGAAGTGAAAAGAATTTTGGCCTAAAAGTCACAGGATCTGCAAGTTGAGACAAAGGGCATTAGGTGGTCACTCTCCTTCTGTTAACAATGGTGTACTGATTTAATTATTGGTCCCATTGTGACAGCAAGAGGGGTTTAGTGTGTGTTTTTATGTGGAGGAGTGTTTATGGGGAGGGGACAGAAGGGACACCAGATAGAAAGGTTCTGGTGAATGGTTGGATAAGATGTAAAACATGGTTTAAAGATAGCTAATTATACTGAGTTGAAGTGAGTTTTCACTCATTCAACCAAGAATCAGGAGTACATTCCTAGGTAGATTCCTAAGGCTAATGGGATTAATTCCCTTGGGGTATGAGATAGCCTAGAGCAAGTCTGTGTACGTCTGGATCCATAGGGTTGCTGTTCCTGCTGGGAAGAAGAGGAGGACGGCAGGACATATGGTATGGTAGCCTTGTTGGTTAGGTCTTGGTGTCTGAGGGGATGTCTACATGTCTTCCCAACTATATAAGTTATAAGTTTCTTGAAGATCAGGGATGATGCCATACACTTCTGCGTATTCCTCAAGGCTTCCAGCAATGTCAAGCATGTGATGTAGGCATTCACCTTCACATGAACACTTGCTATTTAAAGTGTACAAATACTTAATACACAGTGAGAATAATAAAATTGCTATTCCATCATCATCATCATCATCATCATCATCATCATCATCATCATCATCACAATAATAACAATGCCACTACTACCACCAACAAAAACAATGGGATGACCCAGAATTATACAGTGCTGTAAGGTTTTCAAAAATCCTTTCTTTACAACACAGGCATTTGACATAAATATTATCTCAATTTTATATATGAGGAAACTGAAGTTTTTGAAGGTTAAATGAGGTCTCTTGACCCCAAGTTGAACATTCTACCCACTATGCCATAATGCTTCATAATTTCTCCATAAATATTTCTAATGATATCTCACATTATATACTACTTTATGGCTTACAAAATTTTACATATTCCACCGCAGCTGTTATAATTTCTTTTATTGCCTTAACCTTTTGTCTTTCTCTTTCAATTGCTTTTGGAGGGCTCCCCCCCCCCCCCAGGTTTTCTTGTTCCATCCCACAGATTTTTTTTGCTTCCTTCAATCAGGTGATATGATATCCAAATCTTCTACCTTTTGTACCAATTAAATATCAATATAATTTTCCAGTGCCTTTTCACAGATTTTCAATAATTTTCCCAAGTTACTTTTGCCATGATTCTTGAGAGTATTAATAAAAAGTGACCCCTTTCCTCCTATTGTTTTCATTGTGGCAATGATCACAGTATGTGCTGTTTTAATTGTCTCAAAATGTTTGCAGAGAATATGATATTCATGATGGTTATTGTACTTTTAAAAAATTGCTCTATTTTGGTCCACTTTATATAATAGTTGGATTTATGTTATCAAACTTCCAACAGGAAAACTTTATTTTGTTTGAACTTTGCCTGGAGATATAATTAATATGGGTGGTAGTAGTAGAAACCCAACCCATCCTCCATGTTGTCTAATAATTAATTATCTTAATATTTTATATTTTCCTGGCTCAGTCAAGGCTTTTCTATTATTTGTGTACATAAAGGAAGACTCAGAACAAGGACATACGAGCAGGTCTCACTGCAATTTTCTCCAACAAAATGAACTATGGATGATTAATTTATAATGTTCTGCCAGGCTAAGAAGATAAAGAATAAATTGGAGATAGTACAGCATCGAATGAGAATGAAAGGTGACACAATGCCTAGAAAGGGAAATACAAAGTGAGTCGATGCATGAAGGTATGATTAGAAAGTCACCCAGTTGTGATTGGAATATTCTAGGAACAAAACCTGTAAGTTGAGTAGGTGATTCCTATTGTCCTCAGTAGGTACAGCTCTCTTTCCCAAGGGAAAATTTTCACCATGGTTTCCTAATGTTAGTAATACCTAGTCAACCGTCTGGACTTTGCAGTGAGGTCATTCTCTGTAGAAATACCACAGATGATATGGTACAAATCTAGGGTCCTAATTCCACAAAATCATGGGAGATGAGGTAGAGAGTAATGTAAAGTAAGGGTATGGCAGCCAAATGGCTCACCCTCATGCCTGGAATGCACTACTTTCCTTAACTCTGCCTCATAGAGTTCCTCTATCCTTCCACTCAACTATATCTTCTCAGGAAGCCTTTCTTAATCACCTCAATTGTTAGTGTCTTCCCTTCCAAACCACACTATATTCAGCTATCTTGTGTCCATATTTAGTGTCTATAATTAGATACATGTGGATTTATTAATTATATATTTATGCTAAATACATTTTTATATGTACTTGTCTCCCCCTTTAGAATGTAAACTCATTCAGGGTAAGGAATTGTTTCATTTTTTATCTTGTATCCCCAATTCCTAGCAAATTATAGCAGGCTAGAATATAGTAGGCACTTGATAATGCTTATTGATTGATGCATAGTGGGATCTCTGTGCTAACCCTGAGCAGTGAAGGGAAGGCAGGAAACCTTAATATTGCCTCCTGTTGGAGGCAGGATGCTATTTGCAGTCTCTCATTCTAAGTGCATTGGGACTTTACCCTAGAAAGGTTCCTTAATGAAAACCACAGTAATTAAAAATGTACTGTTTTAGCCATCTGCACTGGGAAAATGAGTGGAAAAACTAAAATTTCCCCTATCAGGACATGCAACTAGAGAGGCCTTCTGATGAATTAGTCCAATAATATGTGTATCTTGGGCAGATATTTTTTAGTGGATGATAAATTTGGTCCAGAATTGAGTAGTAGAATGAGATCATGCTGAACTGCATTTGGGAAATTACACAGTGAATTTTTTTTCTTTTTAGATTTCAAGCTGCTTGCTAGAACAAATATTAACAATGTGGATACAAAGATGCCCTAAGAGTTAATATTAAGGGTTGTTTTTTCAGTTCCTTGTGAAGCCCTCCTAAGCCTGAGGGTGTCCTGGATTCTCTTCCCTTATCTTTAAATACCATAAAACTTCCCCCTTGTCCTGGACCATGGAATTCCTTTTCTCCCCCCAATCTGGGTCATCAAATTTCCCCTGTCTCTTTTACCTTGTATCATCCATCCTCCTTCTCCTGTCCCTAAATCTCCAACCCTCATTAGAAACCCTAAAAATTACATCACCATCCTATAGGCTGTGTAGCTTTCTGGCTATATAAGTCTAGTTCTTTTCCTATATCAACTTCTTTGTTTAGCTCCTTGCCAAATCTCAGGCCTGTATGCTTTTGAGTCAATAAAGCTCTCATTCTCTAAAGAGAAGGTCTAAGTGAATTCTTTCAAATCTGAACCAGCTCTCTCAACTCTGACCTCAATATTAACACTAATATTAATCTAGTGATTAAAATGACTACAAATATCAAAATGTCAGAATTTGGAGAGATTTATGGTTATAAGTACTCACCCCTATCCCTCAAATAAAAAAAGTAATAAAAAGATTGATGTTGTATTTAAGAGGTTGCCACTTGTTAACAAGGATGACTTGCATAGAAATGCCATAAAGGAAAATATTGAGAGATGTACAAGAAAAGGAAGCACGTGAGTCACATGTAGAGAAAGAAAGAAAATGGATGGAAAAACAGCTCAAATGGGTCATTGGAACCTCTAAGAATCAGAAAGAAGACAGAAAAGGAAAGGCCTTCAGCTTATTGGTCTGATGTAAAAGAATCTTAGAGGATGGAAGGCTTCAAGAGATTTCAGTTTATTGATAGAAGCAGTACTCTCAATGATGAGTTCATAGATCTTTAAAAGTATCAATATATATAGACTTCTTATTCATCTCTCATCCCATCAAACTGAACAGGAACTTTCTGTTGTTGGGGCAGAAGGAGAGGCACAAATCTCTACTCAATTTGCTACAAGCTCAAATGAATGAAGAAAAGAGGACATTTTGTCTTCATCAGTAGACCATTTCATGTGAATGATAGAGGAGAATTATACTGAATATCTAGATCATCTGTCAGTAGGTAGTGAAAATACTCAGAATAATCAAGTATGTTTCACAAATATGCTCTGGAGTTTATTCTTATACTTATCAATAATGTCATGGAGCAATAGCTGAAACATATAAGTGTGACATGTTTGCCTTTAACATCTATTGGTTTGTCTGGTCCTAGGACTATCTCAGCAGACCAAGTTCCCTTGACTATATGTCAAGAGCAGATCAGACTGACAACCTCTAAATAACATATACTTCCCTTTCTGAGGCAGTGCCACTTGAGAGAAATTTATTCATACAAGGGTTAACTCTAGAACCTTTTAGGCTAGAGTTAGTCATACACAAATGTAAACAACTAAGAGTGTGCCTGAGGATAGAGGAGAAGCAATTTTTGTGCTTAACTTTGTCTTAGTGACTGTCCCAGTTATGGTTCCGTATCAGAGGAAAAGGACCAATCACAGCCTGA
Organism: Pseudochirops corinnae; assembly: GCA_028646515.1. Lineage (NCBI taxonomy): Eukaryota > Metazoa > Chordata > Mammalia > Diprotodontia > Pseudocheiridae > Pseudochirops > Pseudochirops corinnae. The sequence continues at coordinate 150,856,692 of CM053586.1, read as the reverse complement.
GTGTTCAGACAAATAATTCCTTTAACAAGAGCATTTCCAATAACTTTCATTTAAAAGCAGATCTTAAGATGAAAAAAAGCAATCTAGGAAAGTAAAAACTGCTCACAAGGAGATTAAAATCAGCTGGCAAAGAAGTGACCTGGGTTCTCTGAAGTTCCCCACCTAAATTCTAAAAATGTCTCTAATATCTGCTTTGCCAAAGTGAATACATAGCAGTACTTACGTTGGTTTACTGGAGGAAAAATTAACTCAAACTGTTCCAGGTCTGCTGCTAGATTTTGGTTTACAACTGCTCTAATAGGTGTTGTGGAATTAACTCAATCCTTCCCAGTTTCACTACTGTCCTGTCCCACAATGGTGTCTTTTCTGGACTACTCAAGTATGTTGGAATGAAAAAAGGGCTTCTGGAGTTGAGAACCAGAAAACTCGGGAATCTCTAGGACTTTAGGCCATGTTGGTAAAGTTTAGCTTTCTGAATTTAATATTGGGAGGCATAAGTAATTCTTATTTAAGGTAGAATTTATATTGTTTTAGAGAGACCTTGGACCAGGAAGTTTAAAGGTCAAGGAAGATATTAAGCCTGAGGATATTAGCCAGCTGAAGGAATCTTCTCTAGGTCTTAAGAAGTTTGGCACCAGGGGCAGAGAGTCTCCTGCCCAGGATAGAAAGGTCTAGTTAAGACTAGGGTAAAGAACACTTTATTAAAAAAAAAGAAGTTTAACACCTGCCACCCAATCCCCCAGCTTTGTTGTGGTTCTTATGGCTAAACTTTTCTGAAAGTGCTATTTTAACAAAGCTCTTGGCTTTGAACTAATAGAGCACAACAGATCCCATGAAAGAGTCATGAAAGGCAGTTGAGAACAAAACTTGGAAGCGGAGAAAAGATCCATAGCCCTATGTCCAATGGGGTTGGACCTGGTAGTATCTAGGAGGGTAGCTTCCCCTTGAGCAGCACTGAGGGGGGAAGTGTCCAGAATGAACTACTCTTCTGGCAGAGACTACACATCTTGAAAAACTTTGTCCATATCTGGTGGAGACCAATAACCACAATGCCCAGTAGGAGCAGTAGCATGACATCACTAGAGGATGTCAGAATTCCAGACCATGCTTGTTTCCTATGTGTGGACCTTTCTGTAAATGTGCTCTTGTTTCATGTGTGTCTCTCCATAATGTCTGCCTACTCTTCCCACTTATGCTGTATATATTTACAGGAGGGTATGTTCCAGAATTATGGCACAAAGGCTTTATTGGTACATCTCTTAAAATATTATTTTATCAAATACTTTTATTTTTAGCTAATCATGCCATCTGGTTGACTACTGAAGCTAAACATTTTGGTAGGGGCTGGTAAGCTAAATGGTATGGATTCATATAATACTTTCAACCTGAGAAAACCTTCTATTCAGGAACCTATTCTGAAAGTTTTGGCTACTCCCAGTGCTACAATTAGGATGTCTTTTACTTGCACTTTCTCTTCCTCTCTGAAACTCAGTTTCATGATCTGGAGCACCTTTCCATCTCTCACCTTTGTGGCTCTGCACAAACTGTTTCCTATTTCTGTAATGTACTTCCTTCTCACATCTGGCTCTTAAAATCCCTTATTTGTTTCTGGGCTCATCTCCTATTCTATCACTTATGGGAAACCTTTCCTTCTATTCTTAGTAGTTAATATTCACTCCCTCAACCTTAGCCTCAAATTTTCATGTAAATACTTAGCTGTTTTGTCCTTGAGGGCAAACACTTTTGTTTGGTTTTGTTACATCATTGTGTTCCTGGGACCTAGTGTGGTGGTTTGTACAATGTTGTCATTGTTAAATTATGTCTGACTCTTCATGACCCCATGGACCAATGGGTGTTTAATAAAATTCTTGCATTGAACTGGATTGGAATGGGAGGATAACACTTATATTACTTACCTCACAAGCTTGTTCTGAGAAAAGCACTTTGTCTATTTAAAGTCCTATGTAATTGGGGCTCTGGAGATTGAAACAGCATGGATTAACATTGGGTTGTGGGAAGGTATGGACAATCTTTTTAGTGAGATCATTCAAACTATAACAGTTCTACTTTCTTTCACACCAATATTCTTTTAATCAGTATTGATTGGGTTAGATGTTAAGAGCCTACTAAATTGCTAGGTACTAGGGATATAAATACCATGAATGAAACAATCCTTTCTATGTCAGTCATTTTTAGCTCTTCTAATAAATTATTAATTGAGCTCTTTTATCATTTAAGATAAGATGCATTACTCAAGGCATCTTAGAATTAAACATGAAAGGATAGATTCAGCAAGCTCAAGACTACTATCTTTCTTTCACCTAGGAATTTTTCTTTCTCTATATATTTATAAAACACTTAGAACAGCAATACCTCACTGCCTTGACAAGTGTGCTGTTTTAGCACAAAACTAATACCGAATGGAAGCAAATCCTCTTTTTCTGTCAATGTCAGGCAGATCTGAGAATGTGCCTATAGGAGTATGCATGACATACTCAAGACTGCTAAAAACAACAACAACAACAAAAACTCCAAACAAACAAAACTAGCCATCTTCAGAAAATGAGGATAGATAGGTCTTGTATCTTCTTGACCTGGAAGTCCAAGCCTAACTAGAGCCCTGGGGAAGGGCTGTGGAATGGCTAAAAAAAAGTAGCTGTCATTGATGACATAGATAGAGAACCATTAAAATGGTTGACTGACTTGGTCCCTAGACTCTCAATTAGCCAAGACCTGCCTTTTGTGTGTATTATCATTCAATAGGAGACAGGTCTTTCAAATAAGTCTTTTCTAATAACCTTTTATGAATTAGACCATAGAGGATCTAGCCTGACATACAGATATCATCTTACAAGATAAAGTCACAAAGGCCAGATACAGACAATCAAGGGGAAATCATTGGATAATGAAAAATCTAAGTGATCACTGAAGGAAAAGGCCTCCATATCTGATAAAAGTTAAATAACATAAGGTGAACACCCTATCCTCCTCTTGTGAATTTCTCTTTAAATCAAAGTCATAGTTTCTTTTTTCTAGTTATTTTGGAATAACATATTATGATAAGCAAGAACTTTTGAAAAACAGGAGCAAGAAGATACTGTTAATATTAATTTGATAACAAAGAGTGGGAAAAAACCCTTTTGGTCATAGTTGTAGTATCTTAAAATGTTCAAGATCCAAGGGAATAAGGTCAGCAACATTTCAGTCTTCTCTAGTGAGCAAAGAAATAATTATTTGCATAGAACACAAGGGCCAATGGGAGGAAATTAAAACAGTTTCCTTGTCATAGTGTCACTCAGCTCTTATTCCATTTGGTGAAATAGAGCTCTGGGGACCTTTACATAAGCTTTTGTATCAATACTTGACAAAATCAAGCAGTCAAAGTGAGTTTGTGACCCTCAGTTAGGTGATAGTTGACCTGAAAGACTCAGAGGAGATAATAGAGGACAAGGCAGATCACAGGAAGGTCAACAAAGTTAGAACAGTTAAAACAGAAGAGTCAATTCAACAATAACAATAAGTATTAAGTTCCTATCACGTGGTAGGCATTATGTTGTATGCAGGTGATACTGAGACAAAAATGAAACTATATATATCCTGAAGCATCCTACATTGTACTTGGGGGAAAATATGCACAAAGAAGCAGATATAAAGTACATATGAAACACATACAAAATAATCTAATGGAGGGGGGTATTAGCAAGTAAAAGAATCAGGAAAAATTCATTATAGGTGGTAATACTGAAGTTGTTTTGAAGGGACCTGAGGATTTTAAGAGGTAAGAAGGGAGAACATTACAGACATGGGAAATACTGTGAGTAAGCCATGAATCTGGAGGACAGCGTATCTTGTACAGGATGCAGTAAGAAATTGTTTGACAAGGATGTAGAAGACCTGAGGACAAGTAACATGTAATTGTCCTGGAAAAATAGTTTGGAAGCAGTTTGTCAAAGGCTTTAAATGCCAAACAGAGAAGTGTGTATTTTTATCTTAGAGGCAACTGATATCCACTAAAAATTTTTGAGAAGGGAAAGTAACATGACTAGACTTACCCTTTGAGGAGATTATTTTGGCAGCTCTGTGGAGGATGGATTGGAGAGAGACAAAATGAATTTAGGAAGACCAAATAGAAAGTTATTACAAACAGAAAATTTCTAAGAAGAGTTTAAAGGCCAGGCCTAATCTTAGTTGGGATGTCTTTACCTTCTAATAAACCCTGACTAAGAAGAGCTTCACAACCACTAGCTGAGGAGACTGAGAAAACTGAAGAAAGATTCACTGTATTGTCTGAGACTGCTTAATGAGAAGAGTACTACATCCCTGCCTGCATAGTAATCATTGCACCTTCAGTCCTTGGATGGCAGATTAACAGGTGGTCCTAAAAACAACAGTTTTGGTGGTCACTATAGCTGAAGATCAGTAGGATGAAAGAGCTCTAGTCTCTTGTCTATCTGGGCAAGACTTAACAGTCACAATATTATGCAGTAGAATTTGGAGTTGGTGAAATAGTTATGACCTGCACCTACAGGGAAGAGACTTAATATCAGAGCATCTAGGTGGATGAAGGATAGAATATTAAAACAAGAGTGAATATAATTGGATGCTTAAAGATAATCTGGAGCAAAAAATTGTAATTCTTGGCAGACTTTCCAGAGTGATGGAAGGCATGGAAGATGGAAGGCAAGATGGAAGCACTCTGAGGGAAGCAACTGAAACCCAAGATTAGTTGGGAAGCATTATTCAATACCTGATGTTTAATGGAGAATAAAACTTGTTAGAGAGCAGATTCAACAGAAAGCATTAATGATTCCATTAGAAGTAATTTCCAGAGGTATGAGTTTCCCTTTCACATGAGTATAGTCTTTCATTTAGGTGTCCTGAACATAGTTTCCTTTATGTGTGTCTTCCCTGCTGATGATTATTATCTATGTCAACTTTTCCCATTAACAGTACACATGCCGGGGCAGCTAGGTGGCACAGTGAATAGAGCACTGGCTCTGGAGTTAGGAGGACCTGAGTTCAAATCCAGGCTCAGACACTTAACACTAGCCATGTGACCTTGGGCAAGTCACTTAACCCCAATTACCCTGCCTTCCCCCCTCCAAAAAGCAAAAAAAAAAAAAAAAAAAAGCACACCTGTATTTGTGGAGAGAGCTCAAGATTTATGAAAGGGAAGTTCTGTTTTTGCTATGTGTGTTTGTGTATGTGTATCTATATATCATATATACATACATAGATACATATGTGTATATATATGTGTGGGTATATATATATATACACATATATACACACATTTATATGTATAAATATATGTATATACAAGTTTCTTATTTTTTTAACTCAGCTTGTTATTGGATTGCCTCACAAAGGTATGTCTCCTCACATAGGTGTCAACTCATGAAAGCTTCAGTTTGGCAAGAATTCTGACACGCATTTTAGCTTTCAAGTAACTTAAGAATCATTCTCTCAGCACCCTCCAAATTGTATCGCTTCCAGCAAGGACCTCCTCTGTGGACTTGGTCTGGTTCAATTACTCTTTCCAGCTTTTTATTTAGTGCCATTTCTGCTTCTTCGAGCAGCACATTTTGTATTTTGATGTTAGATTGTAATGGTAGCAGATCTGCTGTCATTGATAGAGAAAAGAGTTTGTTACATGTCTTTACAGATCTTTTCTATTTTTTCATCTTAGGATTATTTTTCTTCCAGTATCATTCTTAAATTGTTTGAACTAAAATTATCTTCACAGAGGTCTTTTTTTCTTAATGCTCTTAATGAGCACTGCAGTGTGACCAAGTATCCCACAAAATGATGTCTCCTGTGGCCATTAGATGCATGATGAAACCAATTCTGCAGGATCTTTTATCCCTCTCTTTGGAGAATATGATAACCATGCTTCCATTTAACTGTAACTTCCTTACATCTTCTGGTTTCATTTTTTGCTAAGAAGGCCAAGACTGATTGATTCAGTTCTTTTGGAAGCATATTGATGTACTATGTAATATACTATTATCATATCAATTTGTGAATAAAACATTTTAAATGAATTCATGATTAGTGGATTACTTATATTTTGTGATAATGAAAAGGAGAGGGTGAAAGGAACTGACATTTATTATGTACCAGAGTCTGTGCTAAGCACTTTACAATTTGATCTTCACAACAATCCTAGTGTTAGCTGCTATTATTATTAATCCTGTTTTTTAAAAATTGAGAAAACTGTAACAAACAGTATTTAAATGACTTACCAGGGTCACACACATAACTGTCTGAGGTAAAATTTGAACTTTGGTCTACCTGACTCTAGCCCCCAAGCTCTATCCACTCTATCCACCTTGCTGCCTCTGAAAGACATAAAGCATGTAACCAAACTTTGCTAAGTAGACCGTTATCCTTATATGGATACTCTAAGGGAGTTGCAAAAATCATTTCAAAAATCATTCTTCAGGGCTCCCTCATTAAAATTTCCTTATTAATATAGTGTAAGTTCTGGGACTCATTCTACCAAGTCCTATTCTGACTGGCAGGGAGGTAGATGGCTATTTCTTGCTTTAGAATTCTATGGGTAACCATGAAGTGTTAGATGTCTTTCTAAAACTATTGTTCACAAGCCCCCATCAGTGTGTTTCTCCTATTGATTGTAAATTAAAAACAATTAAACAGCCAGATTTAATTAAGTTTTAGAAAAGAACATTCCTAAAGGGAGAGAGTAAGATTGGTTGGCACAAAACATCCCCTCCTCCAAATTGGGGATACAATTTCCTGCAAGTACATAGAGAGTCCAAGGGAAAGTGTTCTCAGAAAGGCATGTCTATGTATTAAATATCTATCTACCATATATTAAATGTTGTTAATCTCTCTTCCCGTTATGAATGGGGCTTTTTCTTGACCAGATCACAGGTAGGTGGCATGGTAGAAAGAGAGGTGGCCTAGAGTCAAGAAGACCTGAGTTTAAATTTGGCCTCAGACATTTACTGATTGTGTAACCCTGGCTAGTCACTTACACTCCATGTGCCTGAGTTGTCTCAACTATAGAATGTTAATAATAGTAGTACCTACTTCCCAGGGTTGTTGTTTGAACCAAATGATATAATATTTGTAAAGGAATTCACAAACAATAAAGTGCTATACAAATGTTATTAATATTATCATTAAAATAAGTAATATATTATACAAAGATATGTGTTCAATGATTCCAAATAAATATGGTGCTAAACCATATATAATATAGCTAATTATGCCCATAGAATCAGAGAAGTATTTTCTAGTGATATTGTGTTGCAGTATTACTGAAAAAAAAGTCATCAGTTAATAAAAGAGATATCATGGTAAGGAGGTACCTGGAGTCAGGGAGATTTGGTTTACTTCCACCTCTGATACTTCTTAAACTGTATAACCTGGAGTGAGTTGCTTGACCTCTCTGAATCTTAGGCAAATCTCTAATACTTACCTACTGAGGTATTGTTCTGAGTCTGTGGAAGGAGTTTCCACATAGAGGAAATCCCAGATGTTTGATTTATTCAGATGATGATGTAACCATTAACTAAGTGTAGTTAATGACCAGTAGCTTCACAAAATAAATTGCAAAACTGTTGGAATGGTCTGAACAAGAACAGCTGTAACATTTGAAGACAGTCATTTTTTGCTGACCTGAACAGAGTGATGTGATTTCGTGTCTTTCTTCTGTATGGGAGGATTTCCGTCTACAGCCATTTCAATCATACAGTCCCCTCTAGTACTGCCAAAAGGCAACATATAGCTAGAAGTAAAAACAAAGACTTTCATTATCTCCTGTGTTTTTTTACAGGAACATATGGTAATAACAAAATCAATCCAACACAGATCATTTAATGGCTACTATGGGCAAGACCCTTTGCCAGGCCCTGGAGACAAATGATGAAACAAAATAAAGCAAAAACAGTCTCTTGCCTTCCAGGAGCTTACTGTCTACTGGGGAATTCTTATCACATCACACATAATAACCTCCCTTTAGGTGAGGAAAAACTTCTGCCTGGAACATAATGCTAGAAGATGTTTCTCAAGGGAATGTATAAACAGTTTTTTAGGACAAGTAAAGTACTAGCAAGTTCTAGCATTCTATTTTTCTTTTCCTTTTCTACTGTCTCTGATTTCATCACCTGAAATGTTTATCGAAAGAAAAAAAAACTCTACAACTTTACGTGTGTAAGTGGCTATTGATAAATTGTAAGTGTTAACTGTGGTTGGCATATCTTCTCCCTTGAGTAGGTGATTGTTGGACAAGTAACATCAATGTTGAATAATGCTAAACTCCCTGGGTAGAAATTTCCCCTTCCAGGACTACAGGGGAAATAGGAATAGAATAAGAAATGAAAGAGAACATACCTCTGAGCTTTGAGATTATACTGTGATATAGTTATCACTACTTAGGAAGCATGTCATTAATGTACTATCTGGTGCTGAGACTCAGAGATAAAGAAGAATAAAAGGTGAAGGGAATAAAGACTAGAAATAGTCTACAAAAATAACTGAATATTTTTCAGTTTTTTCAAATGATGGAACTTAGTAGAAACCTAACAATGTGCATTTTAAACAATTTATTTAGATGTTTTAAGAAAAAAATATAGAACAAAGGACTATTAGCCCACCTAATCCCTTACCCCTAGTGCTTGCCAAATGTGACAAAGCTAGTTGGTATCATTTGTAAACAACTTTTAATTTCAGATGAATTTGTCTTTATTATCATGTCATCTAGATTTCTGAGGTTAACTAAAATTAAAAAAATTTCCCCCCATCTTATATTTGCATCCCCCCACCCCTGGGTATATCGCTCTTATTGTGTCCTTCCTAAACTTCATTCTGATTGATTTAAACAACAGATCCAGTTGACCAAAGGCCACTTTGAATTTGATTGACATCTAGACAGCATACCTTCTTCTGAGTTGGCATCATCTGTAAATAATGCATATATGCTTAAATTCAGTTCACTGGAAAGAAATATGTCAGACGTCATAGAAGGCTAGCATTGGTCTCTGAAGAAAAATGCTACTTGTCATATTTCCAAGATCTGTTCATAATACTTACCTGAAAGTGATTCTCAATCTCTAGGATTATGTCATATTGAGTAAAGAGCTGGACTTGGAGTCAAGAAGGTCTGGGTTTTAACACTTTGAATTTTTCTTCTCCTCCTCCCTATGGGCAGGCTACTCATTTCATGGGATAGTTTAGAAATTTAATTTCTGATCCTAACAGATAGCCTTTTACCTATGTAGGTAGATTTCATGCAGTTACTTATAACATGTACAAGAAACAAGTGGCAGTCAGAGACACTGGTTATCCCTTTTTTGAAACTTTATTAGTTGTTATAATGGTAATGGTAATTTGAAGATCTTTCCTGCTCCTTAATAGGCCTAAGGGAATTTGAAGATCTTTCCTGCTTTGAAGATCTTCCCTGCCCCTAATAGACCAAATGTAATCACATGGAGCCTGTGATGGGAGGAGTTTGCTTAATGGGTAGAGCAGAACACAGAGGAAGCTAGGAGGGCAGTTAGCATGGTGGGAGAGAGGGGATGCAGGCAAGGAGACATCTAGACTTGTGAGTGTTTGTGGGAAGGCTAAAGGTAGGGTGTTGCTCTCTGCTGTGTTATGATGCATTAACTTCTTTGTCACTATGATGAATTTGACTTTCTGGTATTGGGATTTGGTTTTCTGGTGTGTGAATAAATGTTTTGCTTCTGTCTTCTATATGGAGAGTCTGTTATATTTTGTAGTTCAGAACTATGCCAGCAAATTCATAGTCACCATTGGTGCTGTGACTACTGAGTTGGCACTATAGTTGTGTTACTCTGTGCAAGTCACAAACTTCCAGAGCCTCAGTTTAGTCATCTATACAGTGGGGAAATAATAGCACCTATCTCATAGGACTTCTGCGAAGCTAAAATGAGATAATGTATGTAAAGTCCTTTATAAATATGAAAGTTCTAAGGAATCATCATAACTACTGTGAAGGATAGTATGAATAATGGAGGAGAAGGGAGGGAATAAGAATTTATTAAATTCTTACTACATGCTAGGCATGTATTAGGTATTTTATAAATATTGTCTCATTTGATCCTCTCAGGAACCCTAGGAAGTAGGTGCTATTATCACTATTTTATAGTTGAAGAAATAGAGGTAAATAGAGGTTAAGTGACTTGCCCAGGGTCATATAGCTAGTAAATGTCTGAGACTTAATCTGAACATATCTTCTTTACTCTTGACCCAAAGCTCTAATTACTATAATATCATTCCACATAAACTAGATTGTTAGCTTGTATCTATCTATAGTGTATGTGTGTGTATATTACATATACCTGTATGTATATATTGTGCACACACATATTAACATACATATATGTGTCTGTTTGTATATGTATCTGCAGTATTATTTACAGTAGGGGAGGTTAACAAGTCCAGATTGACCTAGAGAAAAAGCATATGATCCCATGTATGACCTGAGATGGTATAAAGAATTCCTTAATGTGGTAATTCCAAAGAGTTAAGGAAGTTAGTGTACCATGGGCAGGGTGCTAGATTTGGAGTCCGAGAATACTTGAGATAGAAAACTGCTTCGATCACTTATTAGCTGTTTGACCCTGGGCATCATCTAACCTCTCCCAAATCCAGTTTCTTCAGCTGTGAAATGAGGAGATCCCTTCTGGCTCTTGCTGCCTATAATCCTGAGTTCAATAGGATAAATAAACATAGAGAGGAAGGCCAGGGTTGTGAAATGATGAGTAAGGTGGAGGTGATAAGTTCAGAGGAAATCCTGTAGGCAAATTAAAGTGTTGTAGACAAGGTCCATCTCAAGATAGTTCTTTTTACTGTTGGTAGCATGCCAACTGTATAGCTTCCCACCCAACTTGCAATGGTGGCACAATGTATTCATATATAAATAGTCATTTTGTAAGATTAGGCAACTGGAAGAAAAAAGTGAACATCTGTTTCCACCTATGAGATGTCAGATTGTGGTCAAAGGATCCTACAGATAGCAAGGTGTCTTGATTAATAAGCATGAATAAGGATCACAGTGAATGGAGAGATTTTGAGACATTCCATTGAGAGGATACTAAGAATCATATAGTTACAAGACCACTGACACATACTGATTGATATTAAAGTGTGATATTTGTTCAGACACCAAATAAGGAGTTGAGAGTTGATATGCTTTTGGAGGAGCTGAACTAAGTCAACATATAGATTACATAATTATAAATGAATTTTACAGATGAACAAACTAAGATTCAGAATTAATTGAATATGAAAAGAAGTAGAAAAGCTTCATCAAAGATTTTCTTTAGAAGGAAGAAGGAGGGTAGAACAACAAGCATTTATTAGTGTGCCAGGAATTGTGCTAAATACTTTGAGCAGAAAAAAAGATAGTCCTGAATTCTATTTTTCTAAATTCTTTTCATTGCCTCTGATATTGATTTTTTAAATAGCAAAAAGTCATGAAAAATATACATTTTCAAATGTGGGAGGATTAATTTCTCTGGTATTTTGTGCTAATGGCATTTCAGTGAATCAGCCTGGTCATTTAACAAGAGTGAATGATAAGATGACATGCTGAATGCTGTGCTGATGGTATGATAAATTGAGAGAGCCAAAGTACTCTTGTGTATATGGATAAGAATTACGAAGTGTGGAGGAGTTGGTTGTGATTTCCTTCAAAAGAAGTTCAAGCAGTAATGAGTCCATTTATCCAGAGAAATATGGAAGTTGTGGATATTCCATTGACACAATTGAATGACCTTAAGAATTCTCTTTAAGATCACACACATTGGTCACAATCATTCTTATCTCCTAAATGGTTGATGAGAATTACATTTCCATAAACATCTGATTGTAGAGTTTTGTTTTTCTTAGCCAAGCTATCACTTTTTCATTTTATGGGAACTTTTAATCCATTCAAATTTAAAATAATGAGAGTTAAGTATGTATTTTCCTCCATCTCTAATATTAGTTTTTTCAAGTTATGATTCTTTTCCTTCTGTTGTTGACTTTTATATGTTTTTCAGTTACTTTTCCTCAGTCAATTTTAAGGTGACTATTCCTAGTAGCTCTCTTCCTCTCTCCTCTTAACTCCCCACCTCTTGTCTGTTACCCCTTTCCCTTTGGACTTTTGTTTATTAGTTCCTGTTTTGTTCTTTTTGGAGGAGGGAAAGCAGGGGCAATTGGGGTTAAGTGACTTGCCCAAGGTCACATGGCTAGTAAGTATTAAGTGTCTGAGGTCACATTTGAACCCAGGTCCTCCTGACTCCAGGGCCAGTGCTCTATTTACTAAGCCACCTACCGGTCCTCTTAGTTCCCTTTTCTCTCCTGCTTTTATCTTGTTATATAATTTTTCCACCCATCCCCACCTTTTCCCCCTCTCAGTCATTGGAATGGGTTCTCCTTTCTTCTCCTTCCCTTCAACAAGTCCTGTTCAGGAAAGAGTCCTGTTCATTACTTTTAAAAATTTATATTTTTTTTGTGCTTCTTTCCAAAAAGGATTCCTCTTGCCCTCTTGGTTATCATTACTCTCTTTCTGCCTACTTTAGAACTTTATTCTGAGCTATGGCATTTATAATTATCTAGTATTCCTCTAGAGAATTATATTTTTAAGTGTAATTTAAGGATCACTGAACTTGTCTTCTCCTCTCATGTTGCGTTCTAAGTATCACAGAGCCTTTCTATCAGTTTTATAGTTAACCTGTCCTTCAACCCCAGCCCAGATGTGTGCGTTCCCACTAAAAGAATGTATGTTTCTTGAGAGGAAGGCTCCTTTACTTTTCTGTTTGTATCTCCAGTTTTAAGCACAGTAAGTGCTTACTAAGTACTTTTTCATTAATTTATTCATTCATAATATACACAAATCATTCAGTATTAATATTACAACTTGCTAGTAATTATTTCACTGATTAGATTGATCTCTATCAAGATGGTACTCTTTGTAAAACAAAGATAACACAACTAAATGAAAATATTCCTATATTTTTGCCTGTGTTGTATGTAGTCAAGAGAAAGGGTTGACCACAACTACTTATTTCATTCTGAAGCAGCCATGGAAGTATTTGTTTAGACTCTAAACTTTAGAATCACTATGGAGGTCAGTTCCTTAACATTGTGCTGTTTATACATATCCAAGAGGGAGAAATGTTTCTTAATACAGCTTCTGGTTACCCCAAAACACAAAACATCTCAGCTACAGACAGTTGGGCTCCTCAGTTCTGGTATAGTTCTGAAGACCATGTAAATCATGATGTCTTTCATCATATCCTGGCCTGATGACCAGACATGTTTCCATATGGAGATGAGAGAAGCTAAATGGTATTACATCCTTGCTGCATATCTTTGCATTGTTAGGATTAAGTAAACCTCCTTTTACTACTTGTTTAATTACTTGAGTGTCTCATTTCCTGCCAAGCTCAAATCTGAACTAAGAATGCTGGAAATAGAACTGCCTCCAAAAGGGGCATTATAACTCAATTAAAGAGTCAACGCAATTTGAAAGTACAGTACGAGTTCAGAGTTACCTCTGACTTGTGAAAAGAATAATGGAAACAATAACAACCTATTAGAAAGTAAACTTGTTAGACTTCTCAGAGGAAGAACATTGCTTTGATGACTTTAGAAGGGGACATGGGGGTAAGAAACAAATGAACTGGTTCCTACTTGGTCAAAGGCTCATTTATCTTCCTCATTTTCTAGTTAAAGCAAGTGATCCTAATGAGGTTGAACAGCTCTAAATAATTCTTTTCTTTTGGCAGTCCCAGCTCAACCATTTCAAATGGGCAGATTTTTCCATCTGGGTTCCCACAGCTACAAACATAAAAGCATTTATATATGCCATTAATGAGTTTATTCTGAAGCTTGTCAGGTATAATGGCATAACTTTAAAGTGGCAAGAACAGAGGTTCATATTTGAAAAAAGTAAGTGATTTTTTCAAGAGGTCTGAAAATTCCTGAGCTCTGTTTTCCTAAATTCTTTTCATTGTCTCTGAGATTGATTTTTTTAGAGAGCAAAATGGTAAAGAATGTGTACTTTAAATGTAGAAAGTTTCATTTCCTTAGATTTTGTGGAGAGTCGGGTTTATTTTGTGCTAACGGCATTTCGATCTATCACCATCATAGAGTGTGTGTGTGTGTGTGTGTGTGTGTGTGTGTGTGTGTGTGTGTGTGTGTGTGTGTAGGTATGGTCTCATTCTAACTCAGATAAAGTTGGGTAATTTTGCCTTCTAGAGACAGATGTGGCAGAGATAGGAAGTTTCACTATTCCCATTTCCCTTCTTCCTCCCTCTAAAGTATTCATACTTGATTTATCAGATCCGGAAATCAGAGGATTCACTGACATCATACCATCTCTAGATGGAATGATTTTCAGAGTTCTTGCAGGCCAGTAGCAGGAGGGCACATTCAGCAGTGTTCACACATAATTACAGGAACCCGACAGCTCTGAAGTGTGCTGGAACAATGATAGCTGTGTCACAAATGCAGCTTGTAGCAGATGTGTTACAAGACTGATGATCATACTATATGCAGGTGCAAAACATAAATGTTCATTTCCCTTGTCATCGGGCTTGGCTATTCTACAACTAATAATGGTATCTTGTCTGTTGTGGATTTTGGATAAGAACAAAGATAAATACAGGGCTTACAAACAAGTTTATGTCTTCTTAATATGTGAGAACTTTTTGTAGACAGATCCCCTCATGCCTAGTCTTTCTCTGTGCCCCTCCCCACCAAGTTTGTTAAAGTGATTAGTTGCAATGTGTTCAGTAATGGGATTAATCTCTCAATGACTGTTTATCGAATTGCTAACACATAATGAACTACTTTAGCATTTACCAAATAGGGCTTTCCTGCTCTGACATAACTGGTGGGTATAGGCATTAGAAATGGATTAGGCTAGTCTTGGAACTGTTATTAAAAGGGATCTTTTTAAGCCAGCATTAAGATGGAGACATTTTAAATTCAAATGTTAGCAGATATAATCTCCTTGTTCAAGCAAATGTTTTACCTTATACTGTGACAGTTAGCTCTGCAAGAGGAGGAGGGCAGAACAGAAATATCACATGTAGCAGACTCATGGTCACCAGGTGGCAGTCAAGTCACACGGCAAAGAGAACGGTTTAACCATAGCACTGGACAGTTCCTATGAGTCATTGGGAAGTCTAACTTAGAACCTAATTTTTAGTGTGATTGTTTTATCTCCATGTTCATAACAAGGAGAATATAGCAAAATATTTTAAACTGATTACACATGCAACAATATGGATGAAGATGTCTGCGGAAGTACAGCTTTCCTAACTGACATATGCATGTAATGCAATCAGGGAAAAGGAAATTCACAACTGTGTAAATGCTGTTAAAATATTTCAGGGTTCTTCTCTTATACCATTAACAACAGCCGCATTTCTAGGGTCACTGTCCACTGGCATATGCAACATTTAAATGTCAAAACAATGTGAAAAAGGTCAAGACAATAGAGCCATAACCTTGAAGTCTCTGCTTAAAAAACAATAACCAGAAAACCAGAATAACTGGTCGTTCATTCTCAAATAAAACAAACAGGCCCCATGTTCTCCAGTAAGTATCTTCACAGCCCTTTTCTCCCTTGATGATCTTGGTGACATGATCACTGGCCTGAGATTGTTTTTACCTAATTTCCCCTTCTGGTAGACAGAAGAGGCCAAGCCTACTTACTAACAAATCACAAAGGAAAACTAGCTGCTCTACCTGAGAAAATCTGCTTTTTAGAGATCAGCTTCTGCAAGGAAGACTATGTAACACTGAATTCCCAGCTTCATTTACACCCTTGATTAACCAGAGCAGTTGTCAAGGGAACATCTAACCAGCTGTCAAGCCATATAGAACATTTTTCAAGAACAGCAATTTTACTTTTGACTGCACATTTTAAATTCACAAGTGTTGGGATCCATAGTATATGCTACAGATATTTAACAGTCTCCTGGTAGTGTCTTCCGAGGCCATAATCAATTTTTTAAAAAATGCTTTTTCCTTGTTTAAGTTTTTATCTCCCAATAAATATGTTCCCATATTGGTTGTCAAAATCAAATGAATATGGGGATTTCCTTTCAGAATGTGGCTGCTACCAAACCTCCTAGAGAGCTTTAACCTTTCTTAATGCAATGGGAATTGGGGAGAACTCTGGGCATTTATGGGCAGGATTTAAGAATTCACTTAGTACAAGGGTATTCATAAAACATGTAAGGCTAGTGCTCCCTCTTTCCAGTGACCCTGAAATTACTTTATATGTGTTTTCTTTATTTGTATTTATCCTCTTTATATTTATTGTTTCTATATATTTATAGTACTTATCTCTCTCATTAGGATGTAAACAAGAACTGTTCAGTTCTTTGTATTTGTATGGCTGGCATCTAGCACAGGACCTAATATATTATAATAATAAAAAGCTTGTTGATTAAATGATTAAATATCAGTCACTATCCCAATATATATAAAAATAATTAGTATTCATATAGCATTTTAAAGTTTGCAGCTTTATGTGTAATATCTCATGTGATCCTTACAACCAGCCCTTTGAAGTAGGTGCTATTAGTGTTTCCCTTTTGCAGATAAGAAAACTGATGCTGAGACATGTTAAGTAACTTTCCCACAGTCAAACAGCTAAATAAATGTCTGAGGCTAGATTTGAATTTGTGACTGGACTCCAGGTTTAATACTCTATCCACTGAAGTCACCTAGGCTGCCTACACATTTTTGCAGAATACTTCGTGGTAAGGCTTGAGTGATAGAGCAGCACCCACAGAATATTTTGAGGAAACATTTCATTCTTAATACATGTTACAGGATTCGGATGCCTTATTCCCTCTTTCAATTTCAATATTTATTTCTTAGCTCATTTCATTCTGTGGGGAAAATAAAATCAGAGTGATTTATTTAGATCAAGTTGTTCTTTAAAATATGGGCATAACTATGTCTTCTGCATCTTAATCTTTCTCTTTTTTTTGTTTTATTTGTTTCCAATGTAATCTCTTCTATAATCAGTCAGAGCTTAGTAGTTAGACAATATTCATCTTCCTTCTATCTCTTCCATCACAGATACACATCTTGAGAGGCTGGAAGGTTATTGAGTTAAAAGACCAAAAAGAAAATCCAGCTTGACATGAAATGCAAAGTATAAAAAGCATGTCCACAATTTCTAGCCCAGTACTTGGCACATAGTAGATGTATAATATACCCTTATTGATTGATTAATTGACACTTTATCTTTGGGATAAGACTATACATACTTATCAGGATCTGATGCTATCCTAGAGCTAGTAGTGGTTGTCTTTCTTGTGGAATATGTAAGAATAAACAGAATCTCTCCTGCCCTCCTCCTCTTTAAAATACAATATTTTCTTTTTTGAAACAATGGAATTTTTGTAGCATATTATTTTAAAAGCACTGCCTTTAAGTAAGTTGTGATATGTCTTGAGAAACCACAGGGCCATATTTTATCTCTAAGAGCTTTGTCAGAATTGACTGAACGTAAATAGCATTTATTAAGTGCTTAAAATGAGTCAGGTCCTTTGCTAGGTGATAGGGATATAAAGACAATAACAAAACAGTCCCTGCCTTCAAGGAGCTTACATTCTGCTGGTGGAAAACATCACATACAAAAATAAGTAAATACAAGATATGTGTTATACTTTCATTGGACTACTTCACCAGAAGGCAGTAGGTTCTAGGGTGTTAGTTGCTATGCAGATCTGTAGTGCTAACAATTCAGAGAGCCCCACTTTTGAACTTTCCCTTAAAATTAACCAATTGACACAATTTACTTAAAGAAAAGGCATTTGCTAGTGTAGCATGTTAAGAATAATAACTACAGACAGCTAATTTGCATAGACCATTGGATATGGAGAAAGGAAGATTGGAGTACAAATACAGTCTGAGATACTTACTAGTTGTGTGACCCATGTACATCACTTAACATATCTACCTTAATTTCTTCAGCTATAAAATGGAGATGAAAATCACACCTACTTGCCAGGCTTATTGTAAGGAACAAATAAGATAATATTTGTGAAGCACTTAGCACAATGCCTGGTATACAACAGGCACTTAACAAATACTTGTTTCTTTCCTTCTTACAGAACAATTTCCCCAAACACCTAGGGAACAATCTCCCATAAATAGCCAGAGTCTCTGGGAAGGGTTGGTACAAACTTGGGATGTGGTAGTGAGACGTACATGTAGAGAAAACATGTGGCCAAGGCAATTCTCATTTCTGGTGCTGAAGGACTTTAATAATTTCTCTCTGCTTAAGGAATCCCTCTGTGGTTCACCTTTTGATCTCTAGGGCTAATTCTCCCTTGAATCTATGGTTAGATTTTTTTTTCTGATTCCAGAAACTATGATCCTTGAAGCTGCTTTCTCTCTCAAGTGATTGCTTCTTTGTATTTTTGTCTGTCTGCAAAATGTGTGTTTCTGTTCAATTGCTGGCTCTTGTATGGACCCTCCTGAACTGAAAAACTCTTTAATTGCTGGAGGAGATTTCATCTCCCTGTTTCCATCTCATGTAGGCACAGGGGTCACACTCCACAAGGCTGCTCCCTAACCTGGATCAAATTCTTGAACTCTGTCAACTAATTCCAGATCTGGTAGCCTTGGCTATTTAAAGGACTCTTTGGCTGTGATGGTTTTCTAACAGCCAATTCAAAGCTCCTATTAAAACCCAATCAGAGAAATATTTTTGTCCTTTGTAGATGGCACAGAATACATGTTTTTTTTTTTTTACAATTGGTGTAATAGCTTTTTATCATATTACATCTATTATTTTCCCTTTAATTTCTTTGACTCTATCAACTGTAAGAGTGGGGATGGGTCAGGTTAAAAAGAAAATTTGAAGTTTTCAAAGAACAATTTCACTGGAGAAAGAAATGGGAAACCTTTCCATTATCCTTGCCAAGAAAACTCCATGGACAGCTAGGTGGCTGGTGGTTAGAGAGAGCACTGTGCCTGGAGTCAGTGGCTCCAAGTAATTTCTTATCAGATTGGAAGCTGCATAGCACAGTGGAAAAAGAGGTGCATTTGCAATTAGAGGACTTGGATTCAAATCCTAGTTCTGCCACTTTCTACAGTAAGAGACAACTAGAGGGTACAAGGGGCCTAGAGTAAGGAATACCTAAGTTCAAATCCAGCCTCAGACATTTACTAGTTGTGTGACCCTGGGCAAGTCACTTAACTTCTGTTTGCTTTAATCCACTGGAAAAGTTAATGGCAAACCACATCAGTGTTTTTGCCAAGAAAAACCCACAGACAGTGTAGGCATATTATTGTCGACTGGGTCAAGAACAGTCAGACATAAGTGTATATAACTGAACAACAACAACAGCGACACAACAACAATAATGAACAATTACTCCCCACCCCAGTATGCAAAATAGATATTAAATAGCTTGGATATTGGTGGGGAGCATTAACAACTAGGGAAGCCGGGATAGCTCTCTCAAGGTGGATGGTGCTTTAGCTAAGCCTTGAAGAAATCTGGGGGTCACAAGTGGTGGAGGTGAGGGGGAGAGCATTGCTGGCACAGAGGGCTGCATTTGCAAAGACACAGAGATGAAAGACAATGTCCCATACAGGGAACAACAAGTATGTCATTTGAGGGGAAGGTAGTATTGTGTTTTGTCTGATTATTAATACAGGTCAGGTACCCAATTTGATTTAATTTGGAGTCTGAAATTAAATTGGATTAATAGAAGTGTTCTGACTCACTTAGAATCAATGCCCTACCCTGAGTGGTTTGGGGGTATCTCTCTTCCGATACTATTAGCTCCAGTCTGCATCCGCAACCCAAATTATTATTAGCATTCTAGTTCCTTTTACCTACTTATATCAATCAGCTTTTATAAAGAGATATTCACTTTTTGTACCTTGGGTGTACACTGTCCCTTATCCCATCTCGGTTTCTGAGAAAAGCACGCTCAGCTTTAGCCTACTTCTTACGTAACACTGGTTCCACCAAATTCACTGCCAAATGCAGTTTGACTGCTGGATGAGTCATTGTCTCATCTAGGCTGGTTAAAAAACCAGGATGTTAAGATGAATGAATATTTGGATGCTCTCTCTCCTGACCTTCTGAAACTTTTAAGTTTGGAGCCTCCAATTCCTTCACCTAAAACAAAAAAGAACAAATGCAGAGGCTAAGAACTAAGGATAATTTTTTCATGGGGCCAAATGGTAGTCTTGCATTGTTTCTCACCATGCTCCATCAGTGAAGGAGTCCAACTGTGAACAGAATAGCCAAGGGGAAAAATGACTGAAGTTTTGTGGAGGCAGCTCTAGTTCCATTTCCACAAGTGATGTAAATCAAGAGGCCATGGTTTACCACATGGTTAGCAGACCAGAACCACTTACCCAATGTATGTGCATTGTACAAAGTCTTTCCAAGGCCCTTCCTTTACATGTCATTAGGAATATCCTGAAAGCAGGCTTCCAGGCTCTTCCACTCAAAGAGCCAGTATCAGAGGTGGTCTTTGCATATGTTAGTTCCCATTTCAAAAAGAAGACAACATATCTATGCTTATGAAACTTTATCAAAGGCAAGGTTCAATTCAACTAGTATTAATTAAATGTTTGATATATGCAAGGCACTATGTTAGGTGCTAGGGATACAAAGATATGCCTGAAAAATATCCAGGGGATTTTGCATTTCACTGAGTGGATATAACACAAAACAGATAAATACAGTATAATTTGAAAAGGGATAGAGTACTAATGACTAGGGGAATAATGCAAGACTTTGGGTTGGAAGTGGCTCCTGACCTGATCCTTGCACAAAGCTAAGGAGGTGAAGGGAGAATGTCCTGGCATAAGCATTATTCTGTGCAAACACATGAAAGTAAGAAATGCAATAGCAAATTCTCTGAATAGTGAGTAAGCCAGCTTGTCTGAAACACTGAATGCATGAAAAGGAGCTGTATGAAATGCCTCTGGAAATATAGGCTGGAGCCAGATTTCAGGACTTTAGATACCTAGGCTGGGCAATTTTTATTTTATCTCAGAAGCAATAGAGAACCACTGAACATTTTTTACCAGGGGAATGACAAGGTCAGAACCGTGTTTTGGAAGATTATTTTGGCAATTATGTGGAGAATATAATGCATTCACTACTCTGAAAGGTTACAATCTCATATTGGCTCCAAGTAATTCTCATATCAGATTGGAGGCTACATAACACAGTGGAAAAGAAGTTGGATTTGCAGTTAGAAGACCTGGGTTCAAATTCTAGTTCTGCTACTTCCTATAGTAAGAGACAATTTAGAAGGCACAATGGATAGAGGGCTGGAGTCAGGGAGACCGGATGTCAAATTCAGACTCAAATACTTTCTAATGACCATAGTAAGTCACTTATTTCCTGTATGCCTCAGTTTTCCCAAATATAAAATGGTGATAATAGTAGCATCTACTTCACAGGACTGTTGTGAGAATCAGCTAAGATGATAGCAATACAGCACTTAGCACAGTGCCTGGCACAGAGGGAGCAATTGGTAATACTTATTCCCTCTCCTTCCTGCATGGACGAGGCTAAGTCACTATACCTTTCTCAGTTTCTTCATCTTTAAAATGAGAAGGTTTGGCTAGGACTCTTTAGAGTGCTAAATCTACGATCCAGTGAATTCCCTTGGGTTTGTCTCCTCAGTACTGTCCCTTTTACTCTCCTTGGCTAAACTATGGATCACTTCTTTAAAATTCAAGTCTGGCAGCATGCTGTATTCAGTCTACGACATGAAGAGTAAAGAATTTTAAAATCTATAGAAGCAGAGACTATAAGGGAAGGGAATAGCAGGTTGTGGGTATATTTCTTGCTAATTTTTCCCCTGAAATAAAAAAAAAAGAGACACAATTCAATGTACAAAATGAGTTTGGAGGTGAATAAGTAGAGACAATGAAGGGGCAAAATAGATGCCACTGTCATTAAAACAGAGAATAAACTTTTTATGAGTGCCTCTGATATAGTAACCATCAACAATTATATTGACCCAGTGAAAAAACACAGAAATAGATATGACACCCTGCAAATAGAACCACAATTTACCCGGTCTCAGAAAAAGAGAGGTTTCTGGAAAGGTCTTTATTTTTAGAAGTGTATAAGCATCCAAATCATTACAAGAGCAAAAGTCTTGAAAGACCTGTACTAAGTCCATAAAGAAATCAAGCTCTAGGCAAATAAGAATTTCAAAAACATTGAAAGAGACTCTCCAAAGTATAGATTCTGTGCTTTTCTGAGGTACTGATGTTGTTCTATACGGTTAAGACAGACCTCAGAAAGAATGGCAAGAATTGCTGCTGGCTGACAGATGCTTGTGAACTTATCTGAGAGGCTATACTGGAAGCACATACAGCGTCCAACATCACAGGGCTTTGACTCAGAGAGCAGAAACTAGGTCACTGTCTCTTTTTTTATGGCTGTTGTGCATACATGTTGGCAATAAAAAAAAGCGTGGAATAGGTACAAGGTACAACAGGCCACAGAGACTTTTTGTTTGGTATACTTAGAGTAAGTAAAGAATCTCCTTAAGTGCCTAGGAATGTCAGCTCTGTATACTGTGAAATAGGAAGCTTTTGTGTTCCTTCCTCAAAGCCACTGTGGTTCCCTTTCCAGGCTAAATTCCTTTCCTCCCCTGTCCTCTCTGTGATTACTTGTTAGAGTTGGGCCTAACCCTGTTTAGTTCAGATCTGATATTAAGATAAAATGACTGGCTCTCAAGTCATTTAACAGTTAACAAAGGAAGATTGATTTTTTTTTTAAACAGCAAGGTATGTAAAAAGGATACAATGATGCTTAGCTTCTTGAATGAGATGCCCCACTCCAACCCTCCAGACCTACCCCCTCACTGTCTTCACATAGACACATGACTAGTCAGCAAGGCAGGGAACTGGGACTTGTGTGATCTTCAGAAATCCACCAAGAGACGGGGAGAGGGGGAGGTCCAGCTTCATGTTGGTGAGGCCTTTATGCTTTTAGGAGACCAGGATGCTGCCACAGGGGACAGGGGCCAATCAAATTCCAGGAAAAGCTTGATTGCTTTTTAGGGAAAACTACGCCCAACTGGGGGAAATGGGTAACACAGATCCTATCACAATTGTAAACCTGGTCCTCATGATTTCACCTTTTTTTCCTACCAAAACTCCTCTAATTTCACATGTTAAAAATAATAAATAATAAATAAAATACTTTAAAGTGATTAACCAATTCATACTAGGATGAAAATATCTGATTTAAGTTTAATTCACACTGTTGTATGGTTGCTGGAAATAGAAGCCTTTCTCAAAAGAATCAGAGAACTACTTAATGCTGAAAGCAACAGACCTTTGGAGTTGGCATCTTTAAAGGAAGATGTTTAAGAGAGCTAGTATGAAATATGGAGAACTGGCTTCAAAGTCAAGAAGATCTGAGCTTGAACGTTGCCTCTGATACATAATAATTATATTACCTTGGGCAAATCCCTTAACTTGTCAGTGCTCTAGACAACTTTCCAAGGCTACAAGTTTCAAAGCTATCACCAATTTGCATTAGTAAAGAAGTTTCCTTACCACGAATTTCTTATTCCAATGAAATCACAGATCTGGCCAAAAAACAAAACAAAAGTTATATGAATGAAATATCAATGAAAATATGCGAAGTAATAGAAGTCAAGAACAACAAGGAGAGCACACCAGGGTAATCCAATGAGCCCCTTTTAGTGAGGCTAAAGGACGATTGGAAAAGGGCAAGGCAAGAAAGGAGACAGCCAGAGAAGTCACAAGGCAGTCTTAGGCATGATGGCCCCAGCCTGAGTTAGGAAGAGGGAGTTCATGATGTTGTAGGACTCCAGAGTCCATGTTCAGAAGTAATTCAAGAAGTATTGAGGTCATAGCAATGGCCTTAGCTGGAGGTCATGGCCAGGAGAGAATCAGAGCCGCTCCGGTGTTTTATAGGAGGATTGAGGTCGCAAACAAGTAGGTTTCACTGGTTTTCCATCACTGGGGTGTATAGTAGGGAAGTATTGAAATACTGAGAAAGTGAAAGTTCATAGCTTGAGATATATGATTCTAGATACGATGGCGAGGTTCAGAGAAAGAGAAAGGGTATAAAGGAGGCCTTACCAAGTAAAGAATTGGGAGAGAAGAATCAGTAGTGATTTAATAGCCCATTGGATGGGAGAGATATGAAAAACCATAGACTTTTCTGAATATACCACATGTCACCCTTCCTAGGGCTATTTCTATCTTAATAGAGGATAATCTTTAATAAAATTTTAATAGTAAGTTCAGGCATGAGAGGTTTGGAAGAGTTTTTTTTTTTTTGTGGGATGCTTTTTCTTTGGGATCCTTCAATCACACTACCGTCTAATTCATAGGATTACACATTTAGAGCTGGAAGGGACCTGGCAGGTCATCTGATTGATTTACATCCTTTTATAGATGAAAAAACTGAGATCCTGAGATATTAAGTGATTTGTTCAATGTCTCACAGGTAAAACATGGTGGTACGAGTATTCAAACCTGCCAAGTTCAGTATTCTTCCTGTTTCATCACGGCTCCTAGGTTTTTGTACAACAATTAACATGAAAACAGAAAAAAATAATTACAATGAGAATCAAGAGTCTTGGAATCGAGTCCTGACTCTTCTACGTATCCTCCTAGCTCTAAAAAATTATAATATGTTTAATATTATCTAATGTTCACTTATTATATGGAAGAAAATGTATAAGGAAATTGGATAGCTAGTTATTTGTGTTCTTCCTCATTCTTTGCACTCTTTATTCTTTAAGTGTTTGCTTACTTACTCTAAAATATTTGAGTATTATAGACATACTTCTGAGATAGTGTGGGTTTGATTCCAGACCACCACAACCACCTGAACCTTCAGCGAGTAGGAATCTTTTTGCTGATATGTTTATGTTTATAGCTCCTGACTGATCAGAGTGGTGGTTGCTGAAGGTTGGGGTAGCTATGACAATTTCTTAAAATAAGACAGCAATGAAATTTACTGCACTGATTGACTCTTCCTTTCACTCAAACACTTAGAGACCGTTCATTGTAGGATTATTAATTGTCCTAATTTCAATACTGTTATATTTATCTCAGGGAATATGAAGACCCAAGGAAAGGGAGAGAGATGGGAAACAGATGGCTGGTGGAGCAGTCAGAACACATATAACATTTATGGATTAAGTTTTCCATCTTCTATGATTGATGGCAGTCCCAAACAATTACTATAGTCACATCAAAGAACTGATCAAAGATCACCATACCAGAAAAATTAATAATAAAAAGATCTGAAATATTATGAGAATACCAAAATGTGATACAGAGACATGATGTGAGCATTTACTCTTTGGAAAATGGTACCAATAGACTTGCTTGATGCAGGGTTGCCACAAACCTTCAATTTGTAAAAGGCAGTAACTATGAAGTATAGCAAATAGAAATGTGATAAAATGAGGTATACCTATACCTTATAAATCTACTGCTACTTAAGTAAGAGATAAGTGACCATTTATATGAAATTGAGTTAAATATCACCTCAGAGAGATGTTGAAGGGGAAGTCTGGATTGAAAACATTAAGGAGGGAGGAGTTACTTAAAAAGCAGCTAATGATATACTGCTTGCTCACTCACTGACTTCCAGAACTAACACTTTGTTAAAAACTTAATTTTTATGCTTGTTTTTCTTTCCTTTTCAGAACAGTAAGTGTCTAGACTCTTTATGTGATCATGGCTTTCAGGCAGTCCAATAATTTTTAAATGATCTCTCCTGGATCTGTTTTCCAGGTCAGTGGTTTTTCCAATGAGATATTTCATATTGCCTTCTATTTTTTCATTTGTTTGGATCTGTTTTATAGTATCTTGATTTCTCATAAAGTCATTAGCTTCCATTTGCTCCATTCTCATTTGGAAGGAATTATTCTCTTCAGTAAGTTTTTGAAATTTCTTTTCCATCTGGCCAATTTGGCTTTTTAAGGCATTCTTCTCCTCATTGGCGTTTTGGACCTCTTTTACCATTTGAGTTAGTCTATTTTTAAAGGTATTATATTCTTCAGTCAGGCTGTTGACTCACTTTTCATGATTTTCTTGTATCATTCTCATTTCTCATCTCAATTTTTCCTCTACTTCTCTTTTTTTTTTCTTTTTTTTTCTTTTATTCCTTTTTGGAGGGCAACTGGGGTTAAGTGACTTGCCCAAAGTCACACGGCTAGTAAGTGTGTCAAGTGTCTGAGGCTGGATTTGAACTCAGGTCCTCCTGACTCCAGGGCCAGTGCTCTATTCACTGAGCCATCTAGCTGCCCCTCTTTTACTTCTCTTACTTGATTTTCAAAATCCTTTTTGAATTCCTCCATGGCCAGTAACCAATTCATATTTTTCTTGGAAGTTTTTGATGCAGGAGTTTTGATTTTGTTGTCTTCTTCTGGTTCCATGTTTTGATCCTTTTTGTCCCCAAAAAAGGATTCTATGGTCTGATTGTACTTCCTCTGCTTGCTCATCTTGCCAGCCAATTACTTGACTTTTGAGCTCTTTTCTATGGTAGAAATCTGCTTCCAGAGACGAGAGAGCTATGTCTCAAATTGCTGGGGTTCTCACGGTTGTCAGAGGTCTGAGGAGAGTGCCCTCTCTACAGCCACCACGAGCTCTGGCACACTGTTGTTCCTCACCAGGACCACCACCCAAGACTGTGACCCAGATCCAAGCAGGTCAAAGCAAGAGGTATTACCCTCTGAATGGTCACTTGGTCCCCAAATGATCTGAAGGCCAGGAGCTCCAGAGGCAGCCACACAGCAGTAACAGCAACTGCCCACCACTGCACACCTTTCACCCTGGGGGCAGGGGTCAGACTCCCACTCCTATCTTAACCTGGATCAACAGGGTTCCCCACTGACCTTTTACTTTCTCTTTGGAGTTTATGAGTTGAGAAGTCTGTCAACCACCACACTGCTGGTGATTCATTCTCCTGAAGTCTGCTGTGGCCAAGCTGGGTTGCTGGTCAGGGGCTGCCCCCAGGTCTGGGCTGGTGCAGCTCACACAGGACTGCACGTGGCTCCCAGCCTGTTGTGATAGACCCTTCCTGTTGGCTTACCAGGCTGCCTTCAGCAGGAGATTTGTTTCTTTCTGTCACTTTATGGGTTCTGTAGCTCTAAAATTTGTTTAGAGTCATATTTTACAGATTTTGGAGGTGGTTGGAGTGGGAGCTTAAGCAGGTTCCTGGTTTTAATCTGCCATCTTGGTTCCAGCCTCCCTCCAGAAATCAATAAGTGTCTAGACCAGTGCTTCTCAACCTTCCTCGTGCCGTGACCCTTTAATACAATTCCTCATGTGGTAGTGACTCCCAACCATAAAATCATTTTTGTTGCTACTTCATAACTGTAATTTTGCTACTGTTATGAATTATAATGTAAATATCTGATATGCAGGGTGTATTTTCATTGCTACGAATTGAACATAACCCACAGGTTGAGAACCACTGGTCTAGACCAACAATTCTTTCAGATCACATACAGTTTTTGGGAAAGGGTAAAAATAGTCACAATACTTTAATTCTTTTTCAAAATTTTGTAGTTCAGTATCAGACACTGTAGTTCAGTTGGTACCTAACAGTAATAATAGCTAACTTTTATATAGTATGCCAGGTGCTATGCTAAGCACATTATGATTATTATCTCATTTCATCCTCATCCTGGGAAATAGATGCTGTTATTATCTCCATTTTACAATTAAGGAAAGTGAGGCACACAGAAGTTAAGTGAATTGCCAAAGGCCAGATGGCTAGTAGTGTCTGAGGCCGTTTGTAAACCCAGGTCTCCCTGACTGCAGGCCCTGCACTCTACACACTGTGCCACTAGAAAAAGTTCCATTTTTGTGGTACCTTTTATAGTTTCGAAATTTTGACATATTTTTCCTTAGTTCTTCATCTGTAAAAATGAGCTGGAGAAGAAAATTACAAATCACTCTATTATCTTTGCTAAGAAAGTCCCAAAATCTGGTCATGAAGAATTGGATACAACTGAACAACAACAACAATTTAAGAATATACAATTTAACAGAAATAAATCCATCTTTTAAGATACTAAGGAACATAAGAGAAAAACACAGACTCTCATTGTTGCTATTCAGTAGCTGGAATCTAATTCTGACTGAGGAATGAGATTAGAGATGGGTATGTATTGAATTATATGTGGACTTGTGCGATTAAGATGCACAGATAATCTAAATAGTTTAGTCTTTACAGATAGTACAGCAGCTAAAAACCTGTAAAAGAGAGAGATCAGATACAGATATTGTATCTCCTCTTTAAGAGGTTCATAATGCCTGCTAATTTGACAGGGACCACTGATATGATCAACATAAATTCATGGCAGACATCTAAAGTCGAGCTTCTGTTCTATTGTAATTCAAATCCAGTAATAAAAGCATTCTAACAAGCCTATGTGAAGTAGAAGGAAAGCTAGCTTGCTAGCTATGCTCGAACAAAATTTGAGGGAAGAGTCTAGTATTCAATAATAATTAAGAAGCCATTTTAATTTATTCAGTTTTTTTCAATTAATATTTAATAGTTAGGGTCTTAAACACCTTAAACTTATTTTTCTTGTATTGCATTTAAAAAAAAAAAGACATCTGTATCCCACATTGAAAAGAAAAGTACACTTAAATCCAGAGATTTTTGTCAGATTTTCACTGGCAGGAGTTAAAGTTCTAGTCTATGTAGGAAATATTCCTAAGGGGCCCACTTGAATCTTGTACCAGCTGAAGATTCTGGTGGCCTAATCTGGTGGAGAACAATATGGGTATTAAAACGATGAGTTCTGCATGCAAAAAAGGGATTTCAGTTTTGGTGCCAGAGACAGATGGAGAACAGCAGTCTTGGCTTCAGTAATTTCCTGTGAATTGAAGAGCTGCTACAAATTGGGGAGTACTCATCTGCTGGGATAGAAGTAAAAGGGCCAAAAAGTTTCCACGATTTAAAGAACCAAAAGTATCCAATTCTATTCAACAAGCAATTACTAAGCATTTAAAATGTGCTAGATGGGGGGAGGCAGTGCAAAGACAAAACCAAAACCAACTCTTTGATGAAATTATATTCTACTGAGGGATAGTTACAACATGAAATCAAAAAGAAGCACAAGAAATTTAAAATGAGGAAGGAGAAGGAAAAAAAAAGTATTTGTTAAATACCCTCTTTATTCCAGGTACTGTGCTAAGTACCTTATAAATATCATCTCATTTGATCTTCACAACAATCCTGGGATTTACATAGATGCTATTATTATTTCCATTTTATCATTGAGGAAACTGAGGCAGAAAGAGGTCAGGTTATTTGCCCAAGGTCTCAGGCTGGATTTGAACTCAGGTATTCTCAACTCCAGGCCCAGCACTTTATGTAATGTGTTACTTAGGGGATGTCAAGAAAGGCTTCTTGTAGTATGTAATATGCAAGCTGAAGTTTGAAAGAAAACAAGCATTCTAGGATACAGAGGTGAGGAGGAATTAACATTAGAGGAATGAAAGGGCATAGAGGCAGATGTCTGAAGAGAAAGACTGTATTGGACTGAAAAACCAAGTAGAGGCATTTATATTTTATTCTTAAGATGATGGGCAATTACTGAATATGCTTCAACAAGGGAGTGACTTGGTTAGACTTGTATTTTAGGAAGATCCATGTGGCATGCATGTAGAGGATGGATCGGAAAAGGGAGAAGCTAGAAGGCAGGAGGCTGTTTAGGAGTCTATTGAAGTAGTCCAATTTAAAAGTGACAGGAACCTGAACAACAGTGGTTTTGTGAAGAGGGGTGAATGTGAAAGAAGTGGAGGTAGAACTGACAAGATTTTACAACTAACAAGACTGAGTAAGGGGGTCAGTGAAGAAGAGGGAATGAAGAGTGATTCATTCCAAGGTTGCTTATTTGAGTGACTAGAAAGATAGTAGTGCTTTTGGCAGAAATAGGGAAATTTGTAGGATGAGCATGTTTAGTAAGGAAGAAAATAGGCTCTGTTTTGAGCATATTTTTTGAGATAGCAAATAGGACATCCAGGTGGAGACTTCTGGCAAGAAGCTAGTAGTTGGGACTGGACATAAAGAATTTAGTCACCTACATAGAAATTGAATTCATTGTAGGTGAAGATGTAACCAAAAGATGGTGTAGAGGGAAATGAGGAGAGGGCCCAGGAGATGACTTTGGGAAACACATATTTAGAGTATGGAGTATGTATAATGATACATCAAAGGACACTGAGAAGGAACAATTAGATAGATGGGGGTAAAACCAGAAGAAAGGTGAGAAGGAGGGAAAGATATCCAGGAGGGAGTTTGGTGGTATAATGATACATGCATGGTCAATCAGCAATATTAAAAGCCATAGAGTGATCAACTTGGAAATATTTCTTATATTAAGTACTGTTTTATTTTTGTCTATATAACATTGAGATACTTTAGAAATTATTTCTGTGTCAGTAGGGTATCATTTCTCTTAGTGATGGTAGGACCTGGATATACCA
Source organism: Pseudochirops corinnae (assembly GCA_028646515.1). NCBI lineage: Eukaryota > Metazoa > Chordata > Mammalia > Diprotodontia > Pseudocheiridae > Pseudochirops > Pseudochirops corinnae. The sequence continues at coordinate 150,826,191 of CM053586.1, read as the reverse complement.
GTTCTAACTAGTTACTCTCCTTTGGGATGGGATGTAAACCATGAATATGAGACTAGAAAAGATAGTTCGTGTCAGGGAAAAATGTTAGTTTTTCACTGGCCCTGGGCAATTTTTACATTCTGTTCCAATAGTGAATTTGATATCAGGGAGGTAGATTTAGAGGTAGAAGGGACTTCAGAGTCTATCTAGTCCAACTCCCTCATTTTACAGTTGAGGAAACTGAGGTTTAGAGATGAAGTTACAACAGGTCAGGTAGGATCTTAACCTAGGTCCTCCTGGCTCTAAGTTTAGTTTTTATCTATGGCATTGTTCTGTTTCTTGTAAGAATTGTAGGTCCTACTTAAAGAACTTTTGGTCAGAGCTCCTTCTGTGTATGTAGAGTAGAAAAAAAGAAGAGAAATTAGTCTGGTATGGGAAAAATCAGATCCAGGAGGAAGGATCATAATAAATCAGGTCACATTATCCCAGGTTAAATAGCTTCTAGACAAGGGTGGAGTTGGTGTTGGGGGAGGAGCATTTATATGCCAGGAACTGTGCTAAGCACTTTACAAATATCTGATTTGATATTCATAATAATCTCATGAGTTTAAGTGATGTTATTATCCCTATTTTTGAGTTCAGGAAACCGAGGCAAGCAGAGATTAAGTGATATGCTTAAGGTAGTATAACTAGTGTCTGAGGCTGAATGTGAATTCAGATCTTCTTGACTCCAAGCCCAGCACTCTCTTAACTATAATAATATTCACATATGCATTCACTATTTCCGCCTGGGAGAGTGAGGTAAATGCCAGTATAGGGCATTGTATGGAGAAATCAAATCTGCCATAATGGGTAGAGGAGGCTATGAATATATTTCAGGTAAAACCAAATAGAACAGAAAGGATGGGAAAAGAGTAATACTCAGAAAATGAGAGAGAGAGAACTTTTAGGGGCTAGAGTCATTAAGATCTCTTGGAAAACAAAAGAGGAAATTTCCAGAATGGGAGAGGAGTCCTAGGTCCAAGAATGGTAGGTCAAGGGAATGCTGTAGATATATCCCATAGACTGATGATACCCAGATTCCACCAAGAATTTGAAAGCCTTATGACCAAAATGGAGAGATGTGGGTTGGATGATAATACACTTAGGTAGATGTTAGGTGAAGAGCTAGTTCCAAAGAGTACTGATTAATGGATTAATATCAACTTTGAGAAAAATCTTGTAGAAGAGAGCTGCAGGGGGGTCTGTCCTTGTTGCTGTTGTGCTTAATATGTTTTGCAATGACTTGAGATGAAACATAGATTTCTTGCTTACCAACTTGGGAGAGACGGAAAATATATTGAATGAAAGACAGGATTCACAAACGCTTTGGCAGATGGGAATGATGGGGTGAATCTAAGAGGATGAAATTTAACAAGGACAAAAGTAACATATGTTAAAAAATAAATTGTGCAAGTACAGTATTCAAGCAATGTGATTAGATGAGAGGTCATATGGAAAAGTCTCAAGCAGGAATGGGACTGGGGCAGGGTGGTGGTTGGTGAACTATAAGCTTAACAGGAGATAACAAAAGGGCAAGGCAGTCAATGTTAATGTGGGCTGAACAGAAATGGAGTGATGTGAAGTAGCCCTAACTGGGGGACAGAGAGTCGACCTCAGTCAGGCCTACCTAGGGTCAGATCCTGTTACTGACACATACTGGCTGTGTGACCGTGGAATTTAACCCCTCAGTGGCCACAGCCTCTCTAAGGCTGTGAATTGCAGAAGAATTATTAATTTTTAGAGAGAGAGACTTTCCTAACTAGGAGTTCCCAATAATATGAACTCACAGATCTGGACTGAAAACAAAATCAAACAAAAAAAAAATAAAATAAAATGTAGCCATGATCAGGAAGATGACAGGATGGTGAACATAGATCAATAACAATTGAGATGCATGATGAAGTTTTTGGAGGCCTGAAAAGAAGATAGAATTGGTGGGGACAGGATGTTGTAGAGAGAATGAACAGAAATTGGGCAAGCCTATGGCTCCCACACCTGGAATTAAGGCTGGGTAAGGATATTTGGGAAGAACAGGTTCATTTATCCAGCAGCTTTGACTACCATGATGTACGTTGGCTAGAAACCTAGGGCTTCATCTGTCATTCAGTCCATATGGGATTGGGTTGGTTAAACCAGAAGAATAAAACTGAGAGAATGGATTCAGCAAGAAAGAGAATGTATCCAGGCCTATTTCTCTGTATCTGTATATGTAGGCCTATATTTCCATAAACCTATACAGTGATAACAATTGCCAACATTTACATAGAGCTTTAAGGTTTGCAAAGCTCTTTGCAAACATTATTTCACTGGATCCTCACAACAACCATGTAAGGTAAATACTTTTATCATCCCTATTCTGCAAATGAGGAAATTGAGGCTTAGAGAAATTAATGGACTGCCTCAAGGTCCTATAAGCGCTTGAGGCAGGATTTGAATACAGGACTCTCCTGACTGCAATTTCAACATTCTCTTTTACATCAGATTGAGGAACCAAAGCCTTGGGGTCTATTGATGGAAGAAAAGTGGGACTCATGGAAAGCAAAAAAGTGATACTACTGGTAGTAAAGAATGACCTATTATATCTGGCATATTACTTGATCTCTCTCTCTGTTTCTACATACATAATACACGATTCATGTATCTTTATATGCATGCACACACACAAACATATGTGTATATATACATGTACATAAACACACATGTAATATATAACATACATTATGCACACACATATATTGAATTACATAATCCAAAACACAGAAGGGGCCATAGAGGTCATCTAGCTCAGGCTCTCACTTTAGGATACCATCTATCCTCAACATCTTCACTGACCAGAAATTCATTATAGGAGGTAATCTGTTCTACGGTTACATTTCTAGTTAGAAAGTTGTGTTCTGTAGATTGAGCTGGAATTTGCCTCAGGGCTCCTTCCATTCATTGGTCCTCCTCAAGCAAAACTAAAGTTTGCTTTTCTTGCCCTTTACAATTTATAATCTAACTGTTGTAGCTATTGGATGAGGCCTAATATTTAGAGAAAATAATGATGGGGCTAACATGTTTTTGTATTAATGGTATTAACAAACTTTTCTCTCGTAAACTCTATGAAAATTTGCAGACTGGGAGATAGTTGGCGAAGTTCACCACCATCAGAATCCTGGACCATGCTTGTTTTGACCTATTTATTCCAACTGGGCAATGTCTTAAATAGTGCTTCGAGTACAAGGTCTATTTCCTGAGGTATTCCAAAAGTCCAGGAGATAATATTTCCAAGCATTCAGAAGAAGTACCCTGAATTGAGTTAACTACTTTATGCCCTGATAACGCATTTCTGTGTCTCTGGAAAAATCAACTTTTTCTAGGAGACATAAATAGCTCAAATGAATTCTATTGGATGGGGTTCTGTAAAGGTCAACAGCAGAAATCACATGGAGTGGGTCTTCCTAATATTTTCGGTATTCATTAAGCCTTTATCAAAGAATGCTCTCCAACTTGGGACTTTAAAATTTAAGTGGGATGCCCAGTTCAGTATCATGCAATGTTAGTTGATAATGAAGAGGAGAAGTTAGAGAGTGCAGGGGAGAGCAATGAAACTGATTAAGAGGTTGGCAGGGTCAAAGCAATTGGAATTATTGAGCCTGGAAAATGTAACTGAGGTATTTTCAAAGAATGAGGGGCGATTTCAAGTGTATAAAAGGCTTGTTGCTGAGCAACTGTTCTCTCTTTCTATCAGCAGAAGCAAGAAGGAACAGGTTTAAATGGTAGCCAGTGGGATTTTAGGGTCAACACCTCAGTTAGAAGGGTTGTAAGTTAATGGAGTGCATTAATAAGGGAGGGTGTAGAAATTTTCATTCTGGGGATTAGGCCAAGTTGATTGTGATCTGAGATAAATTTCATCCCTAGCGTGGAAACCTTCGTGGTTCAGATGGGTTCTGCTCTGGTGTGGGGAACTATTTAGGGTCATTCAAACTAATTCCCATGTCGATTTTAAAAGAGGACTAAAGGAAGTATAAATTCTTCCTGAGCTAAGCAGAATAAACAAGGCCTTGACCCAGTGGGAATTTATCTGTTGTCTTTCTCTTTCAAAGTCAATTGGAGAAAGGTTCTTAGAACTTGTTTTTTTTAACAGTGTGTATATCTGACAGACTCATGGCATTTTTTATTCTCTTAAGCTTGACAGAGGTAAGATTACATTTGTTTTTACTGCCAGGCAAGGTTCCCTGGACCATCCCCAGATAGTCACAAAGAAATAAGTAATCTAGGTGACTCCCTGTAGCTAATTATGACATTTAATATGATAATGTGCCATTTCAGACACACCCTGAGAAACATTTTTTAATTATAAAAATGGAGAATTATAGTGATAGATCTGTCTCCAGTTTTGAACATACTTCTTCATACTCCTGCTAAGATTACTCAAAAGATCAATGAGATTTCCTTATTGTTAGAATTCTTCTTTAGACTCATTTAACCATCTGTCTGTTAATTCATCCTGCTGTGATTATTTCCTCTTACTTTCATATCTCCCACAATGCCTAACATAGGGCCCTGCACAATCGAAGTGCTAAATAATTATTGACTTGGTTGAATTGTACTACCGATTTTTTAAAATACTTACTTCAATGCTGCAAGTATCTTTGATTTTAACAGTGTGGGTACCGACTGTCTCCTTTAATACACACCACAACTTCCTTTATGGCTTTGTAGCTAGCCTTTATGTATTTTGGTTTAAGGTTTATAAACAACTTTGCAAATGTTATCTCTTTTTGATCCTCAGGAGAAACCTAGTAGGTAGGCACTATTATTATCCCCATTTCACAGATGAAGAAACTAAAGTGTATAAAGATCAAGTGGTTTGTCTAAAGTCACATAGCTAGGGAGTGACTGAGGCAGGATTTGAACTCAAGTCTGACACCAAGTCTAGTAGCACATTGTTCCACAAAGTTGCTTAGAAGATCACTTTTATAAATTGTTGTGGCATCCTCCTTGCTCTCCCCCCCTTAAAAAAATACCCACCCATCACTTAACAGTCAATATCCTGGTGATGAGCCTTTTTTTTTTTCTTTTGCTTTTTGGAGGGCAATTGAGGTTAAGAGACTTGTCCAAAGTCACACGACTAGTGTGTCAAGTGTCTGAGGCCACATTTGAGCTCAGGTCCCCCTGACTCTAGCGCTGGTGCTCTATTCACTGTGCTACCTAGCCACCCCATGATAAGCCTTTCAAAGTTTAATTCGGCTGGTCCTTAGGTGGCAAACATAGGAATTGTGATCAGATCCCTATTTGAAAGCTTTTTAGTCTCTTAGGACATGTAGGAGTTTGTGCTACACACAGAAGTTTCCAGAGATCAGGGTTACCTCCATGAAACTAGGTGGTGTAGTGGTAAGCATGTTACACTTGGATTAAAAAAGATCTGAGTTCAAACCCAATCTCACTTCCTTAGCAGTGTGACTCTGAGCAAGTCACTTTACCTCTCTCAGGCTCAATTTCTCTATCTGTGAAAGGGAGATAACAACACCAATCTCAAATTTGCTGACCGAATTAGATAACATATGTAAAGTGCTTTGTAACATTACAGCATTATATGAATGTTGCTGCTGTTGTTATGCCATGATGAAGCATTGGTGTTGTATTTCAGTGGGGGAATTTTTAAAAAAGTAGTGCTCACTAATTGCCTTCAGAATATCATGCTAAATACCTCCTGAATAAGATCTAAGCTCTTTATATCAGTCATCATGATCCTCTAAAATATCTATCCAATTATAATTCCATTACTTCCAACATGAGTCCATCTGTCGTTGAAAATATTTGTTTTTTCCACTTTGGAGCCTTTATCTGTGCTTAATACCTTTCCTTGTTTCTCTCTCTTTTAAACTTCTACTCGTATGTCGAGGTCCAACTCAAGTATCACCTTACAAACAAGTAGATCGGCCTTAAGTGGAAAACATGGGTTCTTGAATCTGATCCATAACTGAAGCTTTTTAAATCTCATGAAGCCTTTCCTCATATTCTGAAACACATCTGATCTACTCTGAGCATTCTATACTTCCCCTGTGAATTTTATTATATCCTCTAATAATTTGGCTTCTTATTTTATTCTCTTGGCAGATTTCAAGCTTAACAAAGATAGGAATTGGGTCTTCTTTTGTCCCCCATAGGAGAGGGTCTCAGACACATGATGGTGATTAAAAAGTGCTTGTTGAATTGAAATAAGCAACTGCAATTTTTATACCACCCTAAAGGCCTTTCTTCATGTCTACTGTTCACTTCATCACATTTATGGTTATTTTCAGTATTTCCTCTTTAGATTTCATTACATTTTCTATTATGTAGGGAACTGATTATCATGAAACTTGATTGCAAATTTTCATAAATTCACGCTAGCATATCCTACTTACCTCTGAAGGCTTACCTGGGCTTACCTGTGATATTTTCAGTTGGACAAAATATGGCTCCCATTTTATTGAGGATTTTAGTCTGTGTTAGCACTGAAGAGCAGTGTTATCTAGCTGAGGGGATTTTGTACTAGAATCCTGATTTATGTATATTCTTTCTTCTTGTAGTGACAGTTATGTGGCACTTTGAGGTCTACAAAAGGGCTTTATATCCATGTTCTCAACTGATCCTCACAATAGCTCTATAAGACAGATGATGCCGTTATTGTTATTCTCACTTTATACATAAGGAAACTGACTCTAAGGAAAATGAAGTTATTAGCAGGGTAGTCACATGTTTCTTAAGTAGCAGGGCCAAAACTTGTACCCAGCATACTCAGAGAGAGGTTGGACAGAAGTGTCTTGAGAGATGAGATAGAAAGACTTGAGAGAGAGGAAAAAGTGGAACGTGGATTTGGAGTCTGGGGCCCTTCTTGGGATAGATCTAGTTCTTGCCACTGTTAACAGGTATTATCCCAGACTGCTATAAAGCTCGACTTTTGGGCATTGCTACTGCTGTGCACCATAGACCCTGGGTTGGGTATCATAAGAAACGGCTGAATAGATGGAGAAACTGAACAAATTTTGAGAGCTTGAATTTACATTCATTACACTACATAATTACCTTTTAAAAAAAAATCTGTGATTTCATAGGTAAAGAGAACTCCTGATGAGGAAATCACTCTACCAGAGTAGATCAACAGCTGCTGGGCAACTTGCCTGGAGCAAAGAGGGTTTTTAGGCATGCTCCACCTAATGTCATTAATTGGTCTTGGGAAAACATGACATTATGGACAGCGAAATGATAGGAGGCAGTGGAACTCCACAGGAACAATGTTACAAATGACCAGTCAGTCAAGAAGCTTTTTATTAAATGCCTACTATATTACTGGCACTGTTAAGAGCTGGACTAATGGGCCAGCAAGATTTCCCAAAACTACAGTGGGATTTGACTATGATGTACTCAGACCATTTTTCTAGAAGGAGGTTGGTAACATTAGATTCAAGTAGAATTTAATCAAAATAATCTGGTATATTTTTTCACTGGAAAAGATAGGTTTGCATGATGTCAAAACCAATTTATTCAATGCAAAAGTCAGTTACAGCTTTTATTTTATTAGTTAGGCAAAATGAGATTTTTTCTGCTTTACCTTATGTTGTAAGACCAGTGGAGTCAAAGGCAAATAGAAATGGGGACCTCTAAACTGTATAAAAGTATCCCTGGGGGTCATATATTGATGTAGAAAACCTCATTTATGTTTTTTATTCATTAATTTTGTTATTTTCCAATTACATTTTAATCTGGTTTTAGCCACACTTGAGAATGTTGTGGGCTGCATGTGGCCAGCAGGTTGTGTGTTTGACACCTTTGTTGTCAATGAACTGTACTATGTGTTGTTGGAATTGGCACTTCATCTCCACACCTCATTGTTGAACCCCATCTCTGCAATGCATGGCCTCTTCACCTCCACCTTTTAGAGTCCCAAACTTCCTTCAAGGCTTACTACATATGCCACCTTACACCAGAATCCCATTTTTTGGTTCACTTAGTTGTTAAAGCTTGTTCAAGTTCAAGTTATTACATATATACTTATCTGATTACTTTGTATCTCTACCAATAGAATATAAGGTTCTTGAGGACAGGGACTTTTAAACTGCTTTACTAGTACCTTGATACAGAATACTGTAGGTGTTTAAAAACATTGGATCAAATGATTTATTGACTGAATTTCCCTCATTTAAAATGATGCCTAACTTGGCATGGTGTAAATTCCACCTGTGTGTACTAGCTTATCTGTGACTTGAAAGAGGTCACAGCATCAGGTTAGGCAATTATTTGTTTATCCTGTATAAATCTAAAAAGACCTGTGATAATGCATGCCCATGACGTGTCTTAGGAAGTAATCCGTTAAGAAGTGTCCTGTTAACTTTTTCATCAGTCATTTTTAACTACCTTACAAATTAATACTTCAATGTATTTCATAAAATTGTCCTTCAGGCTTTTTATTCAGCTACATTTGCTAGAAGAGTGTAGCTGAAATGAAATGCTATAGGGAAAATAAAGAGTGCAAACATTTCATGAATATTAATGGCAAGCTGGACAAAGGTAATGCACTTAGCTTAGATCACAGTAAATGTATGATGCATTCTTTTATGGAGTTACTACTTCTAAACAAGATCGATTACTTTAGTCACTCTTTTAAAATGGAAAATGGAAAGCATTTGTGGAAAGAAGCTATCCTCATATCTTATAAGCCATGATAGGATTCTTAATGAAGAAATGAGTTGTTGAATAAAGTAAACCCTTTGGCAACATCTTAACAGGATCATAGTCTTTGAATATGATTCATTAAAGAAATCCACAAAATAATAAACAGACACCCTGAAGATATTGTTGACTGTCATGGTTTTGCTGGAAAGTCCCATCTTTTACTATTTCTGATTATTTATAGCTTTCTGATATCATTAATATTGCACACATATTCACTTAATATTGTGAGCATGCTTACAAACACATCAGTGTTTAATTTATTGAATGATATTTCATTAGTCTAGATGAGTTGAAATGTGGCATTTCATTTTCTAAAAATGTTTGGGAACATTAATCATAAAGATACTCAAATTACAATTTGGATACTGCATAAAGTTTCAATTTATCTGAATAAAGTTGAATAAACATCTGGAACAAATGAAAACTCATTTCAGATGAAAATGACTAATTCTGATTAGTGAGGGTTTAACATTTTTCACAAAATTAATCAGAGTAGTTTCTATGTTTTCCCCTCTCCCTATTTTATAACATGTCTATTTCCTATACAATGGGCTAAGGATTCATGAAGTAGAGAAATTTTGTTGAGTTGATTGAATTTATGTGTACCTCATCAAAAAACACCTAATGAAAATGCATAAAAAAGCGTGCCATAAATCTATCAGTTGTGTGTTCACATGATGGATGCAAGTAGGCTGTGAAGTATGTCCAATGGCAACCTCTGACCAAGAATTCCATTTTAAAAATATTTAACAATGTATCTATCAGAATGATCGATAAGCATAGTGATGGTTTCCTTGATGAAAAATTTGAAAACAAAACAGGAAGACTCTCACAAAGAATTTGCATAGTCACACATTTTTAAGAACCTGGTTCCAATTTGCCTCCCCAACCTTATCTTATATTACTGCCCTTCCTAAAGTCTATTTTCCAGTCAAACGGCTCTTACAATTCCTTACCCTCAATGTTCCATCTCTTGTCTTAATACCTTTGTATAGGCTGTCTCCTAGAATGTTGAGTATACTTGCTTTACTAAGGATCCCTTGTTTCCTCAAAATTCTGCCTGAATACTACCACCTGTTACTTGAAATCTTTTTTTATCCTCTCAATTGCAAATATTCTCCCACTATAAAGTTTGTTTCCCACTCCTTATGGGCAGGGCTATTTTGTTTTTGTCTTTTTATCTCCAGGGCTTAGTACATAGCAGGCATATAAAAGTACTTATTTGTTGATTTTCTGATAATCTCACAACTGATTTGTAAGTGTACAGAATATATATGATTCCCCCCTTGGTCCATTTTTGTTAGTTACCAAAAAAACCCAAAACGATTCAATAGAGAGAAACACAGCATTAAAAGACACTGAACAAGAATCTTCTTAACGTCTTCCACAAGTAGTCACCCAGGTTCCAAATATAGAACTTCAGGGAGGGAGAGTCCTTTACTTCCAGAAACAACCTATTCCTTTTATGGATGCCTGTAATTATAAGGATGTTTTCCCCCCTTTCAAAGTCTAAATCTGCCTCTACAACTTCTCATCAGAGGTTTTGTGAAAAAAAAAATTCCTTTGTGAATGGTGGAATTAGAATGTTTTCCCACATACACAACTTTATACAAGTGGTGAGTTTAAATATATTTACATTTATTTTATTATATTTTGTTATGTATATATTAATAAATAAGTGTTGTATTCCTAGCTTCCCTGGTTTCCTTTAAGTCCCAGCTCAAATTCTACCTTTCCTGTGTTTCCTTAATCCTAATCCCTTCTTTCTGAGACTTCTCACAGTTTATTCCATCTATATCTTATCTGTGCATAGCTGTTTGCATATTGTCTCTCTCATTAGAATTAGTTCCTTGAGATCAAGAACTGTTTTTTTCTTGTCCTTCTTTTGTATCCCCAGAGTTTAGTACGGTGCCTGGCACAAGACAGACATTTAGTAAATGTTGGTTGGCTGATTACTTACTGGTTATACCAAAGGGAAGTAATAGTTTTAGGAGGTAGTAATCAAGAAAAGCAGATTTGACTGAGCCTGAAGACACAGAATTATCAAAATACCTCTCAACTGATGCTAACTGGGCTCAGGCTCTGAAGATCCTTAGGAAAAGACACAATTGAAGATACTTCAGTGATTGCCTCTTGGGAATGATTAGCAATGCTAACAAGACAGAAGTACGCTAAAAAGTGAGATAGGGTACCCAAAGTGTTGTAGCCCACTGCCCCTTTTCTCTCCTTACAACTGACTGATTGACATTTAGCTTCAATATAATATTGTTAACTACATTACTCTTCTTTGTTTAAATATATCGGCAGTGGACCTTCCCAAAGTAAATGGTTGGTCTTCCTTTCTTTCCTACTCCCACAGTTGTATATGCTACTTTTCTTATTTTATTAATAGTTATCTCTCTAATGCAGCCCTCCCCCCTACCCCACCATACCCAAACCATTTAATCTGTAATACAACTGGAATATTACATTACTGAGATTTGCTATATCTGTCCCCTACCACAGGCTTGGGAATTGCAGGCAGCCATTAAAGATGGAAACACAGATCATTTGTCCTAGGTATGCATTTGAGGATTATCTGGGCAATGCTGAAATCAAGAATGGGATGTGACAACTCAGCTAATACTTGCTGGTCTAGGGATTGTATCTCACCTCCATACCAGGAAATAGTTTGAAAGTTCAGAGGCAGATATTTTTATTAATTGAATGGACATCACTCAGGGAATGACTGTATTTTTTTTTTTTTTAAAGCTTACCAGAGTGTTGTCTGATTTTAATTAAAACATAAAAATACTTTGGAAAAATGACTGCTTACTTGTTTTGGGGGCACTAGTGGTACTTGAAGACATCAACCCAATAAATCTTGTTACTATTGATAATTTATTTGGTAAGCCCATTAATTTATAGGTAAGGCAAAAATAAACATGAGTCTAGTCTAGTCCCTAATTGCTAATCTGTCAAATTAAGGAAGTATTCTCATATAATACAAAGATGATACTTTAAACAGCCTACAGAATGGAAATTCCCTGCCCCACTCCCTCATTTTTCTAAAGTATGTATCAGCAATACAGAAATTTGTGATAAAAAGCTATGTCTAAAAACCTCAATTCCTTTTGAAGGTGACATAAACCAAAAATATGTATAAATAACAGAATTTTTGACTGAAATAGACATTTGAAGAAAGCTACAAATTGAAATTTGTAATATAAGTCAGAGGTGGCAAAACAACAATATTTTACATAGGATTTCAACATGATTAAAGTTACTAGCAAGAAATATGACCACAGCCAGCTAAAAAGTGAAAAAAAATCAACTAACAATGTTTTGTTGACATGATAATCAAGTATTTCTCTTGAAGTTTTGATTAAACTGATGAAATGTTTATGGTTGTGGGGGTGGAGGTTGCCTAGTTTCAAAATTAGAATTCAGATATATGAAATCCATGAGATGTTAATGCAACGAGAGTCAGATTACCTCTTTGGTAGTAGTTATATTTCGTCAGTCTATCACATTGACTATTCTGATAGCCAACAATTTTTTTTCATTGAATTTACTGAAACAACCACTTTTTTGTCATCATATAGTCTCACTTTTTGAGTTGTTTTAATTGAATCAAGTGGTTGATTTCCTAAAAAACATATAAACCTGTTATAAATAAAGGCCCAGCAGCAATCTCAGTTTCAGACTGCATTTTATTAATATTTTTCATATAAGAACAGAGATACTTAATTTTAAAAGCACAAATGAGCTCATTATGGCATTGTTTGAAATGCAAATGCCAAAAAATTACAAATTAATACTTAAAAATCCTTTCCAGAAGTTTAACCTATTATTTCATATGTGGATCTTATCTTAATCTGCCTATAGTTCATGAAAATGCAGTTAATTTCATATTAATTTCTTTTTAATACATGCAATTTTATCTTGAATGTGGATTAGTGCATTTCACTGGGCTTTTATCTAAGAAAAACAGGAATCATGAATATATTTTATTCTATGAACAGTTTTTATAAAAAAGAAGTAGTGAACTTTAGGGAACTGAGTAATGTAATATTTTTTCCTGAGGTAAGTCAGGCAAAAAAAAAAAAAAAAGATAAATATCTCAGGAACAAATGTAGAGACTTTTCTAATGATTGAGAGTCCAGGGAGAGAAGAAAAAGTTGGAGGAAATATGCATGGAGATGAAACCCATCAGAATCTTAAATATGGAAAAAAAGAGAAAGAATGAAATAAAAATAAAAAATCAATTCTTAGTAAGAATAGTAAAGAACAACTCATCAAGCTATATCAAGAAGCAAAGGAAAGGTAGGTGTGAGCCTCATAAATCATACCCCAAAATCCATAAAATTCTGAATTCCAGGCAAGTTATTTTCAGGTAATATCATTGCCATCTGCCACTGCTAATGCTGTGCAAATTGACAGAAATAACACTGACATAGCTAGTTGAATGTTATTTTTTGCTTGGTTTTTGAAAATATGAAGTCACCAGGGAGATTTGTAATCACCATTTTTACTCATGTATTTTTGCTCTCCTTTATATTTCCATTCTCTCCCCCTATACATTTAAGAAACTTTAAAACATGTTTTTCTCTAAATATTCCTCCTCTCCTTTCCCATCTCATTTTTTCTCTCCTTCCTCCATTTTTTTTTCTTGCTGCTGCTATCAAGTAGGACCTATTGTTGAGAGTAGAAAGAAATCACTGGGAAGTAAAACAGTGTGAAGTAAGATATCAGATAAAATATTAATTTTTAAAAAATAATTGAAAGTTACATACTTGATCCTTGCCAGAATAAATAAAAAGATAAGTTAAAGGTGGAGCTACCAGTAACTGGATGTAAAGTAAGGGATGAAATGGAATGAATGAAAAAGTATTTATTAAGTGTTGGCCATAGTCCAAGTTCTATGTAATGTGTTGGAGATAAAAACATAAAAAACAAAAAACAGTCCCTGCCCTCAGGAAGCTTATATTCTAATGGGGAAGACATCACATAAAGTTGAGTGATGATTAGGAAGGAGCACTTAGGTATAAAAAATGACAGAGAGATGGTGCTAGAGGAGTAGATTGACTTACCTCATTGAGGGACTATGGCAGAGTTGATTTGATCATGGTTCATGATCCCAGAATTTGGGAAAGAGGGATGGGGAGGAGGGAAAGGGTAGCTGTGTAGGGGCAAAGTGATTGGCAAAAAAAGAAAATGGTCAGAAAGTTAAGAGTAAGCTGAATCATGGGTGGGACTTTCCTTTAAATAGTGGTCCAGGAAAGGGGGTCATTAATTAGGAAGCAGGGACTCCAGGTTCTAAGTTTCTCTACCTGTTTTTCATTCTTCCAGCTTCCTTATCTTTATCTCTCTTCTATCTGCACTCAAGAGAGTATGCAGTCCTACTGTTTGTCCAGTGTATCACTAAACCTGAAATGTTGCTGGGAGAATTCGGCAATGATCTGAGTCTGAGGCAATTTCCTTCCCTAGAACCAAGGGTACATAGGTTATAAACCTAAAACATGAAGGGAAGATAAGTACTGGAAAATGTTACTTTGTGAATTACTTGACAAGCTTTGTCTCTTTTCCAAACAAATTCTTAAAGATAAGTTTGAAGAAACTATATTTCTTTGAGGAGTAGTTTTGAAGGTCAACACATAGAACGGAGAAAATTCTGGTGTCTCATTTTGCTATAGATTATTTATGAACTCATTCTTTAGTAAATGGGTTCCAAATCTCAGTAATTAAAAGACCTTATTGAAGATTTTAGAAGACTGGAGTAATAATAATAGTAATAATATAGCTAGCATTACTATAGTACACTGTTTGCAATGCATTTCACATGTTACCTCAATTGATCCTCACATATATTATTATTTTGCTTAATAATGAAAACAAAGTCACTAAGAATGGAGGAGGGCAAAATATGCTTCTTTTCAATCCTTTTATCATCTTTCATTTTAAAATTTCTTTTACTTTCTACTTCATATGTTGAAATTCTACCCGTCCTTCAAGAGCCAGCTCAAATGAGACCCCCTTGCATAATACCTTACCTGACTATCCTAGCTAGAAGTGAATACTGCTCCCTCAGACTCCTGTAGCACTTTGTACCTCTTACATCATTTACTGTTCCATACTGTAATATCTGCATTTAAATCTTTGATCTCCTATAAGTTCATCTGGGGCAAGGACTATATCCTATTCATTATTGTATTCTCAGTCTCTAGCACAGTGCCTGGCATACAGTAATCACGAAAAATGTTTGTTGAATAAAAATGGCTATTAAAATGTTGCTATCTAGGTTTTATAGATCACCTTAATTTGTCAATATTTATTTCCTTTGTCCTAAGATCCATCCTTTATAACACAGTATATATAGAGATCTATCTGAAGCATAAATATGTATATGTATATGTATATATATATATACACATATATACACATAAAAAAGGCAAAATTAACGTATTAATCAAGTACAACATTATATACTGTTTCACCTCCACGGTTCCCTACTTTGGCAAAGGGAGAAATGTGCATTCCTGAATTTCTTTTTTTGGTGACTTGCCTTGATAATTATAATTATACTCCATCAATTTTTATTTTCTTTCCATTAATATTGTAGTCATTATATGTATTGTTTTCCTTATTTTGCTTACTTCTCTTATCAATTAATATGACATTCCTTGTTTCCTTATATTCTTATTATTCCTTGTTTCTTATAATAATAGCCTATTAATATACCACAATTTGTTTAGTTACCATCCAATATCAACTTTGTTTCTAGCTCCTTGCTGTGGTAAAAAGTGGTGCTATGTAAATGGACTTCTCTATCTTTCACCTCCTTGGCGTATATATATCTAGTCGTGGGATCTCTGGGTCAAAGGGTATAGATATTTTAGTCATTTAATCTCTTTTCAGAATTGCTGGACCAATTCACACATCTACTAATAGCATATTGGTATGCCAGTCTTTCCACAGTCCTAAACAGCTGTTAAGTGCCTGTTACATATACAGATATGTTGCAATATTATGATGGAGCTATGATCATATTAAGATAACTATTTCCTCCAGAAATGTATGTCACTATATTTTCACACCTAATTTGTGCAATCATTCACTTTCTCATAAATCAGTGTCAGGAATCCACTTGATATTGCTGGGTGTCTTCATTTAGGAGAACTGAATGGTTTATTTATTTATTTTTTTTACAGTGGCTGTGTGTGTGTGTGTGTGTATATGTGTGTGCGTGTGTGTGTATGTGTGTGTGAACTGAATGGTTTATAATGAAACATGCAGACTATTAATTGGTTATAGTTTGCTTTTGCTTTATGACCGTGTCATTCCCTACATCCCCTGCCCTCTAAAGCTGTACAATGATTTGATGACATCTTTTAAGCTACTTCTACTTAAATACTCATTTCTGATAGCTTGCATCCAGCTCATAACCTCCAGGTACTTGTCTATTGACCTTTAGGTTATCCTTAACCTCAGTTTTTTGGAGACTGTGGTATTCTATGAGAGCCATACAACATTACTGGAAGAATCTTGGTATTAACAAAGATCAGTATTTATTTCAAGGACAAGTCTGGAGTCAGAAGAGAACTTCATAATTCTCAAAGGCAGTTCACTCTGCTCTTCTTTTCAGTTGTAGGCCTATTTATCACTGTCCATTTGCAACATTTGTCAAAGATTAATGAAGATCTATGTTCTGATGCTCCATAGTTTGTACAATTCAATTGCATTTCTAGACAATATGCATTCTTCATTTACTTGTTTGTAGAGTTAGGCTAAAGTCTCTCTAATGATTATATATCTCACTTAGGAGGCCCTGCAATGCTTCGGGGCTTGATATAATTAGTGCAATGCCATCTCAAACAGGAAAATCTGGAGGAGCTCACAATTGATAGGGAGTTTCTCTTTTTCCTCTCCCTACTTTGCACTGGATCCTCCTCCTAGATAGCGAGAAACATATTAAAAGAACAGCGATGATTCTTGTTTTATGCCTAGCTTGATAACAGTTATGAGTGTCAAATGAAGCTATTTTTATCATTAAATCCTTCAAAGAATCATGTATTATTTTCACATATACACGGGGGCTACTTTGATAGAGGAGTGACTTGCATAAAAATGCTTTTTACTGTCAATAAGAATTAAGTGCAGTGGAATCTTGCATTCTTTCCACCTTTCAGTCACTTGTGTGTAAAGCTGTAGTCTGCTGTAGAGTATTGTTCTGACAACCTATTCTCTCATCATACCTTCATCAAGGATGCACTTGATGTATGTGAAGTATACAGGTGTCCAATCTAGGTCCAAGAAGCCTGAAAAACTCCTGAGTATAGCCAAACAAGAGCAAAATGTAACTGGAGAATGTATATCAAAGTAAATAAAAATGTAATACAATATAATGTCAATTTATAGCTTCCTAAGTCAATGTGCTTTGAGAGTGATCATACCACTACCATGAAATGTTTATATACAACTTTATACTGATATAAAAGAAAGCATACAGGTTGCATGCTAATTGAGATGTTCTCAATTGTTTTGGTTTTTTTTTGGAGTAATGATAAGGTCTGTTTCCCCACCTTTGATATCCTTGCCTATTTCAGATTAACTTTGAAGGATCAATTATTGAAATTGTTAACTCCAGCACAAACCTATTGTGTGAGACATTCAGCTTAGTCCAGCTGCTCTTCCCATCTTGTTTTCTCCAGTGACATTTCTACTTCTTCATGAAAACACATATGGTACTGTGAAGTTATCTAAATGTGGAGACTCTACTATTCTTGCTATGAAAATTGTTTGTTATGTAAGTATTTAATGATTTTTCCATTTTTTTTCATCTGTTTGCTGTCCTTCCAGTTTTGTGATTATGTGCTTTGAATAACTTTGCTAAGTTGGGTCTTAAGTCAAACTTTCTTTAAAAACATTTTTTCCTCTACAACTTCTTATTGTGCTATGATACTATGGCTCATAGTATTCTACCTTAGTCCTTCATATGATTTTATAGATGAGTTTATAGATCCAAACATTCTGAAGAGCAATTTGGAGCTTTGCCCAAAGGGCTATTAAATTGTGCATATCCTTTGATCCAACAATACCACTAGTAGCTCTATATCCCAAAGAGATTTTTTTTTTAAAAGGAGAATGGACCTTTTTGTACAAATACGTTTATAGCTGTAGTGACAAAGAATTGGAAATTGAGGGGATGCCCATCAACTGGAGAATGGCTGAACAAATTGTGGTGTATGGCTGTAATGGAATATTACTGTGCTACAAGAAACACTGAACAGGCTGATTTCTGAAAAACCTGAAAAGACTTATATGAACTGATGTAAAGTGAAGTGAGCAGAACCAGGAGAACATTGTACACAGTAATAGCCATACTGTGTGATGATCAAATGTGAATGACTTAGATATTCCCAGAAATACAAGGATCCAGGATAATTCCAAAGGACTCATGATGAAAAATGCTATCCAGCCCCAAAGAACTGATGGAGCCTGAATGCAGATTGAAGCATGCTATGTTTCACTTTCTGTATTTCTTTTTGTGTTCCCCACCCCCCCCCCCCTTGGTGTCTATCTTCTTTTACAACATGACTTCTATGGTAATAAGTTTTGCATGGTTGAACATGTATAACCTATATCAAATTGTTTACCATCTCAGGGGGTGGAGTGGTGGTGGTGGTGAGGGAGAGAAAGATAACATTTGGAACTCAATAAAAAAAAAAGGTTTAAAATTGTCTTTACATGTAATGGGAAATATACAATGTAATTAAAAAAATAAATTAGTTTATATTCTGAATCTTACTGCTTGGCAAGAAAAAAACATGTTTTTTGGCTAAGGTGCTTTCTAAGGGTTTTCTTCTCTTTGCTACTGATACTAAGGACATGTGATTTTATCAGCATAGAAAATGCTAACATTGGGGGGCGGAGCCAAGATGGCGGCGTAGCAGCAGCAATATATCGCAGCTCTCACATAGCCACCCCAAAATACCCATGGAATAGGACTCTGGAACTAGAGTAGAACCTAGAACTTCAAATCGCACACAAAGATACTTCCCACTAAAGTCAGCTCGGCTACGAGGAACCATATCAGCACTG
>CM053586.1:150791375-150806890 GCA_028646515.1 Pseudochirops corinnae | reverse complement strand
TATAATAAAATTAAAAAAAAAAGAAAATGCTAACATTGGAGAATTCTCTCTATTAGTTCAGGTTATTACCTTCTCTATAATTTATAACTTTAGAAAGCTGACTTAGACACTGAGAAGTGTGATCAGTTCAAGCAGCACTTGAACTCAGGTCTTCCTGCCTTCTAGGGCATTCTTTTCCCACTTTGCCATGCTGCTTTTTATCATCTCCTTATTAAGGCACTCACCTTACACTAGTTTAATTTCTTTAGGGAATTGTTGTAATTTGTGTTGATGTCCATTCCTCCTTTCATTTCCTGCACCCCATTTTTGGTGTCAACAGCTCATTTAGAACAGATTTCAATTGTATACAAGATTTCTCAATTTATTATTTTAGTTTTAGATTAATTCATGTTCTCTCTAATTATTTTTGTTTTAACGAGTCACTGGTCTGTTTGGACACATACAGCCAATTCAGCAATTTCTATGTTAAAAAAGAGTCATTTTATATTGGTTATAATTAATTAAATTTAAAAAATGTTCTTGGGAACACACGATGGAGAACACCAGTCACATCCAGAGAAAGAACTATGGAGTTGGGATGCAGATGAAGCAGACTGTTTTCTTTTGTTTTGTTTTTTTCCTTTCTCATGGTTTTTCCCATTTGTTATAATTCTTCTATGCAACATGACTAATGTGAAAATGTGTTTAATAGGAATGTGTGTGTAGAGCCCATGTCAGATTGCAAGTCATCTTGGGGAGGGAGGGGGAGAAAATTTAAACTTATGGAAGTGCTTGTTGAAAACTAAAGAAAAATCATTTAATTTGAAAAAGTAAAAAAAAATGTTCTTTGATGCTCACTATGTATAATACCTTCTGATGGAAGGAAACATTCATGATATATGGACATAAAGGTTTTGTATAGTCTATAAACCATTCACATCTCTTATTCTTTGCTCCTTAAGCATATTTTCCAACATATATTATACACATACATATGTTTATATATTATACTTGTACATGTGTATGCATGTGTGTATGTATGTGTGCATACATACACACATATATGTATATATGTATAAATATGTGTATATATGCATATATATGTATATACACACATACACCCACACTATATTTTTTCCATGATCACATTTAAATTGAAGTCATTAAAAACTGAAGCATAGTAGGTAGTGGTAGAAGCAAAGAATAATGATCATTTGTAGGGGTATCATCTGAACTAGATTGGTTCCCATCAAAAGTCAAGGAAGTCAATTACTACTCTCTTGGTTCCTTACATACCACTGATAGAAGAGAACTGAATCCAGAGGCAACATTTTTACAGCCTAATACTCTAGTTGTGGTGACACCTAGGGAACAGAGGGCAACCATGTAGCCTGGATATAGTGATAGTCTAAACCAGGGTGGGGAACATGTGGCCCTCTAGGTCAAGTGTAGCCCTTTGACTGAATCCAAACTTGACAGAACAAATCCCCACAGAACAAATTCTGTGAAGTTCAGATTTAGTCAAAGGACCACACTTGAGGGCCCAGAGAGCCACATGTGGCTTTGAGGCCACAGGTTCCCTACTCCTGACCTAAAGTGACTACCACGTCTAGAGAGTCAGGCTTTATTCTGAGTCCATTTCCTCTCTACATATTTCTTCATGATGACTTCATCAGCTCCTATTGGTTCAATTATCAATCCACATATCATTCTCAGACACATAACCAGCTCTAATCTTTCTCCTCAGCACTTCATTACTAGTTGCTTCTAACTGGATGTTAGAAGTTATTTTAAACTCAATGTATCCAAAAAAGCAACTGTTTAACTTTATCTCCAAACTACCCTCTTCAATCAATCACGCAACCAATCAGATATTTATTAATTACCTTCTGTAAGACTTCTATGTGCCAGGTACTGTGCTGGCATTGGGAATAAAAGTACAAAGGAGTAAAGAACTTGCTTACTTTCTAATTGTGGAAACAAGTACATATATTACACATATGTGCGACATTTAATAGTGAACACACACAAATATAAACATAGTATATGTATACTCCCTCCTCACCACTGCCTCTTAGAATCCCTTCCAAGTTCAGCTCAAACAACATTTTCTCCATAAGGCCTTCTCTGATCTCCCAGGTTGCTACCTGTCCCCAAAATTACCATGTATTTTTTTGGTGTACATTTTCTACATGCTACTTATATGTTCATTTCATCTCTTCCTTGATAGAACGTAACCCCCATGAGGGCAGAGACAGCTTCATTTTTGGCTTTGTTTTTCCAGAGCCTAGCGCAGAGTATTATACCTAATGGACACTTAATAAATGCTTGTTGGTTGATGGTGATATTTTTTCAAATGCTAACCTCAAACAAAGCCATTCTAGATGGCCAAATGTCTCATGAAATGATACTTTTGTTTATTGTTTTTGGATTTCTAATAAAATCAACAGCACAACCTCCTTAATTTTCATTTCCAGAACATTTAGCCTATTATTCCATTTAGCTGCAACTTTTCTTTGTTTTCTAATTTCCTTTAGGGTAAGACTGTCAAGAAAAACAGGATTCTGTTGCTCAATCAATAGACAGGTATTCATTATGCACTAATTATGCACCAGTCATTGTAACAAGTTCTGGGGATACAATGGAAAACAAAAGAAAACAAAAACAGTCTGATCTCAAAGAACTTTTATTCTAATGAGGGAAACCACATAAAAATAGTTATTCTGTAGTATATTGACTCATTGTCAATGGACAAGTTTCTCTCCATAGAGAGAACTGACAAACTAATTTAATATTTTAGAGGTTAATCCTAAACTCCCTTCTCAGCCGCTGTCACAGTAGCTGCAGAAGCATAAGGCAGTTACACAGGACTAAAGGCCAACTTGTGCTTTGCTTTATTTTGTACATAGTTCACTGTTACAAAGAATTCAACACCAAGTGACCCGTCTACTGGTAATGAGTTTCTCTGTTCTAGGTTAGGTAGATAGGGCTGCAAAAGCAGATTCCAGGATTACCAGGATCATGCTTGAAGTTTTAACATCAACCTGACAAATTTTGATTATCACTAGCATAATTTTTTGAGAATCCAGGGTCAACTTTCCCATTATAAAGAGGCATTAGAATGCAGTCAATAACTACAACTCAAAAGAACTGAGGCAAACTATATGCCCAGGACTAGCTAGTGCTGGTTTGTTAAAAACGTACACGTACAATCCCTGAGACCTGGAGGGTCGAAGGGAGCAGTTCCTAGTAGTTAAAGTCACACAAAGTGATGGAATAACATTATTCTTTAAAGCAATAGCAAAAGAGAACATACAAAACCACGAGAAATGAAAGTATATCACCCTTCACCCTGTGAAGCCAATTTGAAACTAATATGGCTAAACTTTCGATTATATACTGTGATGATAAAAAAGGGAGAAGAGAGAATTAAAACCTATAGATAATGCAAAATCTTCATTTAGAGATTAGGTTAAAATTTCTTTCTCACTAAGCCTTTTATCAGAGCTTCTACAAGCAGCTAAATTCAGGGTTTAAGCTTCACATTGCTAAGGAACTAAAGTTCTATATTTATTTAAATTATTTTATGTTCAAGTTAGGTTTTAAATTTTTCAAGAGAGACTTGGCTTCTTAAAAAGAGAGAAAGAGAGCTGGCCTCTTTCAAAGGAATCCTAAGCCTTAAAAAAAAAAGAAAGTGGTTAACAAGAAAATCCAGATTAATTTGAAATGCAATGTCCCGAGAACAAAGTTACCCTTCTTTTTGGAGGCCATTGTCTTGGTAGGGGGTGGGGGTGGGGGTGATGGAAAGTGAGAAGATTGCATGAGGGGAAACCCAATGCTAATATCAGTAGTTCACTTTGCTTTAGAATTTATAAGCTTGCAATGTATTGTCCTTGAAATAACCCTCTGAGGTAAGGAAGGAAGAAAAAAACCACAAGTTCCTACTATGTGCCAGGAACTATACTAAGTGTTTTACAAATATATCATTTGATCATCACAGCAACCCTATCACCTCCTCCTCACCACCTCTTTTTACAGTTGAAGAAACACCCTGCTACTTCTATTTTACCATTGAAGAAACTTAGGTAAAGTGACTTTTCTAGGGTTACACAGCTAGTAAGTGAGGCCAGATTTGAACTCATGTCTTCCTAATTCCAGGTCCAGCATTCTACCATTGTGCCACTTACATGCCTCTAGTATTAAGTAGTACAAATACTATTTCATCTTATAATTAAGGAACCTGAGCCTCAGGAAAGGTAAGTGACTTGTCTGAGCCCATATAAATAGTACCTCTGAGGGCACAGATGAAAACCAAGGTCTTCTGACTTCTGATTTACTTCAGGAGAAAATATTTTTTCATTCAGTTCCCTAAATTCAGTATGAATTCTTCTGTTGCAATACCTTTTCATGGAATATAATGTCTTGTATTTGTATTTTTATATTAAATTTCTTCCCACTACAGGCATACCTCGGAGATATTGAGGATTCAATTCCAGACCACTGCAATAAAGTGAATATCACAATAAAGCCAGTCACAAGAAGCTTTTGGTTTTCCCCAGTTCATTAAAAGTTATGTTTACACTATACTGAAGTGAGCAATAGTATTACGTCCAAAAAAACCAATGTGCATACCTTAATTAAAAAATACTTTATTGCATGATAGTATTGAAAAAATGCTATCATCTGACCCTTCAGTGAGTTGTAATCTTTTTGCTGATGGAGGATCCTGCCTCAGTGTTGATGGCTGCTTACTGATCAGAGTGGTGCCTGATAAAGGCTGGAATTGCTGTGGCAATTTCTTAAAATAAGACAAGAATGAAATTTGCCTCATTGATTCACTCTTTCCTTCACAAAAGATCTCTGTAGCATGCATTGCTCTTTGGTAACATTAAACCTACTATAGAACTTCTTTCAATATTGGAGTCGATCCTCTCAAATCCTGCCACTGCTTTATCAACTAAGTTTCTGCAATATTCTTCAATGTTGTGTCTCAGGGAATAGGGAGGCCTGAGGAGGAGAGAGACAAGGGAACTGATGGCAAGTGGAGCAGTCAGAACACATAGAACATTTATCAATTAAGTTTACCTTCTTATATGGGTGCAGTTGATGGAGCCCTAAAAACAATCATAATAGTAACATCAAAGATCACTGATCACACATCACCATAACAGATAAAATAACAATGGAAAAGTTTGAAATATTGTGAGAATTACCAAAATGTGACACAGAGATATGACATAAGCACATGCTGTCAGAAAAACGACACCAACAGACTTATTTGATGGAGGTTGCCACAAACTTTCAATTTGCAAAAAAAAATACAGTGTCTTCAAAGTACAATGAAGCAAAATGCAATAAAGGGAGGTAAGCCTGTACTCTCTATAAGCCCAACACTCTTGTCCTGTAGAAAAACCAGAAATATGATAGGTAATTTCAGCCTGATTTGACTAGAAGA
Organism: Pseudochirops corinnae; assembly: GCA_028646515.1. Taxonomy (NCBI): domain Eukaryota; kingdom Metazoa; phylum Chordata; class Mammalia; order Diprotodontia; family Pseudocheiridae; genus Pseudochirops; species Pseudochirops corinnae. Next base: position 150,801,456 of record CM053586.1, on the reverse strand, counting down.
TTCATTCATTCATTCACCAATTCATCTAATCATTCACACATTCAAACACTAAATAGACACTTATTATGTGAATGGAGACAGCAGGAAAGGGATTCTGACACATGGAGTAACAGATTCTATACCAGTGAGGAACGATAGCACTATAAAGAGCCGGTGGCAGCAGCTGTGCTTTGAAAAAAAAAAAATAACCAACTTTAAAAAGGGGAGGATGGAAGGGTAAGCAACTAATCAGTTGTGTTGTCTGAGATTTTTCAGAGAAATCAGAGATCCTGCCCCTTTACTCTGAATAAGTATGCAAGCTCATTAAAAGTAATTGACCCAGCAGCTGCAAGGGATAGTTTTAAATGGATTCCCCACCTGTGTGTTGACAGCTCCAGAGCATCAAGGACATTAAGGGATGCTTCTAAGTCCCTTAGGGGAAAGTAGACTTGGCTTTCCATGGCTACAGCAGCTTGTGGTTTTGTGGGAGTGCTCATGCCAGACACAAGGTTCATGTTACAGATTAAGCCCAGAAGCTTCACTAAAACATTGTTATTGCTGGTAGGTGTTTTCTACATCTATGTCAATCACACTTTTTTTACAACCAAGTAGTGGTTCTTAGAGATGCCTTGGCACAGCTGAAAAATTCAGCTGGTGATGTCCCAGTTTGTGCTACATCAGACTGGTCCTTGGATGACAGACCTACAATGCATCACTGAACCTGTATCTGAAGTCATTCCAGACTAATAGGACCTAATAGCAATCATTCTGATGTCTCAACAGTTTTCAAGGACTAAGGTCACCACCATGCCACAGTGAAGCATCAATATAATACTTTGAGGGTGAGATGATGGTTGATACTAACAAGAATGCATACATATGTATATATTTGCATGCATATATTTGCATATATATACATACATATATAAGCAGTGCTTTTTTTTTTTAAGCAACGGTGCTATGAAGTAAGCACTGAGAGATAGCTAGGTGGTGCATTAGATAGAGCACTGAACTTGGAATTAAGAAGGCCTGACTTCAAAGCAACTTCAGGCACTTACCAGCTATTATGACTCTGGACAAGTTACTTAACCTCTATCAGTCTCAGTTTCCTCTTCTGTAAAATGAAGATAATAATAGTATTCACTTCTTACAGTTGTGAGGATCACATGAGATGATATTTGTAAAGTGCTTTGCAATTCTTAAGGCATTATATAAATATGATGATGATGATGAAGATTATGACAATGCCATCCTCCCAGTATCTCAGGTTCAAAAACTAGGAGTGATCTTGGATTTCTTACTATCTCTAACTGATCTTATTCAAGCTATTGCCAAGGCCTGTCAATTTCATATTTGCAGCATCTCTTGAATATGTCTCCTTCTGTCCTCTGACATGGCCACTACTCTAGCGCAAGCCCTCATCACGTAATGCTTGGTTTACTATGTTAGCTTGTTGGTGGGTCTACCTGCCTCCACTTTCTCCCCACTCTAATCCATTTTCTATGTAGCCACCAAAGTGATTTTGCTAAAATGTAGGTCCAATTATGTCATCCCACCCTCAAACCCTTTTACTCAATAAACTGCAGTGGCTTCCTATTGTTTCCATGAGCAAATACAAAATTCACTCTGTCATTCAAAGTTCTTCATAACATGTCCAGCCTTCTTATACCTTATTCCCAGACATGTACCCTCTGATCCAGTGATACTGGCTGCTGTTCCACAAACAAGAGACTCCATTTTTCAACTCTGGACATTCTCTCTGACTATGCACCATATCCAGAATGATCTACCTTCTCAGCTCTGCCTACTGACCTCCCTGGCTCCCTTTAAGTGCTGACTAATATCCCACCCTCTATAGGAAGCCTTCTTTAGCCCCTCTTAATTTTAGTGGTTTCCTTCTTTTAACTATTTCCTATTAAGCTTACATACAGCTTGCTCTGTATATATTTATTTGCATATTTTCTCTCTCATTAGATTATAAGCAACTTGAGGGCGGGGACTATCTTTTGTCTCTTTTTGTATCTATCCTTAGTTCTTAGCCTAGTACCTGGCACATAGTAGCTTCTTAGTGTTTATTGACTTGAACTGAAATGATGATGATGATTTATTCTCATTTTATATATAAGGAAACTTCCTTGCAGTCACATGACTAGTGAATGCCAAAGATATGACTCCAAGATAACCAAATACTGCTAGAGAAATGATGTTAGTATGCTTAGTCTTTGAAGCATCATAGTATAGTGGTAATGGCACTGATTTGGAATTAGAAGACTTGTTTGTATAACCAGAGTGATCCTGGAAATATCACTTTAGCTCTCTTGCCCTCAGTAGTCTCAGCTGTAAAATGAATGGGTTGGATGTTTGGTAATCTCTCAACTCCTCTCCAGGTCTGAATTCTGTGAACCATACACTGCTGCAAAGTTAACTACTGTAACTGTTGGAGAAATCTCAGTTGTACAGCTGTTAACTGTCTTGGGGAGAAGTGAATAACTAAATCTGGAGTTAGAGAGATCTTGATTCACATTCTGCTTCTGATACTTCCTAGATATATGACCTTGGGAAGTCACTTAATCTCATTGTAGCTCAGTTTTCTTATAAATAACGTAGAGATAATAATACTATGGTCTTATGGCCCATAAGAGATGATATCTTTGCAATCTTCTAGTAGAATATAAGATCTTTGAAAGAAGACACTGTTTTGTCTTTGTATCTCAAAGTATTTGCACACAGTAAGTGCTTAATATATACTCTCTAACTCAGCTGTTCATAAAGGAGTCTTTTTTTTTAATAGCAAATCTATGGAATTGTGAGTCACAAATGACTATGAATCAATCAAGTAATGATGAAAAATGTTTAAATGGTTCACATTTCTACTACCTTTTAAGACTTATAAAAAGTACTATAGCAATTAAGTATTAATAAGTATTATCCTCCTCAGATGAGGAAACCAAGGGTCAGAGAAGTGATGAGGCAATCTCAGTGAAACATACAAGAAAAGAAAAGTGTTGGAACCAGGAATGAAACCCAAATCTTTTAACCCACTCTTTCTGCTCAATCACTGAATGAACACTCCAAAACTAGGCAGAAGTGGTGACTGAGAGGAATAATTATTTCTCTCTCATATTAATGGCCATTTATTAAAATTGGGGAAACCCCAGTTTTTCCCTGTCCCACTTCCTTGTTCAATCTCTCAAGGACAGGGCTGACGGAGGATACGATTGACATTCTCCTTATTCTGGGTATTGCTACTTCACCCAACTAGATCAGACTTCTAATCTAAGGGAAAACTCCCTTCTGCTCAGGTTTGAGTAGGGGATAAATTCTTTGTTTAGATTGACCTAAGCTAGGGGTAATTTAGAAGCATGACATAATCAAAGTTCATTTGAATAGGTTCAACCTCTCATTGTAATATTCACTCTCTCATTAATTGTTAATCAGATTGCCATCCTTGGGAACAACCCTCTCCCAATGGGCATATAAACTGTGAGCCCACAGCCATGATTATCTTTGGTCTAAGAGAGAGCTGGCCAAATCATTATATTAATAAATATCCTGGCATCATTAATAAAATGATTAAATTACCCAGAAATTATCTCCTGAACTTTTTAAATGTCACACAACTACACAGATTTATAGACACAAGATGACTTGTCCCTGAAAAGACTCTCCAATATGTGCTTAGCAAGAGTCAACCCAGTTAATGCTGGAAAACAGCCCACGAGACCAACCTTCTTTCCTCTTTTCATAAGTACACAATGGTCAATGGAAAGAATAAAGTGAAACTTACATGGCACCTTAATGTTTAGCAACTGCTTGATATAAATTAGCTCGTTTAAAAACTCACAACAACCTATTAGGAAGGTCCAACTTAGTATTATTAGACTCATTTTACTGATAACTGTAAAGCATTTACCACAGTGCCTGGCACATAGTAAGCTCTATATAAACATTAGTTATTATTATTATTTCACATTGCTCCTCAAGAGACAACCAAGAATACAAAGTCCAAAGATCTAGGTAATTAGCCTACCAAGAATCTAGAGGGGTTGTGAAAGGAATGGGAAATTTAAACTGAGGTTGGTGTTGAAAATGCAATTTTGGTCAGATCTTTGAATTCATCAGCTATTTTTTCTGTGTTTATTTGGCATTTGAGGAGCTTAAAAAGAAAGCAAAATATGACAGCCATAAAATAGATGACCTTAGAGATCACCAGGCCTAACCCCTTCATTTCACAGATGAAGAAAATGAAATCCAAAAATGTTGAAAGTACTTGCCCAAGACCATCCATCTAGAAGCAGCAGAAGAACCCAGGCCTATTGCTATCTAAACTACTCTCAGAATAAAAATGGTTCCTCATGATAGATTCAGGGTCTAATTTCTAATTATATGAGCTTGGTTAGATCATATTCATTCAACTTTGAAGCTCCAAATGGAATTAAATTTAGAGCTCTATATTGTCTATTAAAAGAAAAATCATTTTTTTCATTGCCCTGCTAACACTATAAGAACCTAGTATGCCGCACATTTTTTTGCCCAGACAACCATAATAGCCTACTGATTGGTCTCCCTGCTTCCACTCGCTTCGTCATCTAAACCACAAGGCAGCCAAAATGAGCTTCTTACAGCATGGGTCTAGCTGTGTTATTTCCCTAAGTCTTTAGTAACTCTATTTCCTCTAGGATAATATACAAACTGGCATTTAAACTATATGTAAGTACTAATAATTTGTTGTTGTTCAGTCATATCTGATTTTTTGTGAATGAATTTGGGATTTTCTTTTCTTTTTTGGAGAGAGGAAGGCAGGGCAATTGGGTTTAAGTAATTTGCCCAAGGTCACATGGCTAGTAAGTGTTAAGTGTCTGAAGCCGGATTTGAACTCAGGTCCTCCTGACTCCAGGGCCACTGCTCTATTCACTGTGCCACCTAGCCACCCCCATTTGGGATTTTCTTGGTAAAGATGTTGGAGTAGTTTGCCATTTCCTTCTTCAGCTCATTTTGTCGAAGAGGAAATTGAGGTAAGCAGGGTTAAATGACTTGGCTAGGGGCACACAGCTAATAAACATCTGAAGCCAGATTTGAACTCAGGAAGATGAGTCTTCCTGACTTTCGTCTTGGCACTTTATAATCTGTACCGCCTAGCCGCCCTGGCAATAATAATAATAACAGCTAATAGTGAATACTTATTTAGTGCTTACCATGTGCCTTATAGTTATATAATGCTTACTATGTTATAGCAGTTTGGGGAAATAGATGCTATTGTTGTCTCTATTTCACAGATAAGGAAATTGAGGCAAACTGAGGTTAAGTGACTTGCCTAGGGTCAACACAGCTGGTGAGTATCTGAAGTCAGATTTATCAGTTTTATAAGTCAGATCTCCTTGACTTCAGGCCCAGTACTCTATCCACTACTCCAGCTGCCTGGTATGGCACAGCATAGTTTAGTTACTCTGGATTTTATCATGCCACAGAAATTTCTTCATCCTGGAAGACCACTTCAATCTTGGAACTCACACCACATCTAGATCCTATGTCCCTGGGATCCATCCTTCGGATTGGAGAGGGCTTCTCCCTGAACCTCCATTTAAAGGGGGAGGGCGCTTACCCAGGGCAGCCAGCTCTTCATTTTCCAACAGGCTGTACCCCTCTGTGTTTCTTCATCATGCCCCTGGGCAGGATAGCCTTTCTATCCTCCCTCTCTCTTCAGCTTCCTTTTTATGTGGTCTTCCCCATTAGAATGTAAGCTCCTTGGGGGCAAGGACAATCTTTTTGCTTGTATTTGTACTGTGGTGTACCCACCACAGTACCTGACACAGAGTAAGTGCTTGCTAATTTATTAGTAGGGCAAAAATAAATCTTACAATTCAGTACAAGCTTGGGAGCTCTCAGCAAGGGATATAGAGAGCAGGTGGAATGGAAGCATATGTCACATCTGAATCAGATTCAGGACAATTGATAAGGCAAACTGGTGACTTTTTTGAACCCATAGATTTCAAGATTTTTTTAATGCAATGTTAGACATTTAATTTTAGAATATAATATGTAATATTAGAAAGAAAATGTGAATGCTGTTCTCTATTATTGGGGCAACTAGGTGATGCAGTTGATGGAGAGTCAGTCCTGGAGACAGGAGGAACTGAGTTCAAACTTGACCCAGATACTTACTAGCTGTATGACCTTGAGTAAATCACTTAATCCTGTTTTCCTCAGTTTCTTTATCTGTAAAATGAGCTGGAGAAGGAAATGGAAAATCACTCCAGTATCATGGCCAAGAAAATCCTAAATAGGATCATGGAGAGTTGGATGTGACAAATGCCACTCATCAACAACAAAAATCCGTCATTTTGTAGAGGAAAGAGTGCCTGAGTTTGAGTTTCAGCTTCACCATTTCCTAGTTCCATGAGTTTGGGCTTCTCTGAAATTCAGGTTACTCACCTATAAAATTGGGGTGTGGTAGGGCCTAGTTGGATCTTTCTATGCTAAATGGCTCTCCTATCCAAATTCTCTGGATGAAAATAAATACTACTGATATTCAAGACTTGGAATAAGATATTAACAGCTTGTGTGGACAGCCACGGCTACCTGGATATGTTGTCCAGGCATTGGCCCATTCCTGAGTATCACTGATGTACAAATCTTCCCTTTTCCAAAGTTCATCAAATTCTTAGTCTTCTTGGTATCTGTCTTTCTTTTTGGTCTGCCAGCCAAATAGAACGATCTTTGATCCCAGGGATCCCAGGATTTCTGGGCAGTTTTATTCACTATCACTAAAAATTTCAACTATCAAATACTGGATGGGTCATCAGAAGAACTGATTTGAAGGTAGGAGGCATTGCCTTTCTTCAACGAAAGGCCCTGTCTAAAGGTGCACCCTGAAGGCAGAGACTGTTGTATGCTATATACATATGGCTGTGCCTGCTACTTTGCTACCAGGGCAAAGAACAAACATTTATTAAGTTTTTGCTATCTGCTGGGCACTGTTTCAAATATCCCATTTGATCCTTCCAACAACCCTGGCAGGTAATTGTTATTATTATTCCCAGTTTATTGTTAAAGAAATTGTGACAGAGGTTAAATGACTTGCCATGGTCACACATCTAGGAAATATCTGAAGACAGATTTGAATGAAGGTTTTCCTGGCTTCAGGTCTAGTAGTGTATCCATTGTGCTACCTATCTCATTCCCTTGATTTCTAAGAGAAGTAAAACATCTGACAACACAGACAAGCAATAAATAAATGTTTCTGAACTTGATTGTTTTTGATGTCTGAGGTGATTTGTCTTGGTAACCTACACAGAGAATTGTTCTACCCGAAGTGAATGGTCATAAAGTGATGACTACCCTAACTATAAGTCTTACTAGAATCTCACTTTGCAAGGATATGCTACTCGTTCTTTCTTCCTAAAAGTGTTTTGGTATAGTTAAAATAAGATCTTAGTGTATATATTTAGTAGAGGGAGCTGCTCCCCTCCACAGATGGAGTGCCTTGTTTATGGAACAGCAAGGAGACCAGTATCACTGGATTGAAGAATGTATGTTAAAGAATAAAACTACACAGGTGTGTCTTGGGGAGAGGGGGGGAGATAAGGCCTTTGCTTGGCTTTGAATACTAAGCAGATTTTATTTGATCCTTGAGGTGAGAGGGAGCCACAGGACTTTATTGAGTAGAGGTGTAACAGGGTTGGAATTATGCTTTAGGAAAATCCCTCTGGCAGCTGATGGATTGGAGTAGGGAGAGACTTGAGCCACGCAGACCGCCAGTGAGTTAATAAAAGGGAATTTGAAAGAGTATAGTGGAAGAGGTATGCAGGGACTAGGGTCAGTAAGAGGCTGGAATAAGTACGGGTTTTTCTCAATTCTCTGATAAAGGGATGATAGTTTTCGGGAAAATAAGTGCTGCTGTATGTCAAAACTGCAAAGGTGGCTGAGAGCAGCTGTAGAAAAATGAATCTTCCTTGATCTGAAGAGGTCCATGAATCACGTTTTACTGTGGCCCATGGAATTGGAGCAGGTAAAAGGCAAGTGTCTAGGAGGAGCAAGTGCTAACTGCTTTTTTCCTTTAAATAGTGAGTCCAGAAATATTCATCCTTCTAACAAGGTACCTAATCTGCCTTTACGAATTTGGGCATGAACAGGATGATATATTAAGAAATCATAAGGTGAGAATTTCTTCCATAGTGGTTATATAGTGGCATCATAAATTTTATATTAATTTTCATAAGTAGGGTCCATCAACAAGCATTTATTAAAAATCCACTGAGTGCCAGGAACTGTGTTAGGCACTGGAGATACAAAGACAAAAGGAATCATTCTTTAGGATGAGATTTATAAAGGGAAGTGCTTAGAAAAGAAAGTGGTAAACGTGAATGTATAGCCCTTTCTTCCTTCTTCCCCTCCTTCCTCCCTCCCTCCCTTCCCGTCCTTCCCGTCCTCCCTTCCCACCCTTTGTTCCTCCCTTCCTTCCCGTCCTTCCTTCTTCCCTTCCCATCCTTCATTCCTTTATTCATTCATTTGTTCCTTCCTTTCCCTACCCTTCACCTTTGCTTTTAAATATTAGGCTGTGTCACGAAGTTAATTGAAAAGTCACATGGTTCTGCTGTTATTTGATGGATATACAAGGGGAAAAAATGCCTGGTCCTGATCTCAGCTGGAGCCAAAGCAAACACAACGATTTCATTTTTATTTGAAGTTCAAAGCATTTCAGAGCCTCTTTGCTCCTTTCAAATGTTACCTGCATCATTCTCTTTTACAAGGTTTGAAACTCCCCACTGCAGGACTCTCTTTAGTTTAGAACATTCCAACAAGGGTTAGAAAAGGTAAAAAGGCTGTCAGAAAAATCTCTGACCTGGAAAATGGTGACAAGCATGAAATCAAGCAAATTAACTAGGGAAATAGAAGTGACCTTTCCTTAAGGGAGGCAGTATGATAGAGGGGAAAACTTATTGAACTTTGAGTCACAGGATCCGAGTTCAAACTAGACTGCTATTTGCTGTATTCCTGTAGTCCTGGGGCAATTCATTTAACTTCTCTGGTCTTCAGTATTCTTATCAATGAAACAAGGGATTTACATTAGATGGACTTTAAGGTCCCTTCCAGATATAATCTATGATTCTAAGGTTATAGAAAAGGCTAGAGCTTTTGTAAAACCTAAGTGAAATATTTTTCTTATCATAGATGTACAGACCCTAGTGGAGTTCTAGTCAGGATCAGAAAAATAGACCACTCTGTCCTCTAATAAATATTTGTTTGTGAATTGCTATACCTGAAATAAAACAAGAGACCAGATCTCATTAAGACTTAATGTTGGGGCAGCTAGGTGGCACAGTGAATGGAGAGCTGGCCTTGGAGCCAGGAGGACCCAAGTTCAAATCCAGCCTCAGATACATACAATCTATGTGACCCTGGGCAAGTCACTTAACTTTGATTGTCTAAAAAACAAAATAAAACAAAAAACACCCCTACAACTTAACGCTGTGAAACAATAAGATTTGTGTATATACATGTATACACATACACACACACACACACACACACACACATATATATATATATATATATATACACACAGAGCTGTATGTAAATATATATATAGGCACACATATATATGGACATATATATACATATATAGTGAGTGTAATATGGTTTTATTTACATGTAAATATCTGATTGGGTGTGTAAACACTCCTATACATACATATGCACGCGCATAGCTAAAAGAGCTCTGAGTTGTAAAAACAAAGCCATGTTTTATGGCATCAAGACAGGGATAAGGATTGTACTTGTGATTTTATTAGCATGAGGAACTCCCAGGTAAAGTCACTCCCTCTACTAATATATGTCAACACCTCGTCTATGTATCAGCAAGCACCCTAGCATATCCAGGGTGGCTGCTAGCACAGGTTCTTAGAGCTGCTTTTCTAAAGGAAAGAAACTCAAAATGGGTTAACAATCTTACTTTAATCAAACATATCATTTACCTAGTTCAGGGGGAAAAGTCAGCACCCTGAACTTCAGAGAATACAAACAGAATACAAACACAAGTTACGAGCAGAAGTTACAAGTAGACAAAGAAACAGATCAGCAGATGGGCTTCCAACCATCTGAC
>CM053586.1:150747155-150790875 GCA_028646515.1 Pseudochirops corinnae | reverse complement strand
CTATTCAGTTATCAGAGAGGGAAGCACCAACGTCTAGGTTTTTTAAAGGGGGGGGGGGGGAGGGCGGCAATGGCTTCCCAGAGTCTCATCTGGCCAAATCACACATCTCTTTCCAAAGTGAGCCTGGAAGCAAAAATCTCACATCAGCAGTATATATAGCCTTCTCCTGGATCAAATGTTGTCACAGCCCTCTTGACCCACAACCCAATTACAAAGTAATAAATAAGGCATGGGCATTCCTGAAGAACAAGCCTTCTCTCACAGGCTCCATGTGACCACATTCAGCCAATTAGGGGGCAGAGTATACTTTCAAATCTGGGAAGGTTTTCAGAGTCACTTAAGCCTATCAAAGAGCGTAGGGGCAGGGAAGATCTTCAAATTCCCATAACAGTCTGAGAAATTTTTTGTTTTAAATGACTTGCCCAGGGTTACATGGTCAGTAGGTATCAGAGGCAGGATGTGAACACTGCTTTTCCTGACTTTGGGGCTGTTATCTGTTCACTTTGTTAGTCTACCATAGTGGCATTAAAATGACATTTAAAAAGTCACTTTCAGGTAATGAATGACTTATGCTCTGCTGTACTGAAAAAAGCTGTTCACTTGCAGAGAGTAATTTCATCCTGTCACTATTATATATCTGACAATGTCTGTTTCAACACTAGATTCAACTCTTCCTATTGTGTTCTGGTGGTTGCCAGCAAAAGATCATGTGATAAAATGAGTCCAGGGCAGCCTCTAGACAAAGAATTCTTATTATGGAATCTATGAATTTGATTTTTCTTTTTGGATAACTATGTTTAAATATAATTGGTTTTCTTTATGATCCTGTGCATTTTATGTCCATAGGTTTGACTAGACTGCCAAATGGGTCCATCACACACACACACACACACACACACACACACACACACACACACACACACACAGATGAGAATCCTAGCTCTGGAGAAAAGTTCCTTGACTATTTTCATCACTGGGTATCCTTCTCTGGACACCAGACAAAGGAGAGAGGTAAAAGGTCTTTTCCAAAAATAGAACCCTTGGGTCCCAACTTAGTTCTGGATCAGAGCTATTCTTGTAGCAGTCACCTAGATGCCAACTTGGTGGCTTCTTATCAGTATTTTATCAAGTTGATTTCCTCCAAGTCCTTTCCATCTGCCTGAAAAATTTTTCCTAATATCTTTCAAGCCCTTTCTTGCTGACTTTCTAGCCTCTGATCAGTTTATGTATTTTTTCTGGCTATTTTACCACTTTTGTCAATCATTCTATCCTATTTCTTTCTGAAGCTTCCTCACATTCTTTTACCTAATGTTTTATTTAAAACAGACTCCTCTTTGCTCTTCATGTCTCTGTTTTTCCAGAGTAAAGAGCAAATATTCTCCCTCCAACATCAAGTCACAAAGCCCTTGGTGTGGGGGTCATTTCTGCCTGGTATACAGCTGTTAGAATCATTCTCTGTTAGGTAACCTTATTAGCATACATATGATTATATCTTAAATTTTTTACACCTTTTTTTGTTGTAACATTGGTTACAATTTAAGCACCTATATTTTGGGAAGGAGTAGTATGCTCAGTGCCCTCTGCAGAAGGATGTTCTGTTCACTCATTTCTTAATCAATAAACATTTATTAAGTGCCTACCATGGGCCAGGCAGTGTACTGAGTCTTGGGGACATGAAAAGAAGCAAAAGATAATCCTTGCTTTTTAATTGCCTTGTGAGTTCCCTATACTTATGTGGTTTTCTCTTATTCATATACACTACCAAACAGGCTGTCAGCAGAGGAATAAGGAATGTGGTTTTTAAGATGATATAACCAAGTTCCTGCTTGTTGATCAAATATTGGCCATATCACAACTGTGCAGAAGAGAAAAAAAAAAGAATCACCACTTACTGGCTTCTTTTTGCATAGATGCCAACTTAACCCTTTTAAAAAGGATGTGTTATACATGGTAGAACAATAAATCTGTCTGTGTGTAGGAGAGAGAGGATACTCTCTACCTGTATAAAGTAATCCCTGTCCAATCTGGTTGTGGAAAAAAAAATCTGGTTTTGCAAGTTATTATGGTAAAGGAATGAGTATACCAAAAAAATAAATAAGCAATTTTGGTTTAGCAAATAACTGGCAAAAAGGGGGGGAGGGCAGGGGAGGAGGGAGGGGGTGGCTGCGGCTAGGTGGCATGGTGAATAGAGCATCGGCCCTGGAGTCAGGAGGACCTGGGTTCAAATGCGGCCTCAGACACTTAACACAAAAAACCTATCTGTGTGACCTTCGCCAAGTGGCTTAACCCCCAGTTGCCTTCCAAAAAGGAAAAAAAAAAGGGGAGGGGGTGGTACAGTAGATAGAGCACTAGCCCTAGAATCAAAAAGACCCAAGTTTGAATCCTACCTCAGAACCTAGCTGTGTGATCCTAGGAAAGTCACTTAACCTTCTCAGCCTCAGTTTCCTCTTCAATAAATTGGGAATAATAATCATATCACCTTTTAGAATTGTTATAAGGATAAAATGAGATAGTATTTGTAAGCTTTTTGTTTTGCAGGCCTTAAAATGCTATATAAATGTTAATTGCTAATATTATTATTAGTCATCACTTTTTGGGGTGGACTTTATCTGTGGTTTCACTGATACAGAGAAAACTGAGTAAATAAACTCCTACTAAAACAGATCAGCACTTAGTCTGCAATGGATAGTTTTAAAGTTAAGAGGTTAAGTGGCTTGTGCAGGATCTTCTTGCCAGGATGCATCAGAGGTGAGGCAAGCATAGTGAGAAGAAGAATAAGCATGTTCAGAGGTTGGCTCTTTATCCGCAACAACTGAGAGCTTATATGGAGAAGCCGCTTATGAACATCGTTTCCTATGCACTGCATTAGGTGCTGGGCATATAAGCCAAAACTGAAATAATTCCTGCCCTCAAGGAATTTACATTTCACCAAATAGCAGAATGTTTTCAAGCAAAAAGTGTCACTATAGAAAGGGGAAAGTGCATGCTGGTCAAATAGACCTGATTCTTGGAAGAATAGTTAAACAGTGTTCCAACCAAGGGCTAAAGTGAATGGCTACTTGCATTCACAGATTTGCAAAGAATTTAGAAAAAAAGGTCTTTTAAAATTTCTTTTAAATAACATTCTCTATGAGCTGCTGTGTCTCTTCCCTGTTCTCTTTGCCTGGGCCATTCACCTTTGTGAACTGCTCTTTGAGTGACTGTGCTCCATTCTTTTCCTGTAGCGTGTAATAGAGCTGTGTCTTCAAAGAGGACCTCCCCCTGCCCATTCTTGCCTTTGGCTATTTTCACTCTAGGGTCCAAAGTAAAATTTCATCAAAATCCATTCAGCAAGAGAGGTACGTGTATGAGTATACACACACACACACACACACACACACACACACACACACACACACAAACATACATATATATCAAATACATATCAATACAGATAGACATAGAGATACATATGCATCTCTCTCCATACACATACATCCCCTCCCTTCCCTCCCCCCTCCCTCTTTCCCCCCTCCTGCCCACAGGTCCAGACACCAGTACCTGCTAGGAATAGGTCCTGGAAATACTATCATGTGATGACAGCCATTACAATAACTGCCACAAGAATAGTAAGGATTCAGCAAATAAGCTCTTTAGGAAAAACATAAATCAAAGCTAATGCTTGTGCTCAAGAATATGATTTTAAATTCTAGGCAACCCAGAAAATTTTGGCAAAGAGTACTTTCTCCAGAAATGGCCACAGCATGCTCACAGGGTATTGGTAGAAGAGAGGGAAGAGACTTGGTGCTAAATAACAACATGAGCTTATACTGACATAGCACTTTACAGTTTACACAATACTTTCCTAACAATCACTACCCTATGTTGTAAATCACATAAGAATCACACTTGATAGATATGGAAACTGAGGCTCAGAGAAAAGTGATTTGGCCATGGTTACTTACGGGTGGTAGAGCTGGTGTGTGTGTGTGACTGAGAGAGAGAGAGAGAGAGACAGAAAGAGAGAGAGAGTTGGAGGGTATGAGGGGGAGAAGGAGAGAATAAGAGAGAGATAGAGTGGGAGGGGGAAGAAAAGGCAAGGGAGTTTACATACATGTCTTCTGCCTTTGCCTCTGAACTTGGAGTCAGGACATCTGATTTCAAAGCACACTTTACAGACTGACAAGCTAGGTGACAGGCATATCTGCTTCAATTTCCTCATCTGTAAAATGGGGATAATACTAGCACATACTTAACTGGGCTATTGTGAGGATCAAATGAGATATTGGGTGTGTTAAAATGCACACATATATGCATACACACATACATATGCATACATATATATATCACCCTACAAATCTTAGACGACAATGTAAATGTCAGTTATTTTTATGATTGGTCCAAGGTCAATACCATTTTTATTATATCATACTATCTCTTCTATGAATGTAACTTCATAGCAGCACAGAAAGTATATTTATTTTGGAATTAGGAGATGCTGGGTGGACTCCGAGCTCTCAAGCTCTTACTATTTGTGGGACCTTGACCACTTCACTTCAACCTTCTGGCCTTTAATTTCACCAACTGTAAAATGAGAGGATTATACTTGATGGCCTCTAAGTTTCCTTTGAACTATTAGTCCATGATTTTTTTTTCTTAGAAATCTTAGAGTTTAAGAGGACTTAGAGGTTGGCTAGACCAATCTTTACCCAAAACACAAGTGTCCTCTATGACACCCTTCAATTGTCATTCTCATGCTACTTCTATTTTTCAATATTACTCAGAGCAAAAATAAAGGAACTCAAAGGGAATAAAATACTAGTGAGAAGTCAAAGGTATCAATATATCAAATGATAGTTGTTCCACAGTGCTCCCTGGCATCTACAAGGAAGGAAAAAATTAGAATGAAAGAGTGGTAATAACATCGTTCTGTTGCTTTCTACCTGTATAATCTTAACCTGAGCCTTTTCTATATATAACCTGTGGTCTAGGACTCTCTAAGATTCTGGGATCCCAGGGCCTGGGCATAATCCTAGGGAATGACCTTAATAGGGTCCTTTTTTCCCTCTTTGGCTCATTGCCTCTTCCTAGAGGTACTCCAGGAAATGTTCATAGCAAACCTCACATGAGTCATATCCAGGTTTCCCCAAATATAGGTAACAAAGTCCCAGATTCCTTATAGGTTCTTAAGGTAGCAATGCATGAGAATAGGACAGCCTTTATTTCATCTCATAGTAAATGCAGAAAGCATAAAAGACTTATTAGGAACCAATGGCCTGAAATAGAAATACATAAAGCATTCAGATAGCAGATCGGTTTCTCCTCAAAATGAATTAATTTGGAATTGTCACTATGGCAAGTTTTCCAGATTCTGAAGGTTTGTAACCCTTCCATGATATGTTGAACATACCACACTAGATTTGCATTGTTACTCTGTTGTTTGGAATTTCCTCAGAAGGCAAGCATTTTTTGATACTGCTGAATAAGCATTCCTCTTCTCATAAGACTTGAGTCATCCAAATAATTCATGGGCTTGGCTCTTACAGGAGGATACTTCTCTGGTACAACTGGAGCAGTCCTCTCTTTCTTCAAAGAGCATACAGCATCTAAAAATTACCTTATCTCAAGAAAGCCTGATCTTGCACTCTTAAACTTTGTCATATTATAAATGGGGCCGGGGTGCTGGTGGGGTTTGCTATGGAGATATCTCCCAAGGTTGGGAAATCTCTTCTTAGGTCAGGTGGCCTAACGTGTGAAAGTCATGCGCTTCTGCAGGAAATTTCTCAGTGGAAAAGCAATGTAATTATCTCACAAAAGGAATCCTTCATTGACAATTTTTGAATGACTTTATGTCAAAAAATTTTTTGACATAGTTTTCAATGCCCAATACAAAGCACTAATCTACAATGGGATACAATTAATCATCTGGTTTGATGAGTCTGAAGAGTGAATTTAGGCAGTAGTCTTCTAATATTGACAGTTATAGTACAAGTTGGTCATTATTAGACATTCCCCTCTTGGAATTTTGTACTTATGAATTCCTGAACTGCCCTCTGATGTTCAGGCTTTCATCACCTCTCACACTGATTGCCGCAATAGTCTTCATCATTTAGGATCCTTAACTTCCTTAAAAGCTCTGTAAGGGGTGTGTGTGTGTGTGTGTGTGTGTGTGTGTGTGTGTGTGTGTGTGTGTGTGTGTTGCTCATGAAGGTCATGAATAGGCATCTCTGGACTCTCACCTGCCCCTTTCCAAAGGACACCTTCATTTCTATCTAGGAAGGAGGAGAAGATTTAGGGCCACAAAGAAATGTCTAGAGGGGAGCAGATGATTGACCTGCTCTAATCTCCTAAGAAATGGATACCAGATTCAAATTATATCTGTTTACTCCTCTAAATATTACTGGTCTAGGGAAAATGACTTTTAGATGTAAGATACTTTTCTGGTTGCTCTTGCTTAATGGAGAGGGAGTACTGTAAACTATCCAAAGCTTTATTCTCTTCCTATCAAATATTAGTTATACAGAGAATAGTGAATAGCAGATAAATTCATTTATCTACTCCAGAGCAAAGAGAAATAAGAGATTTTATACAGAGTAGGATATACTAGACAATACACAGAGCAAATAAGCTCTCCTATTGATTCAGTGAAAACAACAGAGAAAGTTTCTAAACTCATTCAAAGGGAAAGTTCTCAAAATGTCTAGTTTAATAAACTGGAAATCAGGAATATGCAGTAGTACTAGCTCCAGTGGAATATGGTGGAGAAGGCCCCTGAGTCCCCACAAGATAAAGTATATGAATCTTCCTCCTCCTCCTCTAGACTAGCAAGAGAACCCCCTGAGACAGTATGTATCATGATCATCATCATCCCTAGGACCATCATTGATATTTTATATGAGAATCCCTTTTATATATATATGGGCATCTCATAAGTGGGACTCAGTTCAACCTTATTTATAAGTTGGATCCCAATTTCTTTAAGAATTTTAAACATATGAGAGCTCCTATTGCCTCTATAATGGCAAGCAAAAAAGTACTTAGCACCTTGTTTTCAGCTACTTAAGTATTTAGCACTTTGTTTGAGTCTCTTGTGATTTGAAGGTGGGAGGAACTTGCTGATGCAACAAGAAGCCTGAGACAGGAAAGGGAACACCATATATAAGGAGAAGCACAAGCTGGGACAGAGCAGAACTGAGGAGGGCACTTGTGGTGGCTGGCACTCTGTTTGTCTGTTCTGTCTGTGTTGATTTGTGTTTGCGATCCTTTGTACAGAAGCCCTGGGACTTTACTGGAAGCCCTGAAAGAGGATTTTCTTGTTGTCTGTTTATAGAAGTCCTGGAGAAGGGTTTCAGAAGTCCTGGGACTATGCTAATGATTTGTGTTGACTTTTTAGACCTTGTTTGTGGGTCTGTGTTGATTTCACAGGCAGATAGTGAATTGATGATGGTGCAGGCAATGTGAATGAATGTTGTTGGGGCTCTGTTAAGCTTTGTCTTCCCAGAAACAGAAACTGTGAGCTTCAATATGGAATGGGAACTGCACAAGGAACTAGATGAGGAGCTAGATGAGGAACTGAGAGTTGCCAACCGGTGAATCCAGGTGATGGTTGGTTGAATTCTGGAAGAAGCTGGGACCATGGAAGAGGAACCATGGAATCTGGAAGCCAGCCTGGAGCCAAGATGAAAAGACTTCTCCTTGGGTACTTAGTGCTGACTAGATCATGATTTACTGTGATCTAGGGGTAGGAGAACTTTATACTTTGTATCTTGTACCCCTTAAGGATGACTGAGTTAAGGATGATTGGAAACTAATCTCCAATCAAGAAGAAAGAAGATTTTTTGATTTTTTGACTGAGAGATTAAGACAATGTGACCTAGGGGTGGGAGACCTTTGTACTTTGTATCCCTTAAGGCGGTTGCTCCTTAAGGATGATTGAGTTAAGGACTTAACCAAATGATATCTTTTGTTTAAAACTATGTGACCATTTTAGTGATAAGTTGTTATGTTATATCATTGTGAATGCTGTACTTTGGTTTCTATGAAATGTTTTGCTTTAGTTTACTGCTGAATAAATAGAGAGTTCACCATACTATGTGATCAGAACCTTAAAGCTATTCAGTCCTCTGGAAAGCCAAGCCATGCTTGGCTTTACAGCCACATATATGAGAGCCCATTTGCACATGTGGAGAACTATAGCAAATACTTAATAAAATTTTGTTGATTAACTTATTGTTGTACATGGGAGCCCATATTTTAGTTTCATCAGGAGTGTTTTCACAGCAGAACACACATACATAAATGTGTGTGTGTGTGTGTGTGTGTGTGTGTTGTGAACATTAGGTGGCACAGTGGATAGAGGGATGGTCCTGGGGTCAGGAAGTCCTAAATTCAAATTCAGCCTCTGACACTTGCTAGTTGTGTGACCCTGGGTAAATCACTTAGCCTTACTTGCCTCAGTTCCTCATCTATAAAATGAACTGGAGAAGGAAATGGCAAAACACTCCAATATCTTTGCCAAGAAAATCCCAAAAAGAGTCACAAAGAGTTGGACAATGACTGAAAATAACTAAATAATAACAACATATACATATGTATATGTGTATGTATAATTGATTCTCATTACTCATGGCAGTTAAGTTCTATACCTCCACCAGAACACTGAATTGGTAAATATTGAACCACTGCCCTTAGGAGAAATTCGGGGTTAGGTTCTTGCTAGCTTCTGGTCACATTTTCATCAAGTGATCAATATATAACATCATCTTATGTATTTTTCTGTTAAAGACATCTTATTTTTTACATACACACATATAAATATACACACATATATATCTTACAAATAATCACATGTGAATTTCCTTTTCCTTTTTCTAGATGTACTATAATATTGATCCATTAACACAACTCATAGCCGAGAGCATTATAACTCATGCCTGAATGAAGTTTATGTAACACATATATTTTCTCTGTAAGGTGCATCACAGCCTTCTTGTCCTTAGGAATAGTAGATAATACTTCAACACCATGCTTGGGGATCATTTTAAAGAGTGAAATCACCAACAAGAAGCACAAAAATGAGAAAAGATGTAGACTAAATAGACCACAAATAGGACAGTTGTTTACAGTATCAGAGAGCTGAAAAAAGAAGGGAGTATTGCCTTGTTCGACCTCAGCTAAGAATGAGCAGGGAAAGTGAGACTCTAACTTTTTGCTGCTCTGTGCATATCTGAGAATGATCATGAAAGCACCTTGGGGCTGCAAATAATTTTTTATCCAGTAGATGAATTCACAAATACAGAATCTGTAAATGATAAACATTAACTGTATTTATATATGTGTATATAAATGTGGAATGAGAGGTTGTTGAAAAATCTGAATGACTAACCTTGTCAAAGATGCTTTCTTCCTTTCCCTCCCATGCAATAATTCACTATGCATTTGCAGAAAATTCTAGGGCTAATCTAGTAAAACTAGGGACCTTTCACTTCTTCTCTTCACCTTAATAACACAGGCTAATTACATTTTAGCTAGTCTAAAAGCACAGGCACTCTTCCTGGAAGAGTGATTGCACCTCTTTCTCTCTCCCTCCTTGCAGGGTCAGCTGTGTGGCTGGCTGTTATTGCTGACACTCAAGGTAGTCACAATACTGTTCTAGTCTTGAAGGCAAGAATACAGTAACAGAGAAAAGACTTTCCTAGATGGTGACAAAATGAAGGGCATAGGCATGTATGTGCACACATGTGTGTATATTCTTGTGAGAGGTTTATGATCAGTATGCCTATATGGTGACAAAATTAAGGACACAGGCATATGTGTGTGTGTGTGTATATGAGACACACACACACACATATATACATATGTATATTCCTGTGAGAGGCTCATGATCAGTATAAATTGTAAAGTTATGGATGTTGAAGTTGTGGTGGAACTTCTCGAATCCAAGCATCTGATGAAGGGCTTCTTATCAATGTTACCTTAGTTTTGTGATGCGGCTGACATTTGTTATTGACTTGTGAACTACTGGTGTCTCAGCATTACCAGCCATTTTGTGATAGCCCAATTCAAGCATCATAATGTTATATGTCAGAATTTTGCTTTATTGGTATCATCTCAGAAGTTTTGTAGAGGATAGGTTAGTAAGGAGATATTCTGGAAGCAAGTTCAGTTAAGAAGCTATTGCAATACATAATGAGGACCTGAATTAGGCTGATGATAGTACTAATAGAAAGGAAGAATATAAGAGATGGAGATAGAAAGACTTAGCTAGGGTAGGGAGTATAAGAAAAGGGGAAATAAAAACTGAGGTTTCAAGCCTGGCTGAATGGAGTTGGGATAGTAACAAAGGAAACAGGAATGTTATGCAGAAAGGAAAGTTTTAGAGTAAAAATGATGAGTTTTGGACATTTTGAGTTTGTGGTGGGGGCAGGATATTTAGGAAGAGACTTCCTAAATATGTTGGAACATAAGGAACTTCTGCTTAAGAGAAAAGATGGAAGGCTTTTTTTGGGTTGTTATTTTTGTTTTTTGTACTGTGGTTATTTATACTGGAACCATGGTAGTACATGAAATTTCTAAGGGACTGAGTTAAAAAAGAGAAAAGGGTTAAGGTCAGAGACTTTGGGGATTCCTATACTTGGCAAGAATGAGGAGGAAATGGGAACCACTAAAAGAGACTCAGAATGATCTCAGTCAGACAGGAAAGAGAAAAACCAAGATAGGAATATTATAGAAGCCAAGGATGATGAGAACTGAGAAAACACCATTCTGGCAATTGAGAGTTAATATCCAATTTAGCGATAGTTTCTCAGTTTTAACCTCTTTGAAAAAATGGAGCCATTGTAGGGCAGATAGAAACCCGATTGCAGGTATATGAGGCATGGATGGATAGAGCAGAAGCAGAGGCAGGGAATGTAGAAAATTCTTTCTATAAATTTGGTAGAGACTAGGGAGAATGATAGCTTAAAGAGGTAGCAGGGTGAAAATAATTTTTCTTGGTAAAGTTTGTGGAGAAATGAGCAAGTTTGTAGGTGGAGGAGAAGGGTTCAGAAGAAAGGAAGATTTTAAAGATAAGAAAGAATTTGTTTCATTAGATAAACTCACTGGACCTCAGTTTCTTAATCTATAAAATGAAGTTATGAATGAGATGACTCTGACCTCTATCATACATCCAGCTTTGACTTTATGTTCCTATGATCCACTCTCCAGATAATGATTTCAAGTGATGTTTTCTTTAAGTTGGGAATTAAATGATCCTCCCATGTAGAAGAGGCTGATAGATATAAAGGAATGTTATGTTGTTTTGGTTGGTCCATAATTTTCCAGCTCTAAACAAGAACTCTGGCTCTAGAAATGGGTTCAAATCCTGATTTGGCTAGTTAATACTTGTGTAACCTTGGTAAGACACTTCACTGCTCTGTATCTCAGTTTCCACATCTATAAAATAAGGGGGTTGAACTAGGTAACTTCTGAGGTCTGGTGTCCTGTACTTTTGTGTTCTTCAAGACAATTATAGCTGCTCTGCAGATAAATCTTAGAAAACTCAAGGACAAACATCAGACTCTTCAAGATACCTTCTAAGAGACTATTTTAAGAGCAAGATTTGCTCTATCTCTGGAGTAGCTTCTACATTTAATTATTTATCAGTGGTACCTGGAGAGAGAATGACAGCACCTGAAGTTTGCCCAGCTTGAACAACAAAGTAACCATCTCCCCCCAAATGGTATTGTATTAGATCTCAATCAACATCTACCTGTTGGTCTTGATGGGAGAAGATCCTGGTAAAACAAACATCAAATAATGAAATCTTCTTATGACAGTTCTCATGGCTTCCAAGTTACTTCATGTTAAACCCTGTTCTAGTAAACACTGAAGGATAGGCTATAGGAACCTAAAGGAACAAAACACTATCATAGGATTCTCCAGCATTCATATTCAATTTTAACCAAAAGGGAATTATTTATTGTTGTTGTTCAGTCATGTCTGACTCTTCATGACCCTATTTGGGGTTTTCTTGGCAAAGATATTGGAGTGGTTTTCCATTTCCTTCTCTAGCTCATTTTACAGAGGAAAAAACTGAGGCAAACAGGGTTAAGTGACTTGCCCAGGTTCACATAGCTTATAAGTGTCTGAGGCCAGATTTGAATTGAGGAAGATGAGTTTTCCTGAGTCTAGGTCCAATATTCTATCCACTGAGCCACCTAGCTGGCTGAAAGGGGGTTATGTTTTATTCAATTCATTGAAGATTTATTAAGTGCTAAATTTATGTAAAATTTCAGTGCTCTGCTCTAGGGATAAAGAGAAAACACAGAAATAGAATTTACCCTCAAGGAGTATACATTCTCCAGAGAGGACGTGTGTAAAGCCAAGCATGAGCAGCTTTCCAGAGGAATGCTGCTGTGAACAGCTTTTTGAGGTTCTGATTACACAGTATAGTCAATGCTCTATTTATTCCAGAACAAATCAGAGCAAAACATTCACAGAAATCAAGGTATAGCATTCACAATGTTACAATTTATCACAGAAAATCAAAATACAGCATTCACAACAACTTATCACTAAGATGGCCACATAGTTTTGAACAAAGCACAATCATTTAGTCAATCAATCACTTAATAAATCAATCATTCAATCAATTCAAGGTTTGCCTCCTTAAGGGTCACAAAATACAATAATCAAAGTTCTCCACTCATGAGGCACACTAAGTTACAAATCAGTCACTATTCAGTCATCATTTATTATTCAGTAATCAAAAAAAACACAAGCCATCCAACCCTCAGTCACAAGTAAATCACAACATTCTCAATCAGTACATAGTATCCAAGTAAAGTCTTCTTTCAGCTTGACTCGGGGGTAGGCTCTCAGATTCCCTGGATCCCCTTCCATAGTCCCAGATCCTATCTGGATTCACCAAATTATCACCTGGATTCAAAGGCAGAGAGCTCCCAGTTCCTTGACCAGCTCTCCGTGCTGTTCCTGTTCCACACTGAAGCTTATAGTGTCCAGTCCACCTTAAATCCTTCACAGTCTCTGTTCCCGGGAAGTCAAGGCTTAACAAAGCCACAAACAGACAAAATACTGGCACCATAGTTATTCTTCCTCAGTCTTCTGCAGCTCTGGCTGGTCCTCAGAAAGCCTCAGCAACTTGGCTGGCCCTCAGACTCAGTAGCTCCAGCAGGCCCGCAGACTGAGCAGAAGTTTCAGCTGGTTCCCAGAATCAAAATCACTTCATCCAGGTTCTCAAAAAAAAACCCAACTCATTCTCTCCAGCCTGGGCCTCTCTTCCTGAGCCTCTAGAACCTGGCTCTAAGAAGATCTGAAATTCCAGATAGGGCTTCTCCTTATACACCTATTACCTCCTCCTTGTTCTTCCCCTTCCTGTTACATCAGCAACTTCCTGTTATGTCAGCAACAGGGTTTCATACCTTTTGTTTCTTAACAGAAGCTTGATCTAATTAATTTCAAACTAGGTGCTAAGTACCTGTTAGCTTTGCCAATACAAAGGGATCAAATTACACTACTATTACAACATGACATCCACAATGATAAGTAAAATTTGAGTTAATTTTGGGAGAGAGACAACACTACTAATAAGGAAATACCCCACGGAGGAGTTGGAACCTAAATGGACTCTGGGGAAAGTCAAAGATGCTAAGAAGGAAAGTTAAAAATTGTTTGCATCCATTCACAGAGGGTAACCTAGGTGGGAAGTAAGAGATGGGATGTCACATCAGTAGGAATACAAGTAAGATAGTTTGATTGGAGCCTAGATCACATGAAATAAACTTAGGAAGATCAATGGGATCCATTTTAAAAAGGGCTTTAAATTCAGGATGAAAATATCCAAAAATAATTTTAGAAACTAAGCTTAGAGAATTTTTATAAAGACTTAAGAAAAACCATGGATTTTGCTGTGCTTGTTTATTTCTTGAGGAGCACTAATTATTTTGGGAAAGTAGCAAATAATACATAGCTAGATCCTGGCTTTTCTTCCTACCCCCCATCCCTTAAAACTCCTTCAACCATTTCCTGGAGATAGTTTGTGGAGTGAATGATTTCGCTTCAATCATATGAAATAATCAGATAATGTACAAGATGGTGCAACACAATGGAACTTTACAGGTGGTAAAGTGGAAATTCACCCAGATGCTAAAGAACTTGTGTTAGGCAAGATGAGGTGCATTGGCTTTGTTCGGCTCAGCCTGAGTCTAAGCTGAATAATTCTGTGCAGCTCCATTTACTACTTAATGTAGCTGCAAAAGTGTTCTGGCCCTTTGGTCTTCTGTATTCACCGTGCAGCATTCAGCATATTTAACATTCTTTCTGTTCCTCTCAGGGGAAAAGAAGGGGAAAAAAAAAGACAACCTGTCTTTTTTTTTTTTTTGCCTGCCTTAACAGTATTTTCTGAGTGACTTATAAAAATGAAGAAAAAAAAGAATAAAAAAAGATCTCTATGGTGAGAGTAAATGATTTACTGTGCCAAGCTGTTTTGTTGATTTAGTTCCAGATGAGCAAGAAGATAAAAGCCAGACAGGAACTGTTTGAGACCAGATAGGGGAGATTATATACCAAAGTGAAAATACTAGAAAGAAATCATAAAAACAAATAAACACATAGTAAAATATGTTGTGAACTGAACTAAATCTGAACGTATTACCTCTCATAGGAATTAGTTGAGTACAGTCATTATTTATAGGACATGGAGAGATCACTTGGAGGAGAAATGTAATCTCGGGTTGTATTCAATCCAATGAAGGATACGGCCTTCTGGCTTGGCCAACCTCTCTGTGTGATCACTTAGGCCTTTAAGATGAGACTGTGAGATGACAGTTTGGCAAAGGACACAGAGCTTAATATCTCACCAGTTGGTTTGAGACACGCAGAAAGCTACACTGTAACAGTAATAGTTTACCTGCTATTCCTACTGACCATGGAATTTGTTGTGGTATTTCGTTTCAAGAATAGTGCAGAAAGCAGAAACCAGTTGGATATAGATTTTTTTTTTCATAGTTTTGAATCTGCTTTGAGTAGTTTATGCTTTATTTCTGAAGATACTAAAATTATTTTGCTGAGTACTTTGTACTGCATGAAATTTGTATAATACAATTTATGATTTTCTTCCCAACATTAAAAAATATTCCATATGTTTCAGGATGTAAATACTTTCAAAATACGTATTAGCCCTCGAATACTTTTTTTGTTCAGCTTTTGTTTTTTGAGTCATTCTTCACTTGTGTCCAACTCTTTGTGACCTCATTTTGGGTTTTCTTGGCAAAGATACTAGAGTGATTTGTTATTTCCTTATTTAGATCATTTTACAGATGAGGAACTGAAGCAAATAGGGGCAAGTGACTTGCCCAGGATCACACAGCTAGGAAGTGTCTGAGGCTGGATTGAACCCACAAAGAAGATTCTTCCTGCCTCCAGGCCTGGTACTCTATCCACTGTACCATATAGCTGCCCATTTTTGTTCAGCAATAAGCAGCAAAAATACAAGTACACAACTTGAGTCTCCAAGTGTAAATACAGCTAAAGATTCACTTTGTGTTGTAACATAACTTCACCGTTGCTTCTCTTAAATGCAGGGGAAAGATTTTGTCACATGGGGGAGAATTCAGTCAAGTAGTATCAGTTACTCAGTGTGATATCAGCTACCATGGAATACTTTTTGAAGTTTCTTCTCAGATCTGCACATGCTTAAGACTCACCTTTTTAGTAGGCTGCCATATTTTCTTATGTCACTAGAGAGCACTCAGAGCTTAAACTCTTCTCATCAAGAGCAACTACTTCTAACATCCCTTTGGTTTTTGCTAGAGCTCATTGTGTCTGTTTCCAGTTTTCTCAGCAAGCTTTGGGTGAAGGTTAATTTGGTTATCTTTTCCCCTACAGGTTTGATCTGCCCTGTTTATATCTTATCCCCCCGGTCATCCTGATAGTTAACCTAATTCTAGCTCAAGTTCCCTTTTTACTCCCCCACCTCCTCATAAATTGATCCATCCATTGGCCTAACCTGGAGGGCAAAGCCCATCTCTTTGTCACAGAGTTCTCTGACCTGAATCTCCTCTCTTGGGACATAAAGATAGACATGAAGAAGCAAAAGTCTATCTGAGTTTATAGAGTAAAAGCGTTATATTTATTATCTTTTGTTGAAGAGCATTATCTTTTACCTTAGACTGACCAAGTCCTTATTCATTTTTAAGTACCAATATGCTTCCTGCCACTAAGGTATGGACATTCAGCCATTCTTGATTTTTCCCTTTTCCTTATCCTTACATCCAACAAGTTGCCAAAATGTATTAATTTTTACCTCCATAATGTTGTTACTGGGGAGTTAGGTGGGAAAGTGAATAAAGTGCTGGGAGTGGAATCAGGAAGACCTGAGTTCTAATTTGGCTTCAGACACTTACTAATTCAGTGACCCTAAGCAAGTCACTTAATCCTGTTTGCTTTATGAGCTGGAGAAAAGAATGGCAAACTATACTAAAATCTGTGCCAAGAAAACTCCAAATGGGGTCAGAAAGAGCCAGACATGACTGAAATAACTGAACAACAAGAAGTTCTTAGTATCCTTTCCTTCACCAATCACCCCTGGCAGACTTTTATAACCTTCTCCATTATCTCTTACAACAACCTCCGTTCATCCTCCTAAATTCCCAGCTTTAATACTGTACCTTTCATCCATCTTCTATACGGTTGCCAAAATAATCTCCATAAAGCACAAGTCTGACCCCATTGTTCCCTTGTTTAAGAACTACCAATGGCTCTCTATTGACTCTAAGGATAAAATACAAAGTCCACTGGCATTTATGTTATTATTACTCCGCCTTCCTCCTATCATTACAGACCAATAATATTCCCTAATACATTGTCTGACCCATTTGTTGATACCAATTCATGACATTCCAGATATGTGCTACTTCTAGGTCTTTGTCCTGGCTGCTCCCCAGGTCTGTAATGTTCTCCTTCCTCACCTCTTCCTATTGAAATCTCTATCTTTTCAAGGCTCAGCTTAAGTATCACCAGCTACATGGGACCTTTCTGAGTCCTCTAGAAATTGTTGTTCCTCCTCACTCTTTGAATTTACCTTGTATGAATTTTATATTTAATTACCTGTATAGACACATTATATATTTATATAGGTTTATACACACACATCATGTATGTGTATGTATACATGTGTGTATGTGGCTGTCTATCTATCTAAAGTATTCCTCTTAAGTAGAATGTACACTCCTTGAGGTCAAGAACTTTTGTTTATCTTTTTATCTTCCTTACCTGACAGTGTCTTATACATAGTGGTCACTTGATACTTACTATATCGAATCATATGACTCATTTGTCCAGAATGTTTCAAGCAATTATTCTCAGTAGGTATGATCCACTTTAGTAACTTACTATACAATCCCCTTGATAAACCTTAAGTTTCCGACCAACCCTTTTTGTTCAGGATCTAGGTCTTTTAGGATTGTCTAGCAAGTTCCCCACCCCTCGCTCTAAGGACACTCTATTAAATGCTTAAATGGGTGGACATGAACTACTCTGTGGCTTACTTCCTCCAGTAAGAAGTAAAATGCTTTAGGTGAAAAAGTTACATTTTCCTGCATTTTCCTCTGTTAGCAACCATGTAGAGAGAATAGAAAATGCCACTGGCTTTGCTGGCTATTGTCTTCATCATCCAGACTTAATCCTGAATAAAGAATTAAAGTTGGAGGGTGCCCTAAGGCAGAACAATTCAAACTGCTCTCCTGTTTGCAAATGGAAAATTAGAGCTTCAAGACTTTATGTTAAAATAAATTGTATATACATATTATATATACATTTATATATGTATTATTTAGATCTCTTTTAGAAAAGAAAAGGTAGCATAAAAATCAATAATCTAGAGACAGCTAGCTATTAGGCACCATGTTTTTTTTGCCATATATATTTTACCCAATTTAAAAGAAAATTCAGCACAACACACACTGCCAACAGCTTCATGTGATTAAGGTGTAACTTTCACTATAGTTTTTCTTTGCCTTAAGTCTTCACTTCATGTCTGCGACCTTTAGCTCATTGTTTCGGAGATGGAGGGTAGCCTGCCAGAAGGTTATGATTTGGGTGTCTCTTAAACTTTTCTATTCTCTTTGAAGACTGGAATCCAGTCAAAGGTCAGGCTTATCTTGTCCCAGGGAGAGGGTCTCTCTTTTATTTCCACAGTAAGCCATGCTGTGCATTAATCATCTCATTGTGTACCTGATTTAGATCCTTTGCCCTTTCCTAGGACTCCAAGCGTTTTTTTTTTTTTTTGGTGATAGCTACCTCTCCTTTCCATGCCACCCCTCACCCATATTCAGTTTCCTGCCATAGCTAATGAAGTATTACAATCAGTTGTCTCATTCTCCAGGGAAACAGATTTTTCTCATCTGTTTGTAAAATACCATGTTAGATAAACTAAAGATCAGAGTGATGCTTATTATGAAATTATCACTGATATCTGCAGAGAAACATAATGTAAGAGGAATCATCAGTGTGACGGAAGGTAAATAGCAAGTGTGACATGTAGATAATGAGAGATAAAAAAACTGGGGAAGTCCATAGGTATAGAGATGCAGACTTGGAAAGGACCTCAGGGGCTATCTATTAAACTCTCTTCTTTTTACAAATAATATAACTGAGGCCCAGTAAAGTTAGTTGAGTTGCCCACAGGTAGCAAGACAGACTTGGGTCTGTTTCCTCTGACTCCAGGATCAGTGCTCTTTCCACTGTATCCTGATGCCTATGAAGGCTAGTGTGAGATCACCTCCACATACATGTCAAATAGATTGGGAAAAGATGAATGAAAAAAAAAAGCCTGAACTAAAAGGAGGAATAGGAACAGCACTGGCCCAAGTCCTCACACTGACATGTTTTAAAGGACACGTGATGGGTACTCAAGACCAAACTGTGGAGAATTTAAATAGAAAATGAAATCCAGCAGTTGGGATGGGTTTTGAACATGAGTCTTGAAGTACGATACAGCAGCACTGAATTTGGAGTCAGGAGACCAGGCTTTTCTACTTGCTGGTTGTATGACCTTAGGAAAGTCACTTACACAGACCTCAGATTCTACTCATAAGAATATGGAAAATCTGGAGATTCCTCGTAGGTTATATGTGAGGATTTAAAGTGTGCTAGATTTGGAGTCAGACAATTTGGTTTGAAATTCTGTCTCTGCCACTTATGACTTGTGTGACCTTAGGCAAGTCACTTAACTTCTTTGATCCTTAGCTTTCCCATCTTTAAAATGAAAGGGCTGGAATAAGGAAGGTCTACCTCAAAATCTGTGATTTAATGAATAAGTATTCTTTAAAGTTCCTTTCAGATCTAAATCTTATGATCCTGAATGAGCTAAAATACTTGACTCACTTGAGGACTAAGCCTGAAAACCTGGGCTGAATTCCTTTCTTCCATGATGCAGAGCTTAGTAACGACTTTGTCTCTGGATGCTCTGCATGAGCTCAGATAATTGGCTTAGTGGCTACCATTTTATCTGTATGGTGGGAATTCTGGAGATAGTGAGATTACTTAGCTCTTGAATTAAAAAATAAGCTTTTCTTTAAAAAGAACTTTAAAGGGTCAGAGCTTGATATTCAGAGAAGTTTCTAAACAGCTGAACTATTTTCAGTGACTCTTAAAGGACCATTTTGGTTAATAGGTTGGGCAAAGGCATTCAATTCTTCCTTATCTTAGACACAACTTACTTCAATGTTTATTGACAACATCTATTCTAGTTACTTGTTCTATTAGCATCTTTATCACTCAGTATCCAAAGTAGCACCTCATTTCCAATTATATGCTTTGTGTCCAGAGAAGCAGTTAGAAAACCAAGGGCACAGAGACCCCTCTACTGTTCAAGGGAAGATTGTAGTGAAGGCAATCTGACAGATCTGTTGGATAGATTCTGTCTGATCTGACAGAATGGCCTATTGTCAGTGTGAAGTGAGTTGAAAGGATTTGAGCAAGGCGAGGTGTTGGTGACAAGCTAGGGACAAGGGGACAGATTTCCAATTCTCCTATATCACAATGAAGCTTCCTTATTTTATTTTGCAGAAAATTCCCAAAGGACTGAACACAACTATCCAAATATTGAGTACAGAGAAATATTCCAAATACAAACACAAATGATTTTTGGGCTAAATACTGTTTTTACTTATTTATATCTCTGTTCCTTTTACTACCTGTGGTGAAACTATGTTATATGACTATTTGGAATCATTGTTAAAAACATGAAATTTAACCTAACAGATGATTTCTTTAAATCTTGTCCCATACTATTTTCTTTTTTCTTTTTCTCTCTTTTTCCTTCCTTCTTTCCTCCTTTCTTT
This sequence comes from Pseudochirops corinnae, assembly GCA_028646515.1. NCBI lineage: Eukaryota > Metazoa > Chordata > Mammalia > Diprotodontia > Pseudocheiridae > Pseudochirops > Pseudochirops corinnae. The sequence continues at coordinate 150,770,554 of CM053586.1, read as the reverse complement.
CCTTATTTATATGAAAAGGCTAGGTTTAGAGTGGGAGGATCTGAGTTCAAATCCTGGCTTGGTTACATCACCTTTAGCAAGCCACTTCACCCCCTTTTGACTCAGTTTGCTCAACTGTAAAATAAGAGCCATTGAAAAGTTCCTTTTATCTCTAATCTATCATCCTGTGATCTATAATTTGTAGTCTTAGACAGTTCCCTGGGGTGCTGACAGTTAAATGACTTTCCTATATTTTACACAGCTAGTTTGTACAAAAGGCACAACTTTAATCCCTGTTCCTGACTCCATGTCTTAACCTCTATCCACTCTGTAATGTTGCCTCTCTTTGGGGGCTTCTTCTTTATCCTCTTCATTCTTGACTTCTGCAGTCTTTGAAAATCTTGATCACCGTGTTGACATGGGCAGGATATTTGCTGAATTTTCATTCAGGTCATGTCCACTAAATGTGGTTGTCCTCAATAGTTCTGTTATGGTCCCATCTCTCTTTTCTCTATACTATTGTTTCGTTTGGTGAAGTCATTAGCTCCTAAATGTTCAACTATCATCTCCATGCAGATGACAATCAGATTAATTTTTTTCCTGAGCTCTAGTCACGAATCACTTAATGCCTCTTGGACATCTTGAATTGGATGAACCAGGGGTATCTCAAGCTCAACATATCCAAAACAGAATTTAGTATCTTTCACACCCAAATCTTCCCTTCTTCCCAACTTTCCTGTTACTGTCAATGGTTCCACCATCCCCCCCAAACACTTAGGCTTGTATTCACAGGGTCAAGCTTGATTCTCCATTCTTTCTCATCCCATGTATCTATTTTCAAATTTTATCATTTTTACCTTCAAAGTATTTCTACCACTCTTGCACAGGCCCTCATAGGGGCCATTCCTGGACTATTTTAATAGCCTTATAATCGATCTCCCTCCTTCAAATGTCCTGCTTCTCCAATCCATACTTTCCTCAGCTGCCTATGTCCTCAATTGCTAGACTGATAATATTATAGTCCCCCTATAAATTCTAGTGGCTCTTTATTATCTCTAGGACCAAATATAAAATCATCTGGTATTTAAAGTCCTTGACAACCCAGCCTTTTTCTACCTTCCTCTCTTTTCACACTACATTAGCTACATTAGTTTACTTGTTTGTCCCACATGACACTTCATCTGCCAAGTCTGAGCCTTTTCTGACTGTCCTTATGCCTGGAATGCTTTCCTTCCTTATCTCTGCTTTCTGGTTTCACTGTTTCCTTCACTACTCATCTCAAATCCAATCTTATTCAGAAGGCCTTTTTCAATTCCTCTCACTGTTAGTGCCTTCTCTGTATTATTATCTCCCATTGGCACTGTATAGATCATATATGAACACAGTTACCTGAAACAACTCCCATATTTGTGAGCTCCTTGAGAGCAGAGACCATGTTTTTGCCTTCCCCCCTCCCCCATATTCTCAGTGCTTAGCACAGTATCTGGGCCATAGTACACACTTAACTTTTGAGAATTTTGAAAATATAACCACATCTCACCAGTCAGATTGACTAAGATGACAAAACAAGAAAATGACAAATGCTGGAGAGGATGTGGAAAAATTGGAACACTAATGCATTGTTGGTGGAGTTGTGAACTGATTCAACCATTCTGGAGAGCAATTTGGAACTATGTTCAAAGGGCTATAAATAATTGCATACCCTTTGACCCAGTAATATAACTTCTAGGGTTGTGTCCCAAATAGATCATAGAAATGGGAGGAAGACAAAAATGTATGTACAAAAATATTTATTGCAGCTCTTTTTGTGGTGGCAAAAAATTGGAAATTAAGGGGATGCCCATCAATTGGGGAATGGCTAAACAAGTTGTGGTTTATGAATGTAATGGAATACTATTGTACTATAAGAAATGGAGGAGCAGATGGACTTCATATTTACCTGGAGAGGCTTATATGAACTGATGCTAAGTGAGAAGAGCAGAACCAGGAGAAATTTGTACACAATGACAGACACAACATATATGTGATGACCGGCTTTGATAGACTGGACTCTTCTCAGCAATGCAAGGCTATAAGATAACTCCAAAAGACTCAGGATGGAAAGAGATGTCTACATTCAGAGAAAGATCTAGAAAGAACAGAGTTTAAATGCAGACTGAAGCAAACTACTTGCTCTCTTTTTTTTCATGTTTGGTTTTGTCTCCTCTTTCCCATTGTTCATTCCATTGGTTACAACACTTCTTTATAACCAGATTGATGTCTAATGTGAAAGTATTTGTAGATCTTATACTTGATTACATGCTGCCATGGAGGGAGGGGAGAAAATTTGAAACTCAAGGTATTGTGGAACTGAATCTTGTAAACTAAAAGTAAACAAAGTAAAACAAATAATTAACAATACTGGTTAATGTTATCCTATTTTTAAAAATAATTTTTATAGAAAGAGAAATTAGCAGTTTTGATTTGGATTTCACACCATAGCATGTGTATTATTTCTCACACTATTATCCTATTGCTTAGCTGGTAGCAGTCAAATTGCAGATGAAAGACAGAATAGGCTTTGGAAACTAAAATCTGTTAAGTGGACATTCAATATTTAACAAGATATGAGAGGTCTTATTGTTGGTGGGAAAATTCACTCATGATTGGGGGCTATCAGGAAAGGCTTTAAAGAGGAGATGGGATTTGAACTAGGTATTGAAGAATGGGCAGGATATTCAAGCTGGGGCTAGTGTAAGGAAGACATTCCAGGAAAGGGGATGGGAATGAATTGTAAATATGATAAATGCCATATTATTCAGAATACTTTGTCCATACCATGCATTTTGACAACTCAATTTTATTGATTCAATGGACACTTATTAAGTTCCTATGTGTAAGAGATACAGAGACAAATATGGAAGAGGACTCTTTTCATATTCTTTGATCTAGCATTACTGCTACTGGACTATACCCCGGGATGACCAAAGATAGGAAGGATGTATCATTTGTACTAATATATTTATAGCAGCATTTTTTTATAGCAGCATAAAACTGGAAACACAGTGGGTGGCCAACAATGCATGAATGACTAAGAAAACTGTGGTATATACAAGAAAACAATTATGTAAGGAATTATGAATATGATTAATTCAGAGAACTGTGAGACTTATGAACTAATTCAGAGTGAAATAATAACACACTAATGATTACAGTTCATTAAAGTTTACAAAGTAGTTTACATACATTATCTCATTTATTCCTCAGAACAATTCTTTGAGACAGGTGGTATTATTATTATTCCCATTTTAGAGATGAGGAAAAAGTATCAGAGAGGTTAAGGTGCTTGCCCAGGGTGACATAGTTAGTAAAGGTTTGAGGTAATGTTTGAATGTAGGGCTTCATAACTCCAATCCCAGTAGTCATTGCTGGTTTTTGTGTAAACTGAACCAGGAGAACCATATGACTACAATAATGTAAAGAATACAAGCCTAAAGGGTGACTAAGTTCAGATTTGTTGCAATTACTACTAGACTTCAGAGAATATATGATGAAATATTCTTCCCTCGCCATAGTTGAGAAGTGGGGTTTATGGGAACAGAATGTTGTATATTTTTTCAGTTTTTCCTTCCCTGCCCCAGTTCATATTCTACTGGAGGAAGTATTCTATTGTTGTTAAGACCTGTGATTTAGTCAGTTTAAGGAATTCCAAGGCTGAAGTCCTATCCACTAAGCCTTATATGCTCTCTAATATATTTATATTATCATTTAATTTTTCCATGTCTGTAAGTCTTTCCCAACCCTTCCCTCCCCCCCAGTTTATGATATTAGGTTTAAGATGACAATTAGGCATCCAGTTTGTGATGGTTGAAGAACTGTTGGAGGCATGGGTTTGTAGGTCAGCAGGAAGTTTTGGGAAGGATGAGGCCATTTGAGTCATAAGCATAGAGATGGTAATTAAATCCATTGGAGTTGATGAGATTAATAAGAAAAGTAGTATGGAGGGAGAAGAGAAGAGGACCCAGGGATAGAACCCTGAAACCAATAGATTATGGTAGACTATAGGTATTTCAGAATTCTTGAACAGAGAAATGGTTCATTTGTGTGTGATGGCAAGATCAAGAGTGTGACTATCTTTGTGTTTAGCTAGGGTGGAAAAGTAACTCATGAGAAGTGAATATGTTGATTAACGGGTTGGTTAGGGATTTTGAGGAAGAATCAGTATGTATACTGAAATCTCTTAGTATGAGGGCAGTAGTCAGGAAGGAGAGAAAAATTGTGAGATGGCTAGGTAAGATGTGATACTGCTCAAAAAGAGTCAGAAATGCATTGTGATGGCTCTCTCTAGAAAAGAGGCTTTAAGATGTTTTCATATTACTGAGTTGTATCAAATAACTATAAACATGTAGGTTTTACACTCAGTGCAGATAAACATGAGGTATAACATCACAATTTCCAAAAGAAAAATACATGCTTTCTGGATATAAAAGGAAACTATGCTAAAATTATACCAAAGATACTAACATTCAAGCTCAAATTAAAAATGGATATATATTGAATTTCCTCCTGAGGGGCTGATAATGTTCAAAGTCAAATTGGAGGACTCCAATAGAGTGACTTTAATTCCCCTACTGTACCAGGTCTTGGTCAGACCTGAATATTAATTTCAGTTTCAAAATAACATTGAAAATCTGGAATACATCTAGCAGTAATTGACCATTATGGTTAGGGGATCTAGAATGACTGTCATATGAGTCGACTAGGTTATATCTACTTAGAGGCAAGAGGACCCTAGTTCAAATCCTTCCTCAGATACTTACTAACTAGGTGACCTTGGGCAAATCATTTAACATCTTTTAGCCTGTTTCCTCCTCCATAAAACAGAAATAACACCTAATTCAAGGGGTTATTACAAGGCTCAAGAGATAATATACACAGAGCACCATGCAAACCTAAAAGTGTTGTATACATTTTGGCTATTATTTTTAGGAGATTAGTTGAAGGAATGAGTATAGTTTGTTTTGAAGAAGAGAGAGGGGATTTAGAGAGGGGCATGCTGACTGTTTTCAAGTATTTGGAAGGCTGTCAGGTAGAAGAGGGCATACATCTCTTCTACTTGGTCCCAGATGATAGAAATAGGATCCATTGATCTGAATCCAAGTGGAACTTCTGAGACATTCAGATTTAGACTTTTTATGGTGAAAAACTTTCTAACAATTCAAAAGCGAATGGGCCAAGATGATGGGGGGAAGGGAGGAGGAATGCAGCAGGTTTTCCTCCCAAGAGATTTTCAAGCAGAAACTAGATGAGCATTTGTTCAAGACTCTGTAGGAGGAATTTTTATTTAGGTAAGAAATGGAACACATGGTCTCTGAGGTAATTTCTCACACAAAAATTCTATCATTTCTCAGTTCTATGAAAAAAACAATTTTCCCCATGGAAGACCACTGATATAAAGGAAAAACAAATCAGTTGAGGGCCACGTAAGGAAAAAGTAGCAATAATAGTTTTTCTAAAACAAAACAAACACAAAAACACTCACCTTTACCTTTTTTAGAACTAAGAACATGGAACATGAAATTTCACCCCAAAATACAGTAACATCACCCTTCATTATGTCCTCTTCTGTCCTCTCATACTATTTATCAAACTACCCAACCTAAGGGCTTCATCACTTCTTGCTGTGACTATTGTAAAACTCCTTTAATTAGATCTCTTGACTCCAGTCTGTTCTTTTTTCCCAATCTATCTTTCACGTAGTGGCCAAAATAATCTTTTTAAAGGACAAGTCTTATTATGCCATTTTCTTGTTTAAGAAGTGTCTGTAACTCCCTATTGTTGCTAGGTTCAATTATAAATTCAAAATTTGTTATTTAAAGCCTTCCCCAGTCTGTCCCCAATATACCCTTGCAAGCTTATATGACATTATTTCCCATTATGTGATCAGCATTTTAGCTTAATTGGTCTGCTTATTGTTCCTCAAACTCAATATTTCATCTCCCAAACCCATTCCTTGCATAGACTATCCATATATGGAATGTACTCCCTCCTCACTGTCACCTTTTAATAGCTTTAACTTCTTCTGGGTCTGGAGTCAAGAAAACCTGAGCTCAAATCCAGCCTAAAATACTTATGAGCTGTGTGACTCTGGCCAAGTCACTTAATCCCTCTTTGCCTCAGTTTCCTCATCTGTAAAAAAGGGATAATAATAGTCCTGGGCCTTTGTGAAGATTAAATGAAACAATAATCGTAAGGAACTTAGTACTGTCCTAGTGCATGTTTAGCATTATATAAATGCTAGAGATTATTATTATTTTATTAGATGACACCTCCTACTGGAAGCCTTCTCTGATCTTCCATACTAGTGTTCTCTTTTTGCTCAGATGATCTCGTATTGGCTTATTTGTTTGCATATTTTCCCCCCATCAAAACTGTTTTGTGTTTTGTATTCTGTATTCTCAGAAACGAGTGTAGTGTGTGTGTGTGTGTGTGTGTGTGTGTATGATCTCAACCTAGGATTGTGAAAACTTCCTCCACAAATGGAGATCAGTATCATACCTTTAATATACAGTCTTAGAGTTGTCTATGGCACTGATAGGTTAATTGCCTTGCCAATGGTGTAACAGCTAGTATTTATCATAGGCAAGATTTTACCTCAGGTCTCCATGACTCCATGTCTTTTATCTATCATACAATGCCCCTTCCTTTGTATATAGTAGATACTTCAGTATTTCTTGAATTTAATTCAGCTAATGAAAACCAATACATATTTCAATTCAATATTAAAGGAAGAAAGATGGGGTATATGGTAAAGAAAGATAAAGCAGGAAGGTTAGATATGGAGAGGACAGGGCAGAAAGGGTGCAGGGAGGAGGAAACAGATAAACAGAGGGATAGTGAAAGAGAGGAGAGGGGAGGGGAGGAGGAGAAAGAGGAGGAGAAAAGAGCAGAGAGGAAGGGGAGAAGCAGAGGAGAGAAGCAAAAAGGGGTGAGTCAGGAAGCAACACAGAGATAAAGACAACAGGAAGAGGGAGCTGCAGAAAAACAGAAAAGCAATACTGAACTGGAGGAAACAAAGGCAACAACACTTAGGTGAAGATTTATAAAAAATACATGTACAGCTTGGGGCAGTTAGGTGACACAGTGGATAGAATGCTGGGCTTCCTGAGTTCAAACCTGGTCTCAGACACTAAGTCATGGAACCCTGTTTGCCTCAGTTTCTTCATCTGTAAAATGAGCTAGAGAAGGAAATGGCAAATCACTCCAGCATCTCTGCAAAGAAAACCCCCAAATGGGGTCATGGAAAATTGGACATGACTCAAATGATCCAACAAGAAAAACAGAAGAGGTGGAAACAAGCTCAGAGGCCATCTAGTCCTCACTGTACAGATGGTGAAACTGAGGCATGGAGAAGTTAAATGACTCATTTAGTCAAAATGGGGTGACACAGCCAGGATCTCAACCCGAGTCCTCTGAAGTTAAAAGATAGAAAACTGTTCTTGCCACACAAAGAAATTCTTTTATTCTGTGGGATTATGATTATCACTTTTTGAGACTGGATGGGTTCATCTTGCCCAGGTTGGAAGAGCAGAAGCCACACACATGTCTGCTCTTACTGCTACTGAGGCCTAGCTCAGATTCTGAGCTAGGCCTATTCACTCCCTTCTCCCGCCCCACTCTGAGGTGACCACCCAGGCTAGTCTTTAGTGTAGACACTTGGGCTGGACTTAGTGTAGATCCCCAATCCACCTGAGTTGCTGAAGCTTAGAACTTTTAGCATAAGAGATCCTCTTGATCTACATAGGCATTACAGTATATAGTATATATACTCTATAGTAGCAGGCATTATATATATGTGTGTATACACACATACACACAACACATACACACACACACATTTCCTCTGGGGCCTTATTAAGTTACCATCAGACTCTGAAATGGTTACTGTTAAGACATTCAATACATGGGTGGAGCCAAGATGGCGGAGTAGAAGCAGGAAAATTCCATGAGCTCCCCTCATAACCACCTCAAATACCTATAAAATATGACTAAACAAACTTTAGAGCTCCAGAACCCACAAAGCAACAGAGAGAAACAAATCTCCCACTGAAGGCAGCCCAGCAGGTGGACAGGAAGAGTCCATCACAGCATGCTGGGAGCCAAGCCCAGCCCCGTGTGAAGCCATGGTTTTAGTCCCAGGGCAGCCCTGATCAGCCACAGCTGGAGAGACTTTGGGAGAGTGGATCACCAGCAGATGTGGCCGTTTCCAGACTTATCAACCCATAAATGCCAAAGGCAAAGTAAAAGGTCAGTGGGGACTTTGGGAATAGGGGGACCAAGAGTGTGGTCCAGCCTGGCCTCTGCCCCTGAAAGGGAGAAGCAGCTCAGGCATGGTGGCCATGAAGTCACCTCCACGTGGCTGCTTCAGAGCTCTTGGCTTACAGATTATAGGGAGACCAAGGGACCATTCTGAGGGGGCAATCCCCCTTGCTTTCACCTGCTCGGATCTGGAACATTGTCTTGGATGGAGGTCCTGGGGTATGTGACCAGGTGTCAGAGCCTGTGGAGGCTTCAGAGAGGGCACCCAACTAACAGCTCCAGCAGCTGTGAAAAACCCAGCAATTTGGGACAAAGCTCTTCTCTTTGGAAGTAGAATTCTACTGCGGCAATAAGCTCAAAAGTCAAGTAATTGAGTGGCAACATGAGCAAGCAAAGGAAGCAAAGCAAGCACAGCAATCCAACTTTAGATTCCTTTTTTGGGGACAAAAAGGATCAAAGTATGGAATGGCAGGAAGATAATGAAGTCAGTACTCCTGCATCAAAAGCTTCCAAGAAAAATATGAACTTCTTACAGGCTATAGAGGAGCTCAAGAAGGATTTTGAAAATCAAGTAAGAAGTGGAAGAAAAATTGGGAAGAGAAATGAGAGACAAGAAAATCATGAAAAGTGAGTCAACAACCTGGCTGAAGAAAATAACACCTTAAAAAAAAAGACTAATTCAAATGACAAAAGAAGCTCAAAAAGCCAATGAGGAGAAGATTACCTTAAAAAGCCAAATTTGCCAGATGGAAAAAGAATTTCAAAAGCTCACTTAACAAAATAATTCCTTCAAAATTAGATTGGAGGAAATGGAAGCTAATGACTTTATGAGAAACCAAGATACTATTAAACAGATCCAAACAAATGAAAAAATAGAAGGCTATGTGGAAAAACCACTGACCTGGACAATAGATCCAGGAGATATAACTTTAAAATTACTGGACTACTTGAAAGCCACGATCAAAAAAAGGACCTAGAAATTATCCTTCAAGAAATTCTCAAGGAAAATTGCCATGATATTTTAGAACCAGAGGGCAAAATAGAAATAGAAAGAATTCACTGATCACCTCTTGAAAAAGATTCTAAAAAGAAAACTAGGAATATTATAGCCAGGTTCCAGAGTTCCCAGATCAAGAAGAAAATATTACAAGCAGCCAAGAAGAAATAATTTGAATATTGTGGAAACACAATCAGGATAACACAGGATCTGGAAGCTTCTACACTGAGGGATTGAAGGGCTTGGAATATGATATTCCAGAGGTCAAAGGAGCTGAGATTAAAACCAAAAATCACCTACCCAGCAAAACTGAGTATAACGTTTCAGGGGAAAATATGGTCTTTCAGTGAAAAAGAGGACCTTCAAGCTTTCTTGATGGAAAAAAAAAACCAGAATTGAATAGAAAATTTGACATTTAGATATAAGAAGCAAGAGAAGCATGACAAGGTAAACAGGGAAAAGAAATTGTAAGGAACTTTATCAAAGCTGAACTATTTACATTCCTGCATGGAAAAACAAAAATTGTAACTTATGAAACTTTTCTCAGTATGAGGATAGGTGAAGGGAATATAAATGTGTGTGTGTGTGTATTTTATATATACATACATATATGTATACATACATATATGTCTATATAGGAGGGTATATTGGTATATGAATACATATGTGAGTTTGTGTATATGTGTATACAGGTATATATAGATGGAGGGCACAGGATCAATTGACTAGGAAGGGATGATACTTAAAAGGTGAAATTGAGAGATGAGAGAGGGATATAATGAGAGGAGATGGGGAGAGACAGAATGGGGTAAATTATCTCATATAGAAGAGGCAAGGGAAAACTGTTACAATGGAGGGAAAGAACAGAAAGGCAAAAGGGAATGGGTCAACCTTACTCTCATTGAATTTGGCTTAAGGAGGGAATGACATACACACTAAATAGGTTATCTCACCCTACAGGAGAGTAAGGGGGAAGGGGGTTAGAGGGGGGATGATGGAGGGGAAGGCAGGTTGTGGGGGAGGGTAGTTAGAAGTACACACTTTTGAAAAAGGACAGGGTCAAAGTAGAAAATAGAATGAATGGGGGGTGGGATAGGATGGAGGGAAAAATAGTTAGTCTTTCACAATATATCCACTATGGAAATGTTTTGCGTAGCTACACACATACAACCTATATTGAACTGCTTATCTTCCCAGTAAGGGTGGGTGATGAGGGAGGAAGGGAAAGAATCTGGAATTCAAAGTTTTAAAATCAAATGTTTAAAAAATATATTATTATTATTATTTTATATGCAACTGGGAAATAAGATATACAGTTATTGGAGTAAGAAGATCCATCTTGTCCTAACGGGAAGTTGGAGGTGTGGTGGGGGAAGATATAGGAGAGAGCAGATTGGGGGAGGGAGTACACAGTAGGATTGCAGTTTTGGGGTGGTGGGTAGGGGAAAGAAGGGTAGAAAATTTGTAACTCGAAATCTTGTGGAAATGAATGATATAAACTATAAATAAACATAAAATCTATATTTAAAAAAATAAGACATTCAATAGCTTCTCTCTGCATCAAATAAGTCACAGCTCAGCAGTGGACATCTGCATTTTGATGGGTAGGACTAGAGGGTCCTGAAGACTCTTCTGGTTCTAAAATTCTGTGGTTTTGTGGTCTTATTCTCCAGGCTTCTGTAGATATGAACCCAGAGCAAGATTTGACCATTGGATATTCATAAGATAAAATTGTACTCGGAGGGACAGGTGTGTTATGGGGGAAGGAAGACGTTTAGATGTCGTTTACAGATGTGACAGTCAACAGCCATTTACTTGTAATTCAAAATTAATTTATAGTGACACAGATAGAGAACTAGAAGGGACCTTAGTGGCCATCTTGTCCAAACCCCTCATTTTACAGATGGCAAAAATGAGGCCCAGAGAGGTTAAGTGATTTGCCCAGAGTCACACAACTAGTGTCTGAAGCAGTTGAAACCCAGGTCTTCCTGGGTGTGACAAGTCTGTTATTCTATGTATTACACCATGCTGACTCTCAACTTAAATGGTTTAGTCTACTTATATGCTTTTGCTAAGTAAATAATCTATAACATGAATTTCAGAATTAATAGTACGACCTATTTAAAACAATTCCTCAGCATTCCCACCTACATGAAGCTTTCCTGGACCTCCTTATCCCTTCTAGGTGCTAGTGCTTTTCCAGGGCCCAAATTACCATGTATTTATTTTGAATCAATTTTGCATATGCTTATATCTGTACATGTCTCCCTCCAATAGAATTTAAGATCCTTGATGACAGGGACTATTTTATATTTTCCTTTGTATCCCTGGTGCTTAGCATAGTACCTGGCCCACAGTAGGTATTTAATAAATGCTTATTGTTTGATCCATAAACCAAAATGTTTTATTGAGAAATAGAATTTTCAAGCCAGCCTCTTCTTGTTGTGCCCACCCCCTCTGCCTATGTTTTCAGATTTTTTTGTCCTATATTTTACTCTAACCCCAGAATATGCTAATCTGTTGTAATTATCATTCAATATTCAAACCAATATAGCTCTTTTCTAACCTTGGAAAAAAGTTGACTTAATAGGTTTTAAATGATTTTCTTCTTGTTAGTATGACTATAAACATCTAATGAAGTGCATCAAAGCATATTTAACCTTTTTGCTTACAAAATAATCATGTGTTCTGTGACCATATTGTGTCTCTGATGACTAAACTACCTGTATGTGTGCAAATTATATATTACACATCAAGCATCAAGCTGATTGAGAAGGCAAGATGTTACTGAATAAAAGTTTATGTGGTATAACAAATAAAAACTGAAATAATAAGTTGGTGTATCAATTCTTAATAAGAAGAGATTTAAACAGATAGCTTTGGGACTAGATACAATAAATGTCCTTCACTAAGTTTTCTGTTTGCCCTTTGCTTATGGAGTTTCTAGGACATAGGGTTATTAACAACACTTCTGCCATTGCAGATCCAAGAAAAGTAAGGAATAGAAATGAGAGAGAAGAGCACCCAAATTTTCCTTTAAGAAACTTGCTGAATCTGTCTGCAGAAGCAATGACCCACCACAAAACAAGGTAATTTGTAACTAGTGTGGAAAACTGGATTGTGGTAAACTATGAAAAGTTCAATCAATTACTTGGGCATTAAATCTACTGATGTCAAATTTCCATGAAACAACAAATATTTAGTGAGTGCCTGTTCTGCCCCAGTACTCTGCTAGACTCTAGGTGAGATGCCCAACTTACATAATAGAAAGTCTCTATTCTGGTGAAGCCTATAATTGGGTATAAAATATAAATACATAGGGGCAGCTAGGTGATGAAGTGAATACAGCACCAGCCCTGGGGTGAGGAAGATCTGAGTTCAAATCCCACCTCAGACACTTAACACACTTACTAGCTTATGTAACCTTGGGCAAGTCACTTAATCCCAATTACCTTGCCTTCTACCCTCTAAAAAAATAAATACATAATTATAACACACAACCTACCACAGTAAGTACAGTAGAGATAGAAAATATAGTATAATATGAGGTCAGAGAGAAAGAGTTATGATCAACTGGAGGAGTGGGAAGGGCTTCTTTGTGGAGAGAACATTTGAACTGGGATTAACAGATGAGTTTAATTGATACTTAGAAATATACAAAAGACTGGTAAAAATTTTCATATTTCTCAAACTATATGTTAATTCTTGGTCAAGACAGGAAAGTGTCTACTGGACTAGGGGTCTGCTATCTATGCTTACTTATTTATATTTTGTCTTTCCCTTTAGAATGTGAGTTCCTGGAGGCCAGGAGCTGTTTTTGCCCTTCCATACATCCCTAGCACTTAGTACAGTGTCTAGAATAGTAGCACATTAAGTGCTTATTGACTAACTGAATGAGCCCGTAGTATATATGGGCTCCATATATAATAATGAGGCTCTTACTTTATTCTTTGAAAGCAAATCTCTTCCATATCCAACACTGAGACTCTGTCTTATTCCTCTGCACCTGATTTTCTGCTTTGGTTCTCAGAAAATTACTCCTTTTCCTCTGCAACTGTGGCCCTTGGAGCTAATCCTTTGGGGTTCTGAAATAGTGCCTCCCTGAATCCCAGCTTCTATGAATATGTTCATTACATCTGTTACTTGTCTGACCAGAACTCTAACACCAAATATCATATATTTAGAGAGGTAAGGGACCATGAAAGTTATATAATCCAATATCTTTATTTTTCACTGGAAAAAAATAAGGCCAAGAAAAGTCAAGCGAAATGTCTGAGGTCACAGAGGTAGTATATGGCAAAGGTGAGCTTTGAACTGACTTCATGCTCAGCAATCCTTCCACTCTATCTTGCTGCTTTTCTACTATGATGATATACTCTAACTATCTGCTGGACTACATACCTCTAGGTATTATGGTTCTCCACTTATTACTTACTGCCTAGCTTTCTTGAAACTCTACCCACATTGCTCAAGTTCCTATAGTCTATTGTGAGGACCATTCTGGATCTCCTGTTTCTCCTGGATTTAGTCACTTGATTTCAGTCCATCCTGGTCCAGTCCCTCATAACCATTTGATCTCTAGCTATAACAGACAGCAGGATTTCAGGCACTGATTAAAAGCTTGAGTTGTAGGTCCATGACTCTTCTATGAGTCATTGGTTTCAGAGCTTTGGACAAGACTTAGCCTAGACATGAGAAGTAAGATGCCTCAAATGTGAGATGGGAAGTCTTTGCTAGGGGACATTAGATATGAAGTTTCTTAGGAAATGGGACTGAGGATCATTATTTTGGGATTATGAGGAAGGTAGAGAGTAACATTGATGAGTGACCAGGAACCCATAGGAAGATCCTAAGTTTGTGGGGGAGCAGAAGTGGGCCCCAAAATGAATCATTTAACGAGTTTTTAGTGAATACTTACTATGTGCTACGTGTTGGGGATATAAGTACAAAGAATGAAACAATCCCTACTTCCGATGAGCTTACATTCCAATGGGGAGGTAAAAAGTGCATAAGTAAACCTAGCATAAACATATAACTAGATATAAATACAAAATTGTTAAATACAAGGTAGCTCAGAAAGGAAATCAAAGATGTCAAGAAGAGGGATATATCAGGAAAGGTTTTACCACCAACAGAAAGAAAAATCAATTGAAAGGAAAGTAGGCTCTTCTTTTTGGCTTTTTACTATCAAGAGCATAATTTTTAAGACATTTGTTTCGTTTCTGTCTTTAGCCTTTTAAACTTTTCAGCAAAAGGTGAAGCAATTGCCATTTTTTTCCAGTTCTTCTAATTTTCAATCTTAGGTTCTTCTGCTTCTTTAGTCCTTAGCATTCTAACTATTTCTGGGGATACCACATGCTATAATGCAAAGAAAGCTGAACTGCTTAAGGAGTTAAAAGATAAGAGCTATTTGTCGCAGAGAGACAGTGCAATATAGTGAATAGGGCACTGGATTTGGGTGAGGCAGAGCTGGGTTTGAATGCCCAGTTAGACCCTTGCTAGTTATATGACCCTAGGCAAGTCACTCTGTGCCTTGGTTTCCTAATCTGTAAAATGAGGAGGTTAGACTCAATAGCCTCTAAGATCCTTTTTAGTTCTAACTCTATTCTTAATAAAATCATATGGCAACAGAATGGGATACACATCAATCATGTGTCTCATCTGTTACTGGAATTGTACTAATGATCCTTTCAATGAGCCAACAGAGCCAGTGTATTGGGCTTATATCCCTACATGTGTATTTAACTACAAAAAGTATTTATTCTATCATCCTGTTCAATAACCCATAGATAAAAATATAGCATCAAACTAGCAACTCCCCCTGCTCAGGACTTTTCCTCCTTGGGTGCCATTATGGAAGACGAGAGAAATTGGATGATGATGATGATCTTCCTCTGCATTCTCACCCAACCTCTCTTCATCCTTTATTAGCATCTCTTTATCTACTTCCTTAATACAGGGAATTTTCAGTGTTTTGTCCTAAGCCTCCTCTTCTTTCCTCCCACTACTCACTTCTCCCCCATCCCCTCCCCTCCTTTCTCTCTAAACCCTCTACCTTGGCAATCTCATTGACTACACAGATTCAGCTATTACCTTACAAAAGTGGCTCCCAAATATCTATTTCTGACCCTAATCTCAAATTAGTCTTGCATTTTTAAGCATTGATTTAATATGATTTGACCACATAAACATGCTGCTTGTACATTCTGCTAATATGTCTCTATGGCCACCTTCTTTTCATATCGTTCTGATGACTGACCAGGACACCGTTATTCCCTCCATCACTTAATCTTATAGCTTCAAAGTTATCTTTGACATTCTCTTATTTTTCCCTCTTCCAGAAAACTGCCTAGTTTTAAAAATCTCTTTTTTCCACAATAATGCTTGCTTTCAAACCCTCCTTTGCACTTCCATTGCCACCATACTGATAGAGACATTGATTGCCTCCTTACTGAACTATAGATAGTTTCTGAAGATATCTCCAATTCCTAACTCTTCCAATTCTTTTTACACAGGGAGCTTAAATTTCCTAGTGTACAACTTGAATCACATCACTATGAAGGCAGCATGGTGCAGTGCAAAGTATGGTAGATTTGGATAAAGACCTGAGTTCAAATCTTGATCCAGTCACTTACTACCAGTGGGATTTTGGGCAAGACCCTTAAGCACTCTGGAACTCAGTTTCTTCATTTGCAAAATGAGGGACTGAATGAAATGACTTTAAAGGTCTTTTCTAGTTCTACATTTATATCAATGACTTCCCTGCTCAAAAACTTTCAAGTGTCTTTCAATTTCCCATTAAATTAACCTCAGATTCATTAATTTGTCATTTTGGTCCTTCCATGACCTAATTACAATCTAACTTTGCAGCCTCATCTTCATCTATTTTCCCTCACATAATTTATGTTGCAGCCAAGCCTGATTGCACACTTTTACTCAAATGTACCCCAAACATTTCTGCCTTTGTGATTTTCTTAAGCTATCTCCCCCACTTATAATGACCTCCTTCTTAGCCTCTGTCTGTTGAAATCTTACCCATATTTCAAGGCTCAAATCAAATGCTATAATCTCCATGAAGTTTCTCCCAATCTTTCCACTTAGAAGTTATTTCTCCTTCCTCTGATCTCTTAGAGTTCTTTGAACGTACCTCCTACGGACTTACCCATATTATATTGCAATTCTAATACTTATTCACTTTGTATTATAATTATTTGACCACACTTCTTAGTGCCTTTGCTAGTCTGTTAAGATCCTTGAGAGAAAGGATCATGTCTTATTTATCTTTGTATTTGCCTCAGTTCCTAAACCAGGGCCTTGCAAAAAGTAGGTAAATAAAATGCTTATGGAACATGATTTTCAAAGTGGTTCCATCACATGTATTAAAGAAGACAGCATTCCCTTATGAAGGAACTGCTCATAGCAGGCAAACATTTATTGAATCATAAAAGACGTTTTTTTCCTTAAATTAAAATGACTTTTTAAAAAAGACAAGGCATAAATAAAAAAAGATCTACTATGCTTAGGCATATCTGACATACTCTGGAAATGTTTCTATGCATTATTGTTAAGAAATTATTCTTGAGAAGACTTCATCTATGGATTGTGAGCTTTCACTGGTGAGTAGGGAAATTAGGCAGTGATATCCTAAGGAAAAAATTAGGTTGGGATAGAGGTCATCCAGTCTAATTTCCTCTTTCTATAGATAAGGAAACTGAATCAAGGAAATTGAAGTGACTTGCCTGAGGTCATAAGGCTGGAAAAATGACAGTCAAGATTCAAACCCACATCCAGGGTCCTTTGTGCTGTGCCATGCTGTCATAGGGGAGTTATCCCATTTGGGCTGAAAATTTTTCCCAATAAGATCCTTAGCTGATGAGACTGTTAAATTTTTGTCTTATTATTCTCCAATCCCCTGCATATAGTAGGAGCTTAAATATTATTGAATCAAAGGAATACGGACTTCTCAAGGTCTGAAAAAATATCAGTAAGAAAATATTTATTAAATGACTCCTCTGTGCCAGGCATTATGCCAAGTGTTCTACAATATGATCCCATTTGATCCCCACAACAACACTGTGTGACATGGGTTGTTATTAACCCCATCTTACAGAGGAGGAAACTGAGGCACATAGAGGTAAGTGACTTGCCCAGGGTCCAACAGTCAGTAAGTGTCTGAGGCCATATTTGAACTCAAGTCTTCATCACTCTAGCCCTGTGCTTTAGCCACTGTACTACTTAGCTATCTCTTTTACTCAGAGTGTAGTAACTGTAAACTCTCTCTGCATGTATAATAGGATGCGATATAATGGGGATGAAATGGAAAAGTGTTAAAATTCCAGCTATAATTTAACACACACTAGATTTGACCTTACCAGGAAGAAAGAAATATGTTTACTAGATGATAGCATCAATTCTTTTAGACAATCAGGCACCATTTGATCTTTATCTTAGGAGGAACTTTCTCTTTTCTCAGTGATTTGACTGTGTTCATTCAATAGGACATAAATGCTGACTCTTAGATATAACAACAAAACCAAAGTCTCAAACGTGACCCTTCTAAATAAGTACTGGGACATATTATATCTCTGTCATCTATAATACTTTTTCTGTATAATATGTATAAATGGATATAGATATGGATGCAGACATGTAGTTACATATTCAATATAAAATGTCCTCAGAGAGATCCTTCAAAATAGTTAAAAATCATCATTAATTTCCTATCATAATTGGTCTTATATCACTTGATGGACATCCACTTTAACAAACTTCAGTGATCACTGGAGTATCATAAATCTAAAATTAAGCAATAATTTTTATAAAGAAAAACACAAAAAAGGAATACAATCACATGGGACAATCTCCTTGTCAGAAAGAGATTTATCTTTTTCATATTTCATCATGCAGTCTTCCCAGTGTTTGGGAAGGGGGTCCCAGGTGAGCTTCCCCAATTCCCAAATGTGTCTAAGATACAGAATATGATTGACCTAGGTAGTTTTCAAGGTTGCATACTATCTGTTGCAAAAGCTTTCTGAGCAGTACATAACATCAATTCTCTAATGAGTTTAAAGTAACAGAATGTCATGCCTTTTTCACAGAAGCAAAGATATTAAAAATTGATTTGCAATAAAAGCAGCAGGACATGATAACTGCTGAAAGGCTTAGGAGTATCTTTTGGTTTCTCCATGTACCCACGTATTTTGCAGGTTAAGTAAAAAAGGAGCTCTTTGCCCTTTTCTTAATTTCACAAGTGGCAAATGGTCCACTGATTCCATTTTCCCTCCAACAAAGTATCACAATAAGAAAACAGTTTGCACTAATGAAAATTGATTTTGTGAATTTCCCCAAAGAGAATGGGAACGGAAACAGTACATCACAATATAAGACAAAGAGAAAGCAAGACACATTTTCAGGTTTTGTAAACTTTTACACAATTCTGGTTTTTGTAGTACTCAAGACATTTTACATAAATGCCATTCTAACAAAGGCAGAGATCTGACAAATATGCCAATTTGACAAAGCCAACCTAGAATTACCAGCTTAAACTTGCCATAATCAGCAGTTGAATTTTCTGGATTTCCTTAGGGTCTTTTGGAATACATGCAATATGTGAATAGACCTCACAACTAAAATTATCAACTAAATTCCCCTTAAAGAAAAATACTACAGAAAAATAGACCTAAGAACTCACAAGATTAAGATTCAAAATCTTCTCTCAACCAACTCTTTCTTTTTTTCTACACATCTAATCTACTCCCCTTCTGAAACTAGCCAGTAAGGCCAAATATATCTGTTTTCTATCTTTTAGATAAGTCTGGCTCATTCTGGCTTTTAAATTTTTTTCCCATTGTTAATTCCTTTGCTTGGAAAGCTCTCTCTCCTTTGTTTTGAAATTATGCATCCCCCGTGTTGTGTATTGCCTCCTATATCCAACCTCTGTCATTTAATAAATATGTAATGAGTCACTGAATTTCTTGGGCATTTGTTTCCTCATTTATAAAATGAGAGGATTGGACTAGATTGTATCTAAGGCATTTTCCATTTCTAAATCTGTTAATTCTGATTCAAATCCATCACCTCATTCAAATATTGGCCGAAAACTTCATTCATTCATCAAATATTTATTGAGGGCCCACGACATCATTATGGTAAGTGCTGTGGGGTATACACAGATGAATAAAACAATCTGGGTATGTTTATAAGCGAGTATGTTTATAATCTATTGGTGGTGGCTGGAATAATACATATAGAGAAATCATTTTGTTAAAAAGCAGAGCATGATAAAGCACCACAGAAAAGGTATAACATGTTCAGAAGTGGATGAACTTAATTTTGTTTTGGGGAATCAGGGAGAACTTCATTAAAAAGATGACAAGTTTGGGTGCTGAAGGTCTGGTAGGATTTTGATAGACAGATAGGAGAAGAATTCCAGACAAAGAGACTATCATGAACAAAGTCATTCAATCAGCAATTATTAAATGCTGATTATGTGACAGATACTGTCAGGAGTTGGGGCTACAAATGTCCCTATTGGCCTTACATTCTGTTGAGAGACAGCAATGTGAAGACTAGTAAGTAAACAGAATATAGAGAGAATAGGGGACTGTACCTATGATTTCATTGCTAAAAGCACTTACTAGTTGAAAAAAAACCACCCTGTATCAATGTAGGTGAGAATCTTTTCACTTTGAGAGTTGCTTAGAGCTCTGAGAGGTTAAGGACTATCCTAAAATTATGCAACCAGTATGTGTGAGAGACAACACTTGAACACAGGTCTTATTCTTTTTGAGACCAGGTCTTTATCTGCTATAGAATGCTGCCTTTCAAAAATGAAAGAAAGAAAGAATGAATAAATAAATATAAGCTACATACCAAATAAACATATGTAATTTACTAGGGAAAGAAGATAACATATGAGAAGATTAGGAAATGTCTTCTATAAGAGAGAGCACTTGTAGTAAAGCCTCGAATGGAATTAGGGATCCTGTGTGGCAGAGTTGAGGAAGGACTGTGTTCAACATACACAGAAAGTCTCAAAGCTAGGAAACACAACGCTATTTATGAAGCACTAGCTGGAGCAGGAATAGAGAACTAGGCCTAGAATCAGGAAGACATGAGTTCAAATCTAGCCTCAGATACCTACTAGTTGTAAGATCCTGGGCAAGTTGCTTAATAGTTATCTGCCTCAGTTTCCTTAACTGTAAAATGAGAATAGTAACCATATATATGTCACAGAGTTGTGAGGATCAAATGAGATAATATTTGTAAAATGAACAGCACAGTGCCTAGCATATGTTAGGTGCGTAATCAATGCTTGTTCCCCCCTCTTTTATATAGGGAATAGCAAATATATCAGTTTGTCTGTAACATAGACTGAAGGAAAGGAATGTTCAAGAAACTTGGAGTCAGACTGTAAAGAGCTTTAAAAGACAAAAAGAGGAGTCTGTATTTTGTCCTAAGGGTAATTGATCATTAATAGATATTCTTGAGTAAGGGAATGATGCAGTCAGACCTATGCTTTAGGATAATCAATTTGGTAACTGTCTGAAGGATGCACTGGCAAAGGGAAGAGACTGGAGATAGTAAGACCAATTAAAAAGCTATTGCAAAAGTCTGCTCAAGAGAGTAAAATGTAAAAGAAAAGCCACGTGAAAAATGTTGACATAAAATTGATAAGTGATTAGATATGTGGCAATATGGAAAGAGAAGAACTTAAGATGACTGAGTCATAAGTCATACTTTATAAGTACTTTCCTAAAAATAATTTCCTAGAAATGTAGGAAAACTCTTAAAATTTGAAATAAACTTTCAGATTTACTGAAAGGCTAATGGTGACCTTAACAGCATTTGGATATTTGGAATATCAATGGGTTTTTAGGGGTATAGGTAATAAGTTGTTTTGGCATGATGAGTTTGAAATGTCTAAGTGACATCAGTTCAATATATACTATAAACAGGTAGTGATGCAGAAATGGAGCAAAGGAGAGAAATTAGAGATAGGTATAGAGACCTAGGAATCTTTTGCATAGAAATGACAATTAAATGAGTGGAACAAAGGAGATCATGGAGAGAAAAAAAAATCAGAGACAGACAATAGCATCTAGGACAAAGCTCTGGGGTTCATCCTCCATATAAAGGGAATGGAGAACATATGATGATACATCAAAGGAAGGTGAGAAGAAAAGGTCATACAGGGAAGAGAGAACAATAGCATGAAAATCTAGAGAGGAGAAAATCCATAGTCAATTAGGGAAGAATAAAAGATTACATTGCTGTAGCAAGATCCCAGAGAGATTATATAATGTAATTTTTAGTGGATCTACTCAGTAGGATGGTGTGACTTCCTCTAGTTCAGCAGCACAAAAGAATATAGAAGGCAGGTGGTGGATATATATCTGGATATAAGGATACTGGCAAGGCTTGAGTCGTGATAGGGCAAAGGGATAAGGGCTTAGAGGAAAGAGAATAGTATCATGATGAAATGGTTAACTATAGTGCCAAGTTTGAAAAGGGAAATCTAGAGTAGGGGTTGTGACCTAGAAGAACATAAGGATAGAGGGACTAGAGGTCATGGGTAATGACACAAATGTTCTGCTAGGAACATTTACAAGTTCCTAATCATGGAATTCTCATGAATCAAGGGCATGATTTTCCTTTTGGAATGATGATAAAGGTGTAGGTCATGGGAACTGAGGATAAAGATGATCTGGGACCTAGAGGGGATATTAGCATGGATATCAGTTTCTCCAAGAACATGGGTTATGTTAAGGGGAAGACTGTGAGTCAGATCCTGAATTTTATAACAAAGAAAACGGAGTACTTGGGGGTCCAGACAGCAAATAATTGGTACCAGAATATAAAAAGGAATATTATCTGGATGAAGTAAATTTCAAAATTGGTGACTAAGGTCCTAAGTGACAAAGGCAGAACAAAGGTCTAGAAGTAGCAAGGTAGAGCAAGGAGTAAGTTTACTCGTACTCCTGGTCCACTGCTTTGGGTGACACAAAAGAAGGCACATTTGGTATTGGAGAGGGTGGTCATGGATGGAATGTCTTTGAAGGAGTGTCAGATGATGCTAGGGGTAGAGGAGAAAAAGACCTACAATCAAGGGGATTTTGTAAACCAAAGAAGGGATATTCTGGACTGTGTTTACAGAATGTTGAGGATAAAGTAGGAAATAGAGTTTGGCATTAGAGCATGGAGAGTCAAAAGGTCTTTGCTAAGGGATGTGGACTTACTTCTCTTCAAGAAGCTAATCACGATTAACTCTTTTTTGGGAGGGGTTACTTATACAATTAGCTCATTTTCAATAATATCATTTAATGGTATTTTATGCATCTTTAATACTCATAACAATTTTTATTGTTATAAAGAACCAAAGTTGCCCATGAAGTAAAGGGTCAAGGAGAAACACATGGTAGGTGTAAATAGACTGTAGGATATTAGCAATGATGACTTGAATACATAAGTTGAGTAAAATATATTATCCCAAAAAAGTATTTTTGGAAAATTATATGGTATGCTCAGATTAAGAGAATAAGGGATTGTAGCCTATGGAAATGTTACCTAAGTTTCAATAATTGACTCCTGCTTGAGTTTCTGCCCTTATACCTGTTATGGGAATCTGAAGATCTTCCCTGCCCCTAGGCCCTTTTCTAAAGTGGCTACATGACTCTAAGGACCTTCAGATATTTGAAAGTATGCTCTGTTCCCTAATAGGCTCAATGTGGTCACGTGGAGCCTGTGGCGCCAGGCTTGTTTTTCAGGAATGCCTGTGCCTTGTAGCTTTGTGATTGGGCAGTGAGTCCAGAGGGCTGTGACATTTTCCGAGCCAGGAGAAGGCTATATATACGCCCCGATGGTGAGGTTTTGGTTTGGGGCTCACTTTGAGAAGAGTTGTGTGATTTGGCCAGATGAGACTCTGGGCAGCCGTTGAGCCCCCCGGCTGTGAAAAACCCAGATGTTGGTGCTTCCCTCTCTGGTAACTGAATAGGTAACTGATGTAATGGTCAGACCCTGGAAGCTGTCTGCTGATCTGTTTTTTCTGTTTGTTTGTAACTTGTGTTTGCTTTCTCTGAAGTTCAGGGTGCTGACTTTTCCCCCTGAACCAGGTAAATGATATGTC
>CM053586.1:150725945-150746655 GCA_028646515.1 Pseudochirops corinnae | reverse complement strand
TGCTGCTACGCCGCCATCTTGGCTCCCCCTCGAGAGTGTTTTAAGAGCTGATTCAGAGGTGAAACTGATAGGCCTTGGCAATAGATTGGATAAGGGGTGGGAGTTAAGAGGTAGCTTAGAATCAGAGACTGCATTATATAATAACAACTAGTAGTATAAACAATCTAGTGTTTACATAACATTTGGAGGTTTACAAAGTGTTTTATATTTACTTTTCATTTAATAATAATTAATTAATAATAAATAATAATAATAAAAATAATAACTTAATTTTTAAGAAAATTTTTGTTTATTGTTGTAGAGTTTTTTCAGTCAGGTCCAACTCTTCATGACTCCATTTGGGTTTTCTTGGGAAACTAAGAGAGTGGTTTGCCATTTCCTTCTCCAACCCATTTTTAAAGATGAGGAAAAAAAACAGGGTTAAGTGACTTGCCCAGGATCAAGAGCTAGTAAGTGTCTGAGGCCACATTTGAACTCAGGTCCTCCTGACTCCAGGACCAGGGCTCTATCTACTATGCCACCTAACTGTTCCAATTTTAGAAAATTGAAGTTACTAAAACAATTACAGAAATCTTGCTGTTTAATGACTTCTTGACTCCATCTTTAAAAAGTATTTTGCTAAATCTATTAGAAACTAATAAAATTGATTTTTTTTTTTAGCATTACATGCAGTTATATTTGGAAAATAAATTACATCATTTGAAGCTTGAGTTTTACAACCACACTCATATGTAAAAGTCCCAAATTTGCTGTATTCTTTCTTGTCAGGGCAGACTTCCTTTTTAACAAGTGTTGTTCCATTGATTGAGTCATAAATTAAAGAGCTCAGAAAATGCAAACATAACTATTAACAACTATGGCTTCAACTTGGTAATGCTTCATGTTTTGTCCTAAATAATTCAGTGATCCAATTAGTCTTGTTTGGTAGAGCCACAGCAAGATCAGTGCCTGAAAGAGAAACCATGATTCAGGAGTTCAAATATTACCGATACTCACTGTAAAGAAGGGTTCCATTTAAAGTGGTTGTCTTCACTGTCAAGTAGATAGTAACAATTCTGTTTTTGTCTTTCTCTGCAGCAAACTTTGACTCAGATAGTGATGTAAGAGAAGGTAATTCCAAGTAGGACTTCCCATTGAAAGATGGAAAAAATATGGTTGTATCTATAATAAAAAAAGTGAAGTGTCAAAATGATATTAACATGACATATCAATGACATCTCATTCAATTAATCATACACTCTATTTATGATCCAGGATGAATATTCTTCTAAAAATTGCCCTGTTTGTAGATATTAGGCTTTCCTACTAGAAGTCTAAAGAAATGTTAATTCATGTTTAAACTGAATATTTTAAAATATACCTTGCCTAAGTTACATGACATAAAAAAAATAAAGACCTCAAGGCTATAGTAGTATTTTGAAAATAAAATAAACATGCCCATATAGATTAATATAATTTAGAGAACACTAATAATTTTGTTTACATTCTTTAAAAGGCTCAAAGATTTAAGTATACCACTAGTAACCTTTTATGTATTTGCTTACATGATGGAAATTTGTACTTTATTATACATGTCCTTCACAGATGACTTGTGCAATATACAGATGGATTTTTTTTAATGTACTAACATAGGAAATGAAAAATGCATTTATATTTTTTAGTCTTGTGATTTAGAAAGCATCAGATACAAATGCAGTGTTAGATTTGCCAGTTGTTAGTAGACGTTAGGGTAGACTATATTTCAGGTCCGTAAAACCTTAGAATTGGAAAGTTTCAGAAATCCCATGAACAAGGGAGAAAAAGAGTGGTGACATGGGAGCTTTCCACCTGAATGGATTTCCAAAGAAATTAGAATTTGTGGGTGGCTGCACGTCTGGGCAGAAGAAAACCTGTACGTGCTTATGTACCAACTGAGAGTGGTAATTTGATATGCCCTTTTAGCTCTAGATAGAATTATATACCCTATAAAGTATTGATTTCTGAACTTCAGAGCCCCTCTCAGACCTTGTTGCAATTCTTCTCTTGACTGTGATTCTGCTCTAAATACCACTTCCCATCTAAGGCATTTTCAGCTCCACAGCTTCTTTATCATTGCCTATTCTCACCTTGATTCTCATAATTTCTTCCCCACTATATGTGAACTCCTTGAAGGCAAGGACTATTTTATTATTATCTTTGCACTCTTAGCACCTAGCACAGTACCTGCTGCAGGGTAGGTGTTTAATAAGTACTTACTGAATGAGTAATTGATTATCCCTTCCAAGTCTGTAATTCCATAATTTTAACAAGTCTTTGTTTATCTTTATGGACTATCTTTACAGAGGTAGGAAGGTCAGCACAGTAAAAGGTTATTGTGTTTTCCTTGTGGGAATGAGACTTGGGATAGAACTCACTGTTGAGGGAGGATGAGGGAACTAGGCCATTACTTCAGAGGTCTACTTCCTTTTAGACATTCTACCGTCAAACTGTTGTCAGCCACCAGACAATAAAGCAAAGATGAAAAAATTCAGGGCTTTAGGGGGACAGGGTAACCATTGAGAATAGATATAACAAGAGCTAAAGCTCCCTTCCCTTTTTGTCAATATTCAGGAACTGCCCTATAATAGGGACACTTTAAAAGAGAGAAATAAGCATACAAATAAATGGCTACAAGATTGTTTGTATATAAACAACTCTGGATAATATATTCAGGGCTTCTTGGGACTTTCGAGGCCACCTATCCTATCCTCTTTTTTTATAGATGAGGAAGATGAAGGCCAGAGAGGCTGAGGGTTTTATTTCAGATCCCACAAATCAGAAGTTGGATTTGAACCATGATACACTGACTCCAAATCCAGTGTTCTTTCCATTCTTCACATTGCATTAAAAGAAATTCTGAAAATAATTGCAATAATAATGTTGATGATTATACCTTGCATTTGTCAGGATCTTCTAGTGTTTCTAACATGTGCTCTGATTTATAGGAGTGGGGAGGGGATTTCCTACCACTTTCCAGGAAAGCATGTATTATGAAAAGTCATGTACACCTGCACACTCCTAAACCTAACACAACTTGAACTTTTTTCATGGCTGACATTTTTAATGCAAATCCTGACAGGAAACAGCAATTATGAAGAATAAACATTTGTTATTGAATTGCTTTCTAGCCACATTAATTTCCTTTATCACTGTGTTTAGTGGATTTGTTAGAAAATAGTGCTGCCCTGAATATGGAAAACAAGGCTAATTGGGGTTAGGCAAAGTACTTCCCTGCTGTTTCCAGAAGCCTCTTCAGGCTGTGTTGTTTGAACACAGTCCAAATTCATTCCTCTGGCATTTAAGATGGAAAAAAATGAATCAGATTTTTTTTACATAGAAATATTTATTAAATATCTTGCAAGATAAGGCCAAAGTCATTCATATCTATGCTTTTGTGTTTGAAACTGGGAATATAAAATAGACAGCGTTAGAAACCAAAAATAAGCTAATACAAAAAAAAGCTAATACAGGCTTCTGAAAAGACATTCTAAATGCTTCATGGATGTTTTCTGTATTTGTTAGAGAATGGACAGGTTGATACTCTAGACTCCTTATTTCATGCTTTCTGTTTTTAACTAAATTGGAAAATTTTCATTTTCTGTCCAAGTGCAGACAAATAATGACACTAAACAAAATGACCAGAAGTAGTTCACTCATCACCTTCCCCCTCAAACCATCTTCTCTTCCTAACTTCACTATTATTGTTAAGGATGCCACCATCTTCCTTGTCCCTAATGCTCCCAAGTCATCCTCAACTACTCATTCTTTCCAACTCCACATATCCAAGCTGTTGCTAAGTCTTGATGATTTTACCCATATGACATGTCTCTAGTATGGCCTCCATCTCACTTTTGACACCCCCACCACCCTAGCTGTCCTTAACCTATCGTGTTAGTCATCTGGTGGGTCTAGACTCTAGTCCATCCTCTATTTAACTGTCAAAATAACTTGCTTAAAGCATAGGTCTGGTCATGTCACACTCCCCACCCCCATTTCACTAATCACCTCTAATTTGGTATAACCTCTAGAATCAAATATAAAATATCCTGGCATTCAAACTCTTTAGTTTCTGCAAGGGAATCAGGGATCACACAGCTAGTAAATGTCAAGCATCTGAGGCTGGATTTGAACTAAGATCCTCCTGACTCCAGGGCCAGTGCTCTATCTATTGCACCACTTAGCTGCTGTCCCTTCCTCTGCCTTCTAGTCTTCTTAAACCATGTCCCCACTCTGTGATCCAGTGAAACTGGCCTCCTTTTTGGATCTCCCACAAGTCACTCCATCCCCTGGCTCCTGGGCATTTTTGCTGCTTTTCCTGCATGCTTGGGATTACCTCTCTTCTGATTTCTGCCTCCTGACTTTCCTGGCTTCCTTCAAATCTCAGTTAAAAACTTATGTTCTACAAAAAGCCTTTCCCAATTCACTCTAATTCTAGTGTTTTTTCTCAGTTGATTATCTTTAATTTATACAGCACATATCTTGTTTATACACAGTTTGTGTGTCATCTCCATCATTAGACTCTGAGCTTTATGAGATCAGGGGCTATCTTTTGCTTTTATCTGTATCCCTAGCACTTAGCATGGCATCTGGATCATGGTAGGCCCTCAATGCTTGACGACTCACTTTTGAATTACCAAATGATAAAGTACATCAATATGACAAGGGCCTATGATTCTTTTTGAACCCTTCCTCATCATGATCAGTCAATGATTTATAGTCTTAGAAACTTTTCTGGTCCTCAGGTTAGATGGCTTTGTGATCAAAAATTTCTGATTCTGAGTCCAACACTCCAAGATAATGACATCTGGACTTGTGATCTCATCAATGTGGAGAATTCCTGGTGAGGCAACTCTCTGCACCGCAGATCTGTAACTCCCTTGCAACTGGTTGTGACTTTAGGAGGCTGACTCATCCACGGGCACATAGTCAGAATAAATCAGAGGTAGGATTTGAACTCGAGTATTCCTATTTCTGAAGCTATATTGGCTCTCAATGATAGAATACAGGAAAACAAATCCTCAAATTGAGCAACTAAAATAGAAGAAAAGATGAGACTTTGAATCCAGGTTAATCAGTGAAGAAGTATTTATTGAGCGCTTACTGCATGCTGGGGGCTGTGCCAACACTAAGGTATGTTGTTGAGTGGTTTCAGTTGTGTCCGACTCTTCAGGACCCCATTCTGGGGTTTTCTTGACAGAGATACTGGAGTGATTTGTAATTTCCTTCTCCAGTTCATTGCACAGATGAGCAAAGAAAGGTAAACAGGGTTAAGTGACTTGCCCAGGGTCACAAAGCTAGTAAATGTCTGAGGCCAGATTTGAACTTAGGAAAATGAGTCTTCTGATTCCAAGCCCAGTGCTCTATCCACTGCACCTTGTGGATACCCTAACATGAATGTATACAAATATATAAATGAAACATTCCATGTTCTGAAGGAGCTTGCATACTACACTGCTTTATAGATATGAGCCAGATTCTGTGCTCCACTGTGACATGTGACTTACTCTTGTAAGCATAAAGCACAGTCATAAACAATTAAAATTAACTAATAACGATTTCACAGTAAATCCTTTGATAGTAGCTGTTTTATAGCTGCTTTACAATAATAAGAAGGCAGAAAAAAACTTAGGAATATGTCTATGATGAAATCACTGGCCATCAGCAGTTCAAACATTTGCAAGAGAGAGTGAAAATGAAGTAGTAGAAACATACTTTTTAAGCTTCAAGTACAGCGTGTCCCCAAATTTCTAGTGCAGTTTGTGGATGAACTACATCCAGGGAGTCTGTATTTGTTACTATACATTAGTGTCCTTAAATTCCTTCACTGATACAAGAAAATAAGATGCGACTAGAAAATCATTGCTTAGACTTCTTGACAAACAACTCGGAAGTAGTCTGTAGCTATATCCAATATCCTCTAGTAAAAGCAGAACAGAGTCTAGAATTTTAGGCAGCCAGGTGGCACAGTGGAGAGAACATGGACCCCATTTAAAATCTAGCCTCCAATACACAGTAACTCAGTGATCCTGAACAGGTCACTTAACTGCCTCAGTTTCTTCACCTTTAACATAGGAATGATGATAAAACCTACCTCTCATGGGTGTTACGAGGTCAAAATAAGATAATATTTATGAAAAATTTTGCACATATATTAACTATTATTAGTAAGGGCAATCAGGTGGCACAGTGGATAGAGCATTCAGCTTGGAATCAGGAAGACTTATCTTCCTGAATTCAAATCTGGCTTCAGACACTCACAAGCTATGTGACTCTAGGGAAATTACTTACCTCATTTGTCTTAATTTCCTCATCTGTAAAATGGGTTAGAGAGAAAAAAAAAGACAAACCACTTCATTATTTTTGCCAAGAAAACCACAAATGCGGTTGCAAAGCATAAGACACGAACAACAGATTATTAGTAAAAGGAAATGAGGGAAAATTAATTAAACAAATGTGGATGGCAAAAGATGATCTTTTATTATACAGAAAACAAAATTCTTCTCCTGTTCTATTTGATTCATTTCTGTAGTTAAAATGAAGGACTATCAAGTATCCATTGCTGTCTTGGTTCATAGGGACATATTTTTAAAACTCTAAAGGGTCATAAGGATTACCTGGCCCACCCTTAATTTTATTGTTCTAAAGCTTTAAGTATTCAATATCCAGGTTGGCAATATCATAAATTTGTATGATAACTTGAAACAAATATAAACAAATTAGTCAACATTAATTTTGCTTGCTTTTTAAAACAAAACAAAAAAAAATGAGACTCAGAAATATTGAGTGACTTGCCCTCTGTCACACAGGTTGTAGGTGCTAGACCTAAGATTTGAGCACATCCTTGTCCTCTGACTTAAAATTCAAGGCTCTTTCCATCATACTATGCTGACAATGAAATTAATATCGCAAAATCCAAGATTGAAATCTCACTCATTAGTGGTTATCTAGCACAATCCTCTCATTTTGGTGATACAAAGTGTATGTAAACAGTTGAAAGAAAAAGTGACTTGACTGGCAGAACCAAGATTCAAATCCAAGCCTGCTCACTCCAACTCGAGGACTCATTCCGTTTTGTGTACTAGGCAAGAAATGTGCAAAACTAGAACGATTAGAGAGGAAAATAGGCAGCAACCCAATTATTTAGATCTCATTTATGTGTCATATTTGTGTTGCGTTTTGACTATGAATGTTTGGGCAGATAAGACCCTTTGTCTTTAAACAGTGAGGATCATGGTGGCCACACTTTCCAGAGGGTCAGAAGGATTTAGTTCACATGAACTTCATTGATCTTTTCTTTTCCCCCATCTTCTTTTTCTAGTTTCATGATGGGTTTTAGGAGCTAGGTGAGTATAAAAGAATGAGGAGAGATTTAATTTATATAATCTGGATTCAACTACCACTTATGCTTACTACCTGTATGACTTTGAACAAATCACTTGTGGGAGGAGAGGAAGGAAATGAACATTTATTTAGTACTTATTATATGCCAAGCATTTTATTGAGTGCTTTTACAAATATATGATTTGATTTGTCACAACCACTGTGCCATTACTATTCCCATTTTACAGGTGGGAAAACTGGGGCAAACACGTTAAATGACTTGTTAAGGGTTGGGTCACACAGATAGCAAGTATATGAGAACTCAGGTCTTCATGACTTCAGACTTGTTCTATCCACTGCACTACTTAGCTTCCTCTATACCAGTTTTTCCTAGGCCTCAGTTTCCTTATCTATAAAATGAGGGACTTGGATTGTATAATCTCTGAGGTCCTTCCCAGTTCTTGCTCTCTGATCTTGTGTCTTGGACTTGTTTGACTGACTCTGAGCTCATAGACCGCTCCTCGATCTTCCTGTCAGATATAATAACACTTGTTGCAAAATTTCACTGATTTCTTCATTAAAGAATATATATTTATTTCTATTCAATATTAGATTCTGCCCATCTTCATTCTTTCACAACACTGATTTTCCTGTGAATCTTACCACAATGAGATCATTTTTTTTTGCCATAGGAGCAAGGTTATAATTGAGGATTGTTTCTTTTTTTTTTTTTTTAAAGAGAAACCAATTATATTGAAATATAGTTATCAAAATATTAAAACAAAATGTCCAGACACCGAGTTGAGAACCCTTACTTTAGAAAGCTTGTATCAGGTCTAACTCACCACCACCACACTAGGGCAGGTCCCCTCTCCCACCCCAGCCCCCGACCAGGCTCTCAACAAGCAGAAAGCCCAAGGCCAATATATCCTTGGTGTCCACCCACCTCCCCAGATTCCTGAAGCTCAAGGAGACAAAGAAAGGGATGACTTACACCATTTGAGGATTGTTTCTTAACCAAGGACTGGCATCAAATAAATCATAGATATGACCAACAATACATCGTAAAATCAGAGACACAACTATAAAACTCTATACTAATTTAAAATGGTAGAATTATGCTCAAGTGCCTTAACAATGGACATAAATACATTGTGCACATTGATTATAAGAGGATCTTCAATGTCCTATAAATTTAATATATAGCCCTTAAAAAATCCAAGTTAGCAGTATCATAAATTTTAACTAATGCTGGCTTAAAACAAATGTAAAATTATTAATTAACGTTAATTTTGCTTGCTGTATTAAAAGAGTTTGGTTCATATAGGTCTCTGAAAAGATTCTTTAAGGATTCTGCTGGGTTTTCATTTTTCCCAATTATCCTGGCCTAAGAACTCCGATCAAAACAGTAGAACAGTTCAATAAACACCTGCTTTTAATGCTATTGATATACTTTTTTCTTTTCTTTCAACATTAATTTTATTTTTTCTCAATTACATGTAAGCAAAATTTTTAAACATTTGTTTCTTAAAATTTTGAGTTCCAAATTCTTTCTCTCACTCCTCTTCCCTCCTCCCTACCTGAGAAGGCAAGGAATTTGATACAGATTATGATATAGTTTTAAAGGTAAGTTATCATGTTATAGCCACACAATGCATTTGGTCCTAGGTTACCTCCCACTCTTTTACTCCCTAGGCAATTTATTCTCAAAACAGCATTAGGAGGAGCTGAAAAAACCCATGACTCAGGTGTACTCTCAGAAATAAAAAAAATGAACATATATCTTTTTTAGCATCACTCTAGAGTTAGCCTATCATAGAGTGTGTATGGGGATGGGATGTCAACGCCCAAATCATCAGTCCCTACTAACATCCATTCTCCGTCTCACAAAGGTCCTAGTACTCAAGTTCTTAAACTTGGTACTTGTAAGTCAATTTAGAAGCTCTGTTGCTCTCTCACTTGCACTGACTTCAATGACTATTACAAGAAATTGACTCACCAATAGCACTTTTAAAGTTTGTTCTACACACAAAATGTAAAACCTCTTATCTTCACTCACACTATAAACACTATTTTCTCACCTGCTAATATTAGGTTTTCTTCCACTTTCCTTAAACTTCCACTCCCTTCTGTCTGTTTTCTAAACTTCCATTCAATTAACAGTGAACCCTTAGATCACCTAGTCCTGCTTTAAAATAGAAATCAGGGTAATTGCAAGCACCTGCCACCCTCATCGAAACTGGCTACCTCCTGCCTAAATCCTTTTCTGATCACCCCACTTGCTAGTTCCACTTACCCCTATTACCTAATGTTTATTCTCTTTCTCTCTCTCTCCCTCTCTCCTTCTCCCTCTCCTTCCTTTTGGATGACAGTGACCCTTTCACTTTTGTCTTTGTATCCCTACTAACTAAACTAAAATAGGACAGATAATATGTCTTTAATAAATGTTTGTTGTTGATGAACCCATGCTAGCCAGCTCTTTGTAATCATTGCTTCCTTTTCTTAATACACACAAACCATCATTTTGCCATAAATTGAAATCAGGTTAGTTAGCCTTGTTGAAGGCATTTCAATTCTATGAGTTTCATGCTTCTTGTCTCTAAAAGTGTGGAATAGTGATGTTTATCCTACTCACTTCATTGGGCTGATAAGAATGAAATATGCTTTGTTCATTGTAAAGAGCTAAACTCGTTTTAAATATGACCATTTATAGCTTGAAATGGTGTTATTATTTGAAACATAAGAAGCATAACTGTACATTTAATTGACTGAATTGTCTCATAGCATCTGGGGCACATTTGCATTTTTCCTTCTTTCTAGGAAAGGGTTACTAGCGGCTAGGTGGCATAATGGATAGAGTGCTGGGCTTGGAGTCACAAATACTCCTTTTCCTGAGTTCAAATGTGACCTCAGACATTTGCAGTTATGTGACACGGGGCAAGTCACTTAACCCTGTTTGCCTCAGTTTCTTCACCTGTAAAAAGAGCTCAAGAAGAAAATGGCAAACAGCTCCAGTACTTTTGCCAAGAAAATCCCCAAGAGGTCACAAGAGTTGGACATGAATGAAAAATGACTAAAGAACAATAAAAAGGTATCACATAGAACTCCTGTTTAATGAGATATAAGATAGTCTTTCATAATATACATGCAGGCAAGATAGAAAAATGTTACTATAGTTTATTGTACTGTTAGTTGGATTTGGAATTGGTTGAGTGACTGGATCTCAGAAGGAGTGATTGTACTACAGAATCATAATGGAAAGGCTCCTAGGATCTTTGTTCCTAATCATCCAACATTTTAATCAATTATTTGGATGAATGCATTTGCAGATGATTCAAAATCTGGGAATGATAGCTAACATGTTGACAGAATAGATATCTCAACAGGCTTAGAATAATGAACTGAATCTAATAAATTTGAATTCAATAAGGGTACATGCAAATTCTCCAAGTGGGTTAATGATATAGACTGGACAAAAGACAAAATATATCAATAAAACACTTAAAAATAAACTGAAAAAATATAGGATGAAGTAGATATGACTCAAAAGCTGTCTATGTAATAGGAATATGAGAGATTTAATAGACTCCAAGATTAATATGATTTAACAATGTTATATCATAGCTAAAAAGCTAATAGAATCTTAGTATACTTTAATAGGGGCATGGTGTTCAGAATAATTCAAATGATAGTTCTGTTGTACCCCATCCTGATTAAGCCAGCTGGGGAATATTATGTTCAGCTTCTATGAGCTTATTTCCTTTTGGGGGGGGAAACAATATATATGCATATGATAAAGTTCAAATATATGCAAAACAAAGTTGTCATATCTTTTGGAGGGATGGGAAAGGTATGACACTACCATTTGGGAGGCTGAGAGTAAGCCTCATATATGAGTGCTGCTTGAGCCAAGCTTTGATAGAAGCAAGGAATTCTAAGGTGAGAAGGGAGTGCTTACCAGGTATGAGGGACAGCCAGTACAAAGGCATGCAGGTAGAAGATGGAATGTCACATAGGAGGAGAGTAAGCTAATTTATCTGAAACATTGAGTATATGAAGGAGAATAATGTGTAAAAAGTCTTGATAAAATAAGAGGGAATCAGATTGTGCAGGGATTTAAATGTCAAGCAAACTAATTTTTATTAATAGTCAAGGACATTTTATCTCTGAATAAATAAGATGTACAGGATCAGAGGATCAGAGATTAAGAACTGAAAAGGATTTTACAGATCACTGAGCCTAAGCTCCTCATTTTACAATTGAGGAAGCTGAGTCTTAAAGGGGGTAACTGACTTGCCCAGTGATTTACATTTAAGACATATCTGTGGTAGGATTTAAACCCTTCCTAACTTCAAGTATAGAACACTAACATTGAATCATGTTACATCATGAAAGATTAAAAAAAGAGTTATATAATTGAATTAGGGGAAGTAAAAATTCAATGTAGAAAAAAATACTTGTCTTTTAATTATATTTATTGATTAATTTATATGTTGTTGGACATCTAGGTTCAGTTTTTGTCTCAGACATGTATTAGCTGTGTGATTCTGAGAAAATCAATTAACCCCTCTGGGTGTCAGTTTCCTTTTTTTGTAAAATAAAAGGATATGACTTAATGTTCTCTAATGTCATCTTCCAGCTCTAAATCTTTAGTGTTACAATCTTTAAAAGTTTTCTGGGACATTTAGGAAACTTTCAAGATATAGATATGTATTAAGATTTTCTGCTGAGCCCCCAATTGCTTAAAACATTACAAAATGAAAAACAAAAAATGGAATTTCACTGAATTGTCTACAAATCTGAAAGAGGAATTTGGGGAGGAGATGTAAAATATTGCTGCAAATTCAATTCAAATCAAACAATTTTTAATCTTTTACTTTGTGCAATATGTATTGGATGATGTGAATTCAATGAGAAAAATAAAACAGTCCTTGCCTTCAAAGTGCCTTACAACTCTTCTTGGGGCATACAACAATCCTACAAGTGAGTAAATGCAAGGAAATATGAGGAAGGAGGGAATGCTAAAACCTAGAGATAACAGAAAGGTTTCATCAGGAGGTGACATCTTAACTGAACCTTGAAAGAAGATAAAGAATAAAAGAGGAAGAGTTTAGGAGAGAGAGCAGACAGTCCATGTCTAAGGGAGGGCTTGTCTGACTTTACAAACAGCAGAGGAAGTGATGATTTGGGGGTGGGGGGGAATCTGATCAGTTCAACTGAGACATAAAATGCACCAAGTGAAATAAGTCTGGAAAAATAGTTTGAAACCCAGTTTTGGAGACATTAAATGCCAGCCTAAGGAAGGATTTAAAAAGAAAATCCAAAAAATACCAACCAAATCCTAGAGGCAATAGGGAGACACTGATGGTTTGTAAGGAGTGTAGTAGATCAGAACTGTGCATTAGCAGAATTATTTTAACAATTGTAAGGATGAGAGATGAGGGATAGACTGGAAGGGAGTATTTCAAAGTGTCTAACTAGACATTTGTTTCTATGAAGATTTGGTTGTTTCTCCAAAGACATACAAGTCAAAGGTTAAGATTTACCGAGTAAGTGCTGGTTTAGACTAATGAAAAATAAGCACTTAATTTTAAAAGATCATATATCCTAAGACTGTTTCATCATATTTTAACTTCTTTATATTTTTAATTGGGATGATGAGATAAATTAACTTGAGAATAGACATTGGATACCACAAATCATTTCATGGTCTTCTGATATTGCATTGCTCATGATTTCCGAAAAGACCAGTGTGAAAATAGCTTCAGCTTTTAGGGACAATATTTATTGCAGAGGCTGAGGAGATAGAGAAATTCTATAAAGAATTTTATAAGAATATTCAAATCAAATTACTCTATACATTAAACCACAAATATGAGCATAAGGGGAAATGGCAAAAACTACTGTGGAAATTTTGTCTCAGGAGTAAGAAAACAAGGGCAAGGGCTCGGAGACTACACAAGAACCTATCATATGAATATTTTCTTCAAGAAGGAAATTGGAAGGCAACAGATGGGGAAAGTTCCAAATACTATTAGAAGAAATGAAACTGATTTATCTTAAAACTAAGGAAATGACCAATTATTGATTTGAAAGTAATTTCTGAGTCATCTGTCTACAGCCAAGGCTTGTTAAATCAAAGATAAAAATAAATACCAAGGGGGAAGAAATAGTAAAAATGATGAGAAAATATGGTATCTGATTGAGGCAATGCTGATTTTTTAAAAATAAGTGTTTATTGATATTTTCTACTTCTTACATCATCCTAGTATCCCATGTATGCCTACCTCTTCTCCCCCAGAGGCATCCCATGTGACAAATGGTATTTTTTGAAGAAGAGAAAAAAAAAGCCAGCACAAATGATCAACACGTTGACAAAGTTCAAAAACATGTGCAATGTGTAACATTTGTGGACCTCCTACTTCCATGAAAGGGTAGGTTGGGGGTGTCTTCTCATATCTCTTTATTTCAGTACTGTTTGATCTTTTATTACATTTAATTTTGATCTTTTGTTGGACTTATTCTTTCATTTATGGTGTTGTAGTTACTGTGTATATAGGGTTTTTTTTTTGGCTCTGCTTAATCCACTCCACCTCAGTATACATAGATCTTTCTATTCTTTTCTGTATTCATCACACACATCATTTCTTGTAACATAGTAATATTGTAACATAGTTACGTAATTCTTGTAACATAGTAATATTTCATTATGTCCACACATCACAATTTAGCAATTCCCCAACTGACTGACATCTACTTTGTTTCCAATTCTTAGGTATCACAAAATATGTTGCTATAAATATTTTGGAATACGTGGGGACTTTTTTCTTACCCATAGCTTCCTTTTGGGTATAAGTCCAGTAATGGAGTCTGGTTCAGAGGGTACATCTTAGTCATTTTATTTGGGTAATTTGAAATTGCTTTCCAAAATATTTGTACCATTTAATAGCTCCATCAAGATTGTGTGAGTATGCTTTTCTTTCCATAGCCCTTCCAATAATGACTGCCGCTATTTTTGGTCATTTGTGCCAATTTGCAGAGTATGAGGTGAAACCTCAGGATTATTTTGATTTTCATTTCTATTAGTGTTTTGGAGTATTTTAAAAATGTGGTTGTGAATACTTTGTCCTTCTTCTTTAGAGAAATAATTGTTCATATTTTGCCACTTATCTATTGGGGAATGGCTTTTATTTACATATATGTCTGTATATATATATATATATATATATATACACACACATATATATATATATATATATATATATATATATATATAAATGTATACATACAAATATATGTGTAATTTATATAGCTTGGGTTGCCAAACCCTTAACAGAAATTTGTTAAGGAAGGAAACTATATTCAAATAATGCAATACTATTCTGCACCCACTAGAAAAAGGAGGGAATGCAATAATGTGTTAAGAGTGATTTAGTTCAAGATACAGCCCAGAGTGATTTACCCTGCAAATCTGGGTTTAACCTACAAGATAAAAGATGGCAATTCAATAATAAAGAAGAGATTGAAACATTTTTTAGAAAGAAAACCCAAACAGAAGGAATTATTTACCTCTCCAAACACCCCAAATAACAGAAATGCAGGAGAAATGACTAAATGCAGCAGGAAAGGGTTTTCCCCCATTCAACCACTTTCCTTCTTATCCTAGAGTCATTAATGTTATCTGTGTATAAGTTTTTCAGTTTCAAGTTCCCTCTTCTGCTGTAAACATACTATTATGTTCTTTCAACTACTTCAATCTTTTCTTTAAATCCCACCAGCTCCTTTTTCCTTACCTCAATCCCCTCTTTTTGTGTGGTGCCCCTTTCTCTTTAGGTTATTAGTTCCTTTTGTTCTCCTGCTTTTATTTGGTTATATAATAATTTTTCACCTTTTTTTTCCACCTCAAATAGATTCTTCTTTCCTCTTTTCTTCCTCACCTATTCTGGTGAATTGGTTTTTAAATTTCATTTTCTGCACCCTTTTCCCAAAAAGGATTTTTCTTACTCTCTTCTTTACTCATCTTTTCTTTCTATTTACTCTACCTCATCCTCTGACTCATGACCACTATAATTATATGGTCTCTCTTCTTTGTATTCTTTGAGCAATCAAAGTCTCCAAAGTGTTCATTCTAAGATCTTTACTCTAGGTACTTTCTACCACTGCTTTGTAGGGCTTACCCCATGGATTCCCCCTTTCCATTGTGCCTCACTCTCAGAACAATTAATGCAGGTGTCAGAGGGGAAACTGTCCCTTGGTAGGCCCCCTTCCTTACTATGTCCTCAATTATGCAGCCCACTAATGATTTATACCCTTTCTAACTGACTTTTTTTTTTCTTCTTCATTTGCCTGCAAATCCCTTTCTGTAGCAAAGCTCTCCCATTCCTCCAGATGCCAATGGCTGCCAGGGTTTTCAAGTCTCCCTTAGCCCCCAGGACAATTAGACTTTTCAAATACCAAATTCCCCAGGGCTCATACAGTATAAGGTCCTTATTTCCCTTCATTGATTTTCTCTCTTCACCCACAGAAACATTCATCAGTGTCCTTCCTTTCCCCTCTCTTTTAAAATCTTTTCATCCTCCTTTTCACCCTTTCCTTTGTAGACTACAGAGGTTACTTTCCTCTCATTGCTAGTCCTTGTTTGACCACAGGGCCCCACTGTTTCCCTTTAAGTAGCCTTCCATATTGTAACAAAGTCCCTCAAAGGAAGCAACGTATTGCTAAGTTCTGTTCATAATACTCCCTGTCTGCCTGCCTCTTCATTGTTGCCTTTACCCTCTACCAGATTTCCACATACATCCCTATCTCCTTGTGTACATTTAGAAAGAGGTCTCTTGCTAGTCCTCTCTGCAGTCACTCTGTTGTTGCTGCTGTCCTTTCCTGCTGCATTTAGTCATTTCTCCTGCATTTCTGTTATTTGGGGTGTTTGGAGAGGTAAATAATTCCTTCTGTTTGGGTTTTCTTTCTAAAAAATGTTTCAATCTCTTCTTTATTATTGAATTGCCATCTTTTATCTTGTAGGTTAAACCCAGATTTGCAGGGTAAATCACTCTGGGCTATATCTTGAACTAAATCACTCTTAACACATTATTGCATTCCCTCCTTTTTCTAGTGGGTGCAGAATAGTATTGCATTATTTGAATATAGTTTCCTTTAGTATTTGAAGGTCTTTCTCCTGATGACTTTCAGAGCTTGTTTTTAAATTGAATTGTTAAAAATTATTTTGAATTGTTAAATTTAACTACTACCTGTCTTGATGTTTCTAGCCTTGTTTATTGTTGTTTTTTTCTGGAGATTAATATTGTATTATTTCAATTAAAATTTCATTTTTTTATGTCCTAAAGTTCTGGGGAGTTCTTATCTATTATTTGTTTCATTTTAGTGTTAAGATTTTTTTTTTGATGGGACAGAATAGAGCACCCACCCTGGAGTCAGGAGGACATGAGTTCAAATCCAGCCTCAGACACTTAACATGTACTAGCTGGGGGACCTTGAGTAAGTCACTTAACCCCAATTGCCCTGCCTCCCCCCAAAAGCAAAAAAAAAAAAAAAGATTTTTTTGTCCTCATGTTCTTCTGGGAGATCTATAATCTTTTGATTTTTTTGTGCATCCTATCTTTGAAATCAGTGTGTATTGCTTGCATAATGAGCATATTTTCTTTTAATGTTATTGTTTTTTTTCTTTTTTTCTTCTAGATTGTCCTTTATTCTTCTGTACTTCCACTACCCCTCTATTGTTCTCTCTTTTGTATCTGAAGTTTGACACTGCAGATTTAAGTTCTATTCTATTCATAGTTTTGATGTGTAGGACATACATTCTGTTCTCTCAGGAATAGCATTTTGTGATTCCATGTTCTCTTCAAATTCCACAAGTGTTGATTAATTTTTCTTTATTTTGCATTATTTATCCATAGACATC
Organism: Pseudochirops corinnae; assembly: GCA_028646515.1. Lineage (NCBI taxonomy): Eukaryota > Metazoa > Chordata > Mammalia > Diprotodontia > Pseudocheiridae > Pseudochirops > Pseudochirops corinnae. Next base: position 150,729,401 of record CM053586.1, on the reverse strand, counting down.
TAAACTCATTTACTAGATCAGAGGCCATATGTCCTTCTGTTAGTGTTTTTACTGTTGATTTATGTGTTTAGTGTTCAAGGTCTTTGAGTTTACTTCTTCCTGAAATCTTTGGTATTTCAGTATCTTTCCCCCTTCCCCTTACCTTCTTTATCACTCACTTTCTGACTCCTTGCCCTCTAGCTGTGGTTTTCTTGGGGGCTAGATCTCCAAATATCCCAGCCTTCTCACACACTAATTATTCATTCACCAGCCTAGGTCTCTGCCCCAACTGACTTTTTGGGTTGTCAGGACTATCTCTAGCTGTATGCTATGCTCTTTCCTTGAGGCTCAGTGTAGTGCTGTACACCCTCCCCCAGGCATGGTACCCTGTCCCACTCCCTCTGTTCTGTAGTTCTCTGGCTCAGCTGGCTTGGCACCAGCAGTTCAGAGTCTATTTCCCCTGATACCAAACAGTTCAGAGCATTGCTCTGTTGGTACTTCTGAGTTGCCACCATTGGCAGGCAACAAAAGCTCCTGAAAGACTGTGACAAAGTTGACTGTTGAGTACCTAACAAAGTTCTGTAGCCTGGAACCAGGGTCTCCATGAAACAGGAAAGAGGGAGGGAGCCCAGGACAAAGGGCTGGGTTTAGATATAAGTCTATGTCATGTCCTTAGGTCTGTTAGTACAGCTTTGCTGCCAGTAGCATTGGAGGTGGGGGAGAGGCACTGAGTGAGCTCAGAGACAGTATCACTTTCTGAATTTTTCTCTTCTTTTTAATCTTCTTTTGGGTTCTGAGAATCCTAGACCATAAAGATAATTGAAGCTGATTTATCTTTGGCACATAATTTCTATTTTGGAGAGTTCTAAGAAGCCATGGGGATTGGACAAAATGTCTGCTCTACAATTTTGTTGTTCACATGACCAGCCTACTTAGGCAACTTCAATTTAAATATGACCTTGATACTCAAACATCAGGAATAGATCAAAGAACAAATCTCAACCCAGGTATCACCATTTTCAATTGCCACATTGAGGAGATTAAATGAGCCTCAGATAACATAGTCAACAAACATCAGATACCATATTCATTCACAAAACGAAGGTAGACAAAGGAAATATTGGTTTCAAATTTAAGTTTACATATAAAATTTTACAGAAAAAAAATGTGGTGTAAGATTGTAAACCTTGTTGCCCCATGATACTGATCAGTCATGGAAAGAAAAGTAAATTTATAAAAAAAATCATGAGACATATAAAATAAGGCATAAATCTCCCTTAAAACCTATAGCATTTCACAGAAGAGGACCATGGGCATTAATGAGTAGACAACCAATAAACAAATGTTTGATTAGCATTTTTATCTCAAATTGGAATCAGTGAGTCCCCAGTCACAGTCCATAGTCATTCTGCTGAAATTCATGCAATACTTCACATCTTGTCACTTGTTTGTTAACTACAAAAAAAGTATGTAAACTGGTAAAAGAAATAGCATGTAAAGAATTCTCCCTCCACTCCACCCCCTCCACCCACAGGAACATCTTAAATAAGGTTTGTTATTTAAGATAGTTTGACCTATCTTGCAGGAAAACCTAAATGCATAAATAATTCCCATTACTTAGATAATGATATTCATTGGTTAGCCCATTAGTAAACATATCTTAAACCCTGTACCTGGATAATGAGCTAGGTATGGAAAAGAAGAGGAGGATGCAATTGGTTTAGTCCTATTGATTTCAGGATTCTTTTGGTTATATAGTATGGTGATAAGCTTTTGAACTCCAAGCTTTCTGACAAATTAAAGTTATGGATTACCAAAAGGACAATAGGAAGTCAATCAGCATATTGTTCTTTGTGAAAAGGCTTCAGTATATTACTAACAAGAAGCAGTGCTTTCCTTGAAGCAGAAGGATGTGATTTATGATGACAAAAGCAGGGTGACTAGTTATGACAAGAGGAAGGAATAATTATTGAAAAGCCTATATGGAAAGCCCTCCACTGGTGTCAACTTAACTTCAACAAATCTGTAGTAAACCCCCTCCAAGATTTTGGGTGGCTCTCCTTTAGAAGAGTTATAGGAAGACATGGAAAGAGTGACAAGACAAAGAAGTATGAATAAGTTGCCTTTGGTATCAGTGAGAGGAATACCCTCATTGCGGATCACAGATATACCAAAGAAGAATTTTTCACATACTAAAATGAAGCTTTACTTTTCACTAGTTTTATGGGAGCAAAAATCACCTGGCCACTGAAAGAACCAGTAGGATCATTGCTTCTTTTTTGAAAGCAAAAATAGAAAAAAGGATGGAAGTAGAGCTTGCTTTGAAGCATATTCATATAATTTATACAATGGTTGTTGTATCCCTTGACTTGATTTGAGTAATGTTTCCCCAGGGAACTGAATAAACCATTTAGCATTGGCTATGGTTCTGTTTCTATATTTCTGTAACTATTGGCTATATCACTTAAAATGATGCCAAGAAAGCACACACGAACACACGGATACACACAGACACACACACACACGAGCTGCTTGGCATTCTGTAGATGAAATAAAACAAACTTGGGTTGATTGGCTTTCTATGGATAAAATAATTACATGTTGACTGAATTATTAACTTTTTAAATTATTGCAGTAATTTTGCATAAGAAGCTACTGAATTGACAGGTCATAATGGTATCAAAGGCAAATAGCCAAGGAACTCCTTTTATTCTTCTGAAGCCTCTGTATTTACTGGTAGAGGGCAATGAAAAATTCTCCAAATATAAAACAGGTTTCAGTGTTCTGATAGTAACTAGGTCAAAATGGATCTTTAGCTTTGCAATGGGTTTTGATGATAGACTAGTTAACCTGCCTGAGGTTTAGATGCACTCTAACTTATCAGGCTATCAAATTAATTCCATATATTAAACATTTATTTTAATTTTCCCTCTCTAGGAGATAATAAAGAGTTTCAACAGTGGCATATGCTACTTAATGCTTTACAGGCAACATCTCATTGTTTGCTATTAACTTTCAAAATTTTCAAAGGAGTTTGATAATGACCCTAGAGGTCTGTCCTGATGATAAATGAGCATCTTGTCTGCATACGTTTTTTCCTTACATTATGTGCTACTGTTATAAAATTACAAATAATTTATAAGCAAATAATGCTAATTTAGAGTCTAACTCTTTGTAGCATTTCCTTGCCATTAAAATGATGGAGAAAGGTACCACTTTCCAATTTATTTAAAAAAAAAAACATACTAAATAGTACTTCCATGTAATTTAACTAAAACAAAATTGAGTTACTCAGCAGGTTATTTTTCATAACTGATTCTTTATAACAAAGAACTAATTCAAGACATTAGAGCTGCTTGCAATATTTTGGAATTGAGCTGAGAAACTACCCCTAAAATTTTATATATGTATATATAACATTATATATATAATATATATATACTTATATATATATTATATATATAACATTTTATATAT
>CM053586.1:150696370-150717799 GCA_028646515.1 Pseudochirops corinnae | reverse complement strand
AATTATTCTCCCAACCCCAGCTAAGAAAAAAAGGAAAATATTGCTTTGTTTTAGTTAGTCAATCAACAAGTATTTATTAAGCATTTACCATATGGCAAGAACTATACTAAGTGCTAGGAATAAAAATAATAAGAATTAAATAATCCCTTTTCAGAAAAAAAAATCTAAAGGGGATAGATAAATATGATATGCTAGGATATGATATATAATATAATATAATATAATGAATCTAACATATCATGCTATTCTGTTTATTTTACGTAATACACATACGACACATCTAACATTGTAAGTATATACATATAATATCCATAAAAATTGTGTATATCCTGAGGTACCAAACACAACAAAACCCACTCCTGAGGGTGGTCCAAACCAAATTAAAATATAATGGGGAAATATCTAATGAAATAAACAAAAGTACAACAAAACATATATAATATTAATCTGTGGCTTTTTAAGTTAATATGTGGCTTGCAAGAATCCTTGTTTGTAGCTTAATAACTCTCATTTCTAGTTGAACTTGACATCCCTGATATCTACTCCATTAGAATGTTTATATATCTTATAATTATATATAATGATGGGATACCAAAAAGGTAGTATACCAGTTGAAATTTATCAGACCATATAAAATTATATTATTCTTGTTATTACCACTAAAAATTTGAAAACAATTTTAAAAATATCCATGCTCTCATTATCTCCTGAATATAATAATAATAACATATAATAATGTTTATGTGTATATATGCATACACACAGAGTTATCAAGACACATGTATATATATACACATACATATGCATGTGCATGTATAATATACATCTACTTCATTAAAATATAAGTTGTTCTATACCTCCCACATGAATTTATATAACATAAAACCAAGAAATCAAAGTATATACAAAGTAGTTAAATACAAGATGAGGTGGGAGGGAGGACACTTAGTAGTTGGAGACATCAAGAAGGGGTTCATGTAGGAAATAATTCTTGAGCTGCATTAAAAGGAAGGAATTAAGAACTCAGTGAGGTAGAGGTAAAAAGGGAGAACATTTCAGGCATATGGGATAGACAGTGTAAAGGTCCAGAGAAGGGGGCTATGATATGCATGAGAAACAAACAGAAAGCCAATTTGATTAGATCATAGAGTGTAGTAGGAGTAATAATGTATAATAAAGATAGTTTGAGGCCAGGTTGTATAGGACTTTAAAAGCTATAAACAGAGGAGTTTCTGCTTTATTCTTGATGCAATAGGAAGCCTCTGGAAAGGTTTGAGTAGATTAGTTATATGGCCAGATCTATGCTTGAGGAGAGTCACTTTGGCTGCCAAGTGTAGAGGACAGTGTGGAGTAGCCAGAGACTTACATTAAGGTATGCAATTAAGAGACTTGTAATAAACTAGGTAGGAGGTGACAAGAATCTGAAGTAAGGGGATAGCTGTGTGAGTAGATACCAAGGCTCTCCACTTATCTTTCTCTTCCCACCCTCTGAACATTAGAAAGCAAGGAAACAAAAAACCTGTCCTTTGAGGCTAAGTTCTTAGTGCTTTCTGGATTGAGAATGAATCAATGTTATAAATTTATATTGATGATATAACACTAAAAGAGAACCCTCTCCCAGATTCTTTTTTAACCTCCAAGGAGACAATGCTCCTATATCTGATCGGTAATACAAAAAAGTAACTAATGGTAATAAGCTCAGTCCAGGTAATAGGGGATGGTGAACACCATGGCAAGCCAATGTAGAAGATATTTAGAGAGAAAATAGGGACTTTTGGCACATATCAAAGCACAACTTTATAGATTATGTATAAGACAAGCCCAGCTCTCTTACCAGCTGCACTAGAGTGGGATTTTTCTATAGTAACTTGGTTATTTTATGACATAGCATGTAATGCTTATTGTGAGCCTGGGCTACTTTAAATTGCTATTTGATGTTTTTACTGCCTGGTTTGTCTTCATTTCTCCATAAGTAAGCTTTCTTTTGTAGTCACAGAGCCAAGTAAATATTAGGAAAAACAGCTTGCATTTTCCTATCATCCGTTCCCCAAAGTATGAACAGATTAACTCCATAACATGAACAGCTTTCACTCACCTGGAACAAACATTTCAACTCTACCTGTATAACTAATGGAATTAGAATTCAACAGGGGAGAAAAAACAGAAATGAAGTATAACAATATTAGAAATATTCTAAGAAGATAAAGGAATATGAAGCACGTTGGGGATTTCCCCCACCAGACCTATAGCAACTCTATTCTATGACTCAGTGGATAAATCACAGATAAATCTGTGCTTGAGGCAGAGAGATGTTAAGGGATTTTTCCAGAATTAAACAATAAATGTTAGAGGCAGTATTGGACCCATGCCTTCTTGCCTCCTAGTCCAACATTCTATCCACTATGCAAGGCTGCATCTATAGACTTTTAATATTTAATACCCCCTACAATACTTCCTTCATAGCTCCCATTATTATTTTTTGGGCCTAATTCTTTGATTTCACTGAGAAAGGGAATTCCTAACAGGAATAGACAATTGTTTTATAATTTATGATCTTAAGAGATCTATCCACTAAGTAGCTAAGTATATCATCCAGGGTTCCTCAAACAGTATGTGCCACAGTTGGGACTTGAACTAGGTCTTCCTGATTCCATGTCTGGTTCTTCATTGTCTCAGCTGCTTTACTGGTGAGTAACTGAGTGAAAGCTCAACTAATCTAGCACATCTATCCAGTCCCAGGCCTCAGACCTGACCATCAGATCATGCTTCATATCTATCCAGCAATACTCCCAGACCTTCTCACTATCAACTTTGTCTCTTTCCTCCCATGGTAAAGATGCATCAACTGACTCACTGTTGATTGACTCACCATCCCTGTGACTGTCAAATACTCCCTTCAATCACCACTGCTTCCATATATGTATGTCGTCTCCCTCTTTAGAATGTAAATTTGTTGAAAAAGGAACAGTACTTAGTACTTAGCACAGTATCTGGCACACAATAATTTTTAATTCAGTTTGTTACACTACCTCTCAAACAGACAATTTAGTAATTTAACTTTTCTGATAGGTAATGTGGTTCCTTACAGGCTTGAGATAGCTGATCATTGCATAACAGCTTTAGGCAAAGAAAGAACATCAGAGGTCAGTGAGTCTAATCTCATCATTTTACATATAAGGAAACTGAGGCCCAGAGAAGAGAAATAACTTGCTTGAGTTCTCACAGATGGCATAACTAGGATTTCAACCTATATTCTCTAACTTCAAACCCAGTGCTCTTTCAATCTGCCTTGAAAAGTTGATTTAACTTACTTAGGGGTCAGGGACTTACTTTATTATATGATACATGGTCTAGATATCAGCATTTCAGTGTGATTAAGTTGGGCCTATAAAAAATAAGATTGCTTCTACTTCTTGGGCTCCTAATTCAATCCTAGATCTAAATCACTAAAGATATTCCGAAGAAACTGAAAGCATTAGTTCCCTTCCAAAAAACTCACTTTCACAAAGGCCTTACATAAATTTAAAACTGTTATTCAAGCACAGATATTTAATTGAAGGAAATTTTCAATAATTCTGTAGGATGGCCTAAAATGTATTTTTTTTGCTACTAAGTGAAGAAAAGATTTCTCTGCTATTTATCATCATATGACAGTACTTTTCAGACTAGAAAAATTCTACATGACCCTGAATTTCTGTTTCTATTAGATAATCTATGCCTGAAGTTCTTCATCAGAAAAAGCTTCATTTTCAGCAAAATACAATAGGCATTGGAAGAAATCTAGCTTTTCTCCATGAGGGGAGAAAGCAGCATAAGGAGTGAGAGGCCTCTCTTAAACTAAGCCTCTTTACAGACTCAGTTTTAGAAAGCAAGACAACCTAATCTTTTTAACTGCCTCCTCTGTGCCAGATGTGAGTTGGATAATTTTCAGCCGAAACCAGAAAGCTTAAAAAAAAGGGTGAGAAATCCTACCAAGCTCTGCCTTAGAAAATCCATTGGAAACCAAAGTGACATGACAGTAGTGAGCTTTGCCCCTAGGGCCTAGAAAACAAATATTAGGATATAAATGCAAAATTAGAATTTAAGTAATTATAGTTCAGAAAGAATTTAGTCTCAAGGCAACTTCAGAAAGTCTTTGCCTTTAATTTAAAAGTTATGAGGAGGAAAGCTTCTTTACAGGATTCCCATTTGTAGCATCCACAGTAAAACCTTTCCTCGGGCTCCCCAAAGCTAGATGGGAGTTTGTCAAAGCTTTCCAATTTCATAACTATTAGATCAAATGATAGGGCAGATGGGTCACTGGAAGGCACCATTGTGAAGATGAAATTCAAAGGCCTCAAAGCAAATAAGGAATGTATAACATGATAACCCTCCTCTCCACCCCCAAGTCCCCCTCCCCCATCTCTACCCAGAACAATGTAAGGGGAAGGTAGTGGCTAGCAGACCACCAGAGAAACTATTTTTAAGCAAGGAACCTTTAGCACATCTTATTTTCATTTGAAAGGTATAGATTCAAACCAAGATTCACTTTGTTTTGGCAACTGATAAAATATCTTTAGTTTTCTTTTACTTGAAAAAAATAAGTGAGCAATAATATGCTGATGATATGAGATTTTCTTCCTTTCCCCTGGCCTCCTTTTCCTTCCTTTATTTTCTGTGAATCCAATGACGTTTATTGAGTTCATCTTTTGGTCAGGGTAGAGATTAGAAAATTGTTTAGAGACAAATGAAAAGAGGATTCTCTCTGACAGGGCTAAGCATGGTACTCAGAGAACCTAGCATAATGTTTTGAGTGGTTATGGGTAAAACCAAAGGCTCACTAACTATATGTGGACTGATGAGCTCTTTAGGCCTAGCCATTGGAGGATTTCTTGAATTTCCTCAGTCTTAATTTGAACAAATTCCTCTAATGTTCAGTTAAGTGAAGTTTTTAGTGGGTAAAAATGCTTATGATCATCACAGGTGAGTCTGAATAGATTCTAGACTCCCATCAGACCACAATTTAAAGTAGTATTCAGACTAATTTTTCTCAAGGCACGTTCTTACTATTGCATTGATAATGTGTTCTTGGCAGAGATATCAATTCCATTAGGCTTCTTCACTACCATTTAGTAAATTATGAAATATACTTGAAGAAGTAGGCTCATTGTTCATTATTTAAACAAAAATAATTCCCAAAGACTTATATTTATTAGAAATTTGGAGGTCCTGGGTTTTTAGGAAAGGAGCCAAATGGAAGAGAGGGATGAAGAAATGAGATAAAAGACTGTCAGAAACAAAATTTGATTAGTTTTACTTTTATCTACAACTCTGGAAGTAACTGCAAACAATTATACTAGCAAATAGAATTCTGTGTGCTTTGGTCCTATGGTTTGTTCATTCAATTCAACTACAATTCATTAAAGGCCTACTATACTCCAGGCATTGAATTGGTATTGGAAAGACAGAGATAAAAAAATACCTTGCCTTCAGATGCTTAGATTGTACCAGGGGCTTTCATTCAGTAACGTACATACATTTTCTCTGTCTCTCTGTTTCTCTTTCTTTGTCTTTCTCTCTGTCTATCTCTGTCTCTGTCTCTGTCTCTGTCTCTGTCTCTGTCTCTCTCTCTCTCTCTCTCTCTCTCTCTCTCACACACACACACACACACACACACACACAGTACCTCTAATAAATTATGTAATATCTTTTTGGAAGTCCTCAAAAAAGGTTAAGACAAAGGGCAAAGAGGTGTAGGGGAACAACTACCTGCACCAGGCAATTCCCCTTTCCAGTGCTTTAGACATTCCAAGAGGTTTCAGACTTTTCCAGAAGAAAAACTATCCAAAATACTATATGTTTGAGTCTGATCTTGGGAGAGGCTGGTTGGTGGATAGGGCAAAAGCCCAGCAAGTGAGTTGGGAAAGCAAAAAGAGGAAGAAGACTGTAACCTGGTGGATGGGTGAAGAATGGTAGAGGTTAGAGGGAAAGGAGTGTCCTAGTTTGAGTCTAGATGCTGAACTCTGACGGTAGAGGTTCAACTGAGTATCATTTAGACATCCTGTTTCCTCAAGATACAAGCACTGAGGAGTCAAGAATATAATTCCAGAACTTCTCAGTGCCTATTTAAATCCTGATAATAACCTAATTGTTTATCAGAATCCCAGTAACTATTTAAATGCAAAAATGGGGCTGTGATAAGTGTATTTTGCACTGATTTTCTACTTATTCTTTCCTGGATGCAGATACTCTGTTCCCTGCTAACCTCCCCTCATTCCTTTCCAGAGGTACTTAATCTTTCTTTTGGTGGATGTCATGAATCCCTTTTGCAGTCTAATGAAGCCAAATGCTACCATGATTTGTTGCCTACATTCATAATGGAAGGAAATACTAAATTTCAATTAGAGGCTAGTAAATATGAAAGTTCATGGCTTTTTTTCCATCCAATCTCATGGACCCACTGACATCTCTCCATGAATTTTGTGTATCCCAGGTTACAAATCCTTGTTCTACTTATTCCCTAATGGAGAAATTAATAGAGGGGAAGCCAGCCGTGGTTATGCTAATGGCAGCAGACTATTGCTGCTTCTCTAAGTGCTATTATTGTAAACTGGATTGTTTTAAGCACTTTCTCCATATACTATGTACTGAAATGCAGACTGTCATCCAAATCTGGGCCAATTGTGCACACATGAATGCTCACAGTGAGATTATGAAGTAAGGGAGGAAAAAATTCCTGGGGAGAGAAGTAGATCAAATTGGGGATATTCTCTGTACAACTCAAGTTAATGCTGGCAAGGTAAGACTTTTGGCAGAGGGTCCAAGGAGTTAAGCATTAAAAGAGATGAGATTTTATTTGATGGAGAAAAGGAAATTCTCATGAGACCCAATAAGAAAAACCCAAAACATCACAAATCCAGTAATTATGAAGGAGGAGGGAGATGAATATGTTATGAGTTGGCTATCATTTCTTTCCTTAGACTGCAAGTCATAGATGATTTAGAAAGGGGTCCCATTGGCTCCCTAAATTAGGGGATAAATGACAGCTTTTGGCTGCATACACCAGCACATCCTGCTGGTTTAAACGCACACATACACACACACACACACACACACACGCACACACACACACACACAAACACGGTTGCTCTAAAACAGTGGTTCTCAACCTTCCTAATGCTGCAACCCTTTAATACTTGTATGTGGGTGTGTCTGCATGTGGCCGGACCCACCTGGAGATGGATGGAGGAGGTTCCTAAGACCATTGGAAATATGTGTTTTCTAATGGTCTTAGGTGACCCCTGTGACCCCAAAGGGGTCGCAACTCACAGGTTGAGAACAGCTGCTCTAAAAGGTCCCAAGTTCACAGAGGAATTCTGCCCTTGTAAAAGTACTGATGAAACAAATCTCATGATCATACCCCCAGTTGGAGAGTGAAAGCTATTTAACAATGAGTTTGGAACTGAGATCCCAGTTCTGCACTAGGAAAGGTTACTGTCTCTTGTGTGGCTACCAGGGCTGTTTCACATCACCACATCCAGAAGGAAGAAATGCAAGAACAAGTTGTAACACATTTCCATGAGAAATAAGATTAGATCAATCTGTTGAAGTCTTTAACAGAATAAATACAAGGACATGATTAGGAATGGATACCCTTTTCACTTCTTTGAAGTAAGGTAGAGGGAAACAAGAAGACAAATTCCAATCATCCATTTTTCTCTCAACACTCTAACCACTTCAGCAAGTTCCTGTGATTTAAAACAAAATTAAAGAGCACAAAAACCTATAGTTTTATACTTCACACTTTTTCCTTTAATTTTCATCTGTCCTAGTCTTGCTTGGAAGTTTTGGTTTAAGGGAGGGAAGTAGAGTCATTGCTGCCACCAAGAAGTAGTTTTAGTGCTCCCTGAGTCAGGGGAAAACCCATCACCTCCCTGTTTTACTCTGCTCCAGTCCTCTCATGAGATCCTCCAAAAACTGACTGTTTTAGGCAGACAAACCCATTCTCTAGACCTAATCTTACACTAGTTTTTTCTTTTCCCACTCTGGGCAGAAATACAAAGTTCTTCATCTTGGAAATTCACTATAGTCCTGGAATCTTCAGATTCCAGACTCCTCCCCTGGGGCTTTTCCCTCTGATTGGATGACTCCTTCCAGAATCTTCATTTAAGAAGGATCCCTTTGGCCAGTCATATCTCCTTCCTGTCCAAGATCTACTCTGGACTTTTTTGATCATTCCCTCCTCACCTTTATCTGCATTCACTTTCAGCACCCTTTTAGGAATTATCTTCTCCCTTTAGAATGTAAGCAGCTCAAGGGCAGGACTGTCTTTCTTTTTGCATATAGTTGTGTGAGCACAGAACCTGGCACATCATAAATGCTCAGCAAATACTTGATTTGATTCCCAGGGTCTTTGTGACCAGCCTGATCTTTACCAGAAGACTATTATAATAACTTGATTTCACACATAAGAAAGTAATGGAGAATGGAATAGTTATAGTTTGAATATTTGACTCTAAATGAAAACATCTTTATATACTCAGCACTCTGTAATAATGGCAATAATAGCTGGTTTTTATATGATGCTTCAAGGTTTAAATTGTCTGAAAAATGCTTCATAACAAAACATTGAGGTACTATGAATACTCTTATCTCCATTTTAGAATTGGAAAAACAGCCTCAGGAAGGTTAATAAATGTGTCTGTGGGTAACATAGGCAGTAGGTCATAGTACCACAGATTAAGAACTGGAAGGAACCATTAAAAATTGCCTGCTCCAGGCATCAACCCCTTTGGGGTCCACAGGCAGATTTGAGGGATCTATAGATAGATTTTATGGGGTCTATGAAACCCCTGGATGAAAAAATGGCATCTTTATTTTCACTAACTTTTGATTTCTTTTTTAACCCTAAAAATTTAAAATATTCTCAGAAGAGGTCCATAGGTTTTACTAGATTGCCAAAGGTGTCTGGGACAAAAAAAGCCAAAAGCTTCTGATTTAATCCAACTCCCTAATTTCACAAATGAGGAAGCTGAGTTTCATGGAGGTTTAGTTATTTGTCGATGCTCATGCAGCATCAGAGTGGGAATGTGAAATCATGTTACTGTAAAAGGCAGGCTTCAAGTCCGTATATCTTCCTGACTTTAAGTTCTATATTCTTATATCATAATACTTTGTTAATAATTGTTTAACAAATGCTTGTTGTTATGAAGTATTTTAGTCCAGTACTTCATATACTATCTGTCAAATAGTAGATGCTTAATGAACTTAATGCCAACTCATTTGGTCAAGTATTATGTTTGTTGCTGGTGTTCAGGTGTTCAGTCATGGCCAACTCTTCATGGCCCCATAGACCATAGCACTCCAGGCCCTTCTGTCCTCTGCTACTTCTGGAAGTCTGTGCAAGTTCATGTTCGTTGTTTCCATGACACTATCCATCTCATTCTTTGCCATCCCCTTTTCTTTTTTTATCTTCAGTCTTTCTCAACACTAAGGTCTTTTCCAATATATAGTCTCCTATAGTGAGCAATTTTCATAGAAATAGAATGTCGAATGTACTCAACAAAGAACTATGCTTAATATACTTTAACTTTTCCTTGATTGCTTAGAAAGTACTGCAGGACCTTGAAATAGTTTAGGCTTATTGTTATAGATGTAAATTATTACTCAATGTATAGAATAGGGGTGGGGAACCTGGGACCTTGGGTTCATATGTGGCCTTCTAAATCTTTGGTTGTGGCCCTTTGACTGAGTCCAAATTTTACAGAACAAATCTTTTTATTAAGCAGATTTGTTCTGTGAAGTTTGGATTCAGTTAAAGGGCTACAATTGAGGACCTAGAGGGCCACATGTGACCCCAAGGCTCCAGGTTGCCTACCCCTGGTATAGAAGACCTATCTATAGTGATATTTAGAAATCTTGATTAACAGAAAACACTGATTGGTAGAATTCCAGATAAGTAAGCAATCAGACTGCATTAAAATTAGGATGTAAGTACTTATGCCAGTGGGTATCCCAAAAAGTTTTAGTATTCACCAAACTTCATTACAAGTTGAAATTGGTTTGGGGTTGGGATTAGGGAGCAGGTGGCTCTAGCAGTAAATGAAAGTCCATTTGTGTAATTATAGGCTTGCTTCCTAGTCATTGGTTCTTCCCAGTTCCCCCATGAGAATATGAATTAGCCACACATTGATTATGGCCTACAGAAAGGCTATACTAGTCCAAGTCCATTGAAGAATATCTAGAATGACTATGAGGATGATGGATTTCTTGAGCATTCCAGGTTCACATTCCAAGGACTGTCTTTGAGTAACCTGAAATTGCCTTTATAACTAGGGAAAGAGGCCACTATGATGACCATGTAGAACAGTGGAAGGAAATTTATCGACCAACTGATGTTCATGGAGTTTTAGATTTAAGCCAGGAAGCAGGTCCTTGTATTTGATTGACTGGCAAGATATGCTATTTCGCATTTTTGAATAGAGCAGAATGATTCTTCTGAGCTAGTTAGATATTTAGCTAGTTAAGTATTATAACAGCAATTAACAGTAATTTCAGTCTTTAAGAGGTGGGAGAATGATGTAGCACATGTACTTTGTTTTAGAAATAAGCTTTTCAAATTTCAGTATACCACTTTGCTTTAGAAGCACTTGGCTTAGAGGGCATGATTCTTTCAGACAGTTTGGGACCTTTATGACCTGTGAATTATGCCAGCCATCATGTCAACGGTGATTCATAACACTCAATTCTTAGAATTCTTGAGCTAGAAGGGAATTTAGAAATCATACATTTGACCCCTCTTCATCATTCCTAGATGGGAAAGCTGTTATGAAGAAAGGTTAAGACACATAGTGCATTTGTGATAGACCTAAGAATATAGCCCTAGCATCCTAATTCTTAATTTAATGAATGACCTTTGAATTCTACCTAGGGGTCTTCCTAAGTTACTCTTTAGTAGCCATTCTTAAAAGTGTGGTCCAGGCCCCTTTCTGGGAGTCCAAGAGGTTAAAAGTATTTTCATAATAACAGTAAGATATTTAATTTCTGATATGGTAGTTCTTGGTGGGGGAGGGTCCTTGATAATTTTAAAGAATTTAATGAGGTCCTGAGACCAAAAAATTTGAGAATTCCTGCTTACAGTATGAGTACATTGTAAATATATTTCCCATTAGTGCTCCATGGCGCATACTCAAAATAAAAAGAAGAAGAGCCCTTGGGGTGGCTGGGTGGTGCAATGAGTAGAGTATTGGCCCTGGAATCAGGAGGACCTGAGTTCAAATTTGACCTCAGACACTTAATACTTACTAGCTGTGTGATCTTTGGCAAGTCACCTAACCCCAATAGCCCTGCCTTCCCCCTCCAAAAAAAAAAAAAAAGCCCAAAGAAGGTCCAAACCTTAACTGTTGCCTAATTTGATATTTTTCCATAATGCCCATTTGTTCTCCTTAACCTCCTTGAAATATGCTTAGTCAGCATTCCAGTCAAGAACATAGAAGTTTATGTTAAATTGAATCCAGTAGTGTGTGATGGAAGGCCCTTCCTTCTATACTTTAGAGCAGGTACAGATATCTTCTGATTGCTTCCCATAGGCCTTGATGACTCAGGGATTTGTATTGGGTGTCAATATGAAATTTTAGCTGAAATTTCTTGAATATACTAAAGGGGTGATGTATGCTTCTCAGGTTTTTAGTTTCAGCTTGTCTTGCAGTGTAAAGGTTGCTCTATGAGTTTTTTGAGTTGCAGAATGAGGGCAGGGTATACTGCAAGGTCACAATGAACATGTGTCTGTGCATCAGAGAGAGCTGTCTCCTGTTTGTAATTTTTTTATTCTTTTGCTACAAAGTCTTCTGATATCTTGAAAAGCAGCCTGTGTCTTCCCATTTCTGGAACCCCTAAGCATCAAGGTAGTGGCAACAATGGCAAAGGCAAAGTGACCATAAGGGAGAGTCACTAATAGGAAGAGAATGAGATTAGGAGAGAGCAAGAACAACTTTGAGAATGCATTGAGCATGTCCCACTTAGTGGGGATAAAATGTAAAATGCTTAATTAGGAGCCTTGCAAAGAAATTGGTTACAGATGTCGCAATGAGTCTTAAATATTAGCCTTTTAACTGACCAGGCTTGCAGTGATTTTACTGGAATCGATTCTAATCACTCTGTTATTCTTTATTGCTTATTGTTCACATTTTGATGTAGTTCTAGAACCACCTGTGCCATATTCAGGTCTACTGAACATCTACTATGTGCCACACATTGTGCTAAACACAGGAGATTTAAAAAGAGGCACAAGACAGTTGCTCTGCCCTCAAGTAGCTTACAATCCAATATGATTCATATTTATATTTTTGGTTCCTTATTAACTGTCCCTTCTTTGTGGAGAAAAAGGTTACAGTAGAACCACAAATAGAATTGTTCCCTAGGAATCTGAGATATGGGTTGAAGTGAGGGGAGAGTCCAATTTCTTTATGGCAGAGAAAGGGAGCACCAAAGTAATGAACTACGAGCAAAATTCAAGTGTAAGTAAAGGATAGAGTATGGTCAAGATTGCTAGCTCCCATGAACTTAGCTGAGAGGTTCCTGGTTAACCACTGAATTATATTTCTACCAGTACAATTGTAATTACTTCTTAATCAAAGGGGTATAATTATTTGTATATATTTGCTATAAGAACAAATGTAAGAGCTTAGATTTATAGCTGGAAATGACTTTATGAATCTGTTTAGTCAATATTCTCATTTTACAGATGAGGAAACTGAGGCCTAGGGGATAAGATGATTTATCCAAGGTCACATAGGCAAAATGAGGCAGAGCTAGGATTCTAATTCACAATCCAAAATTTTTTACATTATAGAAAAAGAACAATAAGCAAAGACTACATTAGGTCATCCATGGAACAAATCACTAGCAGAACTTTACCAAGGTAAATATTGTGGAAGTTCTGATAAATCTTTTTTGAAAATTTTCATCATTTTTGAGAATTCTCAAGAACGATTAACTTCAAGATGTGCTAGCAAAAGCATACCTAGATCAGAAAGTTGTGCAGTTTTTGGTTTCTGAAATCTATTTTGTAATTAGGACTTTATCTGTATTTTCTTTACATGCTTCACTTCAATGTGCCTTGCTTTGAATAGGCAGTATGTTATAATGGATGGATCTGACCTCAAAGCCAGGAATTCTTGGGTTCAGATCTTATCTCTGACTCATACTAGCTGTGTGACACTAAGTCCCTCAAGTTCCTGGTATCTCTCGAGCAATTCTCTAACAATGTCAGCTGCAGAGAATATTGCTGTTAACATTAATCAAAGGAGTTTCCTTACCTTTGTTTTCAGGAAACATTTTTTTTAAATGAGCCATCTTAATGTTATAAGGCAAAGAATACCCCCTAGCACCAAAGAATCATATTTAGCTTATTTATATTCACATTTTTAGTGAAAACTTGTAAAATTTGAAATCAGCCAGTTGAGTTGTTTGCCTTTGAACCACATTTATTCCTTCCAGCAACAGTTCCATGGAGCAAGGCCAAGATAGCTCCATTTAAATAATGATGAACACAGTATTGCTTATTTCAACAACGGATCATTGACAGATAATTGGTTATTATTCATGACAAATGTCAATTTTGATTCTTTAATGTACATACTATTAAAACTATAAATCTATTGATATTTTCAATATTTGATACTTATGTTGCTTATTACTATGTGATCATTTATATAGTTCATTGTTCACAAGTACTTTTTCTAGATTAAAAAAAGTTGATGTAATCACTGTACAAAGAATTCTATGAAATTCGGCAGAAAATGTTCTGTATCAAATAGTATTAGATTAAATGTCTTTTCAAATTGTAGGAAGAGCCACACAATACCTAGAATTTACTTAGAATCCTCTGAATATTTCTTAGAAGCAAAGCTATAATTTTAGAAAATAATTGTACAGTGAGAACTGGGATAAAACCCTCTAACGTTCAAGCTTTCTTTTCTTCTAGTCTTTGGCTACTCAAATCATTAAATTTCCCATATATACAAACAAGAGCCAGTATCTTACTCTGTGATTTAATTTTTTTTCTATCTGTCAGATAGGTTTTCTATTGCCTTCAAATATAAAATACTGCTTAGCGTTCAAAGCCCTTTATAAACTAGCTCCTTCTTACCTTTCCTGCCTTCTGATTCAGGGCCACTTACCTCATGGCTGTTCCACTAACAAGACATTCCATCTCTCAACTCTGGGTGTTTTCTATGGCTGTCCCCCATTCCTACAATCCTCTCCCTCCTCCACTCTGATTACCGGCTCCCCTAGCCTCCTTCAAATGCTTACTAAAATCTTGCCCTCGACAGGAAGATTTTCCCAAATTTCTCTTCATTGCAATGACTTCTTGTTGTTCATTATTTCCCATTTGTTCTGTATATAGCTTGCTTTGCATAGATTTATTTACATGTTGTCTCTCTTATTAGATTGTAAACTAACTGAGGGCAGGTACTGCCGTGTGTGTGTGTGTGTGTGTGTGTGTGTGTGTGTGTGTGTGTGTGTGTGTGTGTGTGTGTGTGTGTGTGTGTGTGTGTGTGTGTGTGTGTGTGTGGCCAGCTCTTAGCAGAATGCCTGGAACACAGGTGCTTAATAAATGTTTGTTGACTGATTGATTTAAGCAGAGTAAAAACTATAGGCTAACTTTCCAACTGAAAATTTGACTGATAATTAAAATAACATTTTCAAAAGATTAATTTTGAAGTAGGTGACATTTAGTTATATGATTTCCTAGGGCCTAGGGATAGGGACTAGGATAGGGATCCATAATTTCATTTGTATAGGGAATTCCTAGGTGATGAAATTCTTTGTACCAATGTAGGTCCAGACCTTCCCTATAATTTACATACTGTTTCTTCGAGCACTGAGCTGGCAAATGACTTATAGAGGGTCACACACAGCCAGTGTACATATTAGAGGCATCAGTCTGCATTGTAACACTTAAAATTATCTAGGTGTGGAATGTGATTTTTTAAAAGTTAATGGATCCCTGTTCATTTAGCAAGTGTATGACCATGTATCAGATACATTGTAACATGGATGTCTAGTGTGAATGGATGATAGTGAGTTGGACTGGATGGATGCTTATGTTCTATCCAAATCTAATATTTTGTGATTCAAGAAAAGATTAAAATGAAAATAAAATACTTTATGCAATGACAACAGTACCAATCTAACTTTTTTATGTTTTCTTTGTTTTTTGGAGTGGGGAACACAAGGCAGTTGGGGTTAAGTGACTTGCCCAAGGTCACACAGCTAGTAAGTGTGTCAAGTGTCTGAGGTCAGATTTGAACTCAGGTCCTCCTTACTCCAAAGCCAGTGCTCTATTCAATGCGCAACTTAGCTGCCCTCCAATCTAACTTTTAAAAAATAAACTCTACTCTGGATAATGGGAATGGGGCAGAAGTAAAAATAAAGATTATTTATTACCATTTATTACAGATGTTAATCAATGGAAAATAAACATTTCAGTCCAGAAACCATCTGAAACAAAGAGAAAACTATATTCACATTCTAAACATTAAACTGTTCTTTAAAAACCCCCAGTATCCTTCTAGAGAAACTATATGGTTGTGAGTCATGCAACACCATGATCTTTGTAGATCATACTTTATAAGTCCCAAAGGATAACTGAAAAACACATAGAAGTGTATCAGCTAGCGGCAACTTGTTCTCAAAGATGCATTTTTTTCTTGAAGAGTGGCATAAAAGACATTGAAAACAAGTGTAAGAGATAAAAGAGATGGGATAGTCAAAGGTTTAGATCAAGGGATAGCAGGTGGATAGTTTACAAATCATTGCATTCACAATTACATTAAATGAGAGAAAGGCTCACAGTGACTTGGTTAGATCCTGAATAAAGGCTTTAAGGAATATCAAGGACAAGAATAACGCAGTATAAATGAATCAAAAGGCATTTATTAAGCACTTACTACATGCCGAAGCATGCAGCTGAGTGCTGGGTATATAGATATAAAAGTGAAGGCAATCCTTGCTCCCAAGGAACTAGCATTCACAAACAAAACACAGGAGAGAATTGGCCAAGGAGGGACACTTTGGTCTGGAAAGTAACAGGGTTGGTCAGTAGGGATGAAGGAGAGGACACTGACACATCCTGTCCAGGAATAAATGGCAGAAATATTTTACTAATGGTTCCTGGTTCCAGAAGTGGAAGAAGGTGGTGAAGAGAAAAGAGCATAGTGGCAAGGTAGATGGTCAAGAAGCTGTGGAAGAGGTGACCAGGGAAGAGGGAGTGAAGTGAATCATGGAAGAGGCTTTCTGGAAATCTTGTTTTGGGAGAGGTAGTCACTAAATAGAGTTGCAGAATCAAGGTGACATAGACATAAAGACCCAAGAGAAATACAAGCAAGACACTTATTACAAGAAGTCAGAGGCAAGGCAAGATTGTATTTGAATTTTGAACATCTGATATTATAGCTAGGTAGCACAGTGGATAGAGCCCTGGGCCTGGAGTCAGAAAGACCTGCTTTCACATAATGTGACTGGGGAAATCACTTAATCTTTGCTTCAGTTTCCTCATCTGTAAAATAGAGATAAGATTAGCACTTACCTTCCACAGGGCTGTTATGAGGATCAAATGAGGTAATATTTTTAAAGCACTTAGTACAGGGACCAGTAGATAGAATATTTTTGGGACAAAGTGTTTGGTGTGGGTTTAGAGGCTGAGAAAGCATGGATGGATGACAATCTTCACTGAAAATTAGACTCTATATGAATGAAGTCTTGAATCCATTGAAATGGGCATAACATTCCTCACAAAATTTGAGTATTGTGGAAATATCCTTAGGGATGAAAGCCTTAGACATTGGTGGCCTTTGAATAAGATTCGTCTCCAAAAGGCTCTGAGATTCTTCTCCATAAATATAGTCCTCCTTTATCAGGATAGTTGGGTGATGATGGTGAAGGTTACTTTCCTGAAATATCAATTTGAGCGACATGTTCAGCATGGCAGCTGTTCGCTAAATTGGTTCACTCAGTTTTTCCCAACACAGCAATATATAAGAATAACCTTTTGCAGACCTAAATAGGCACATAAAACTATTGCTCTTCTAGTTGAAAACTGACAGCCATAACTAATGTTTCATAAGTATCTTCTATGTGCACAGTATCATCTAAACACTGTTTGAAAAAACAAAGTTTTGATAAAACAAGACCTCTACCCTCAAGGAACTTACAGTCTATGGAGGATAACTGTAGAGCACAATATTAAATAAATGTATTGTAATTATAATTAGTTCCCTCCACAGCCTTCAGTTCATAAATTAAAGACAATCACATGAAACACTACAATTGCTTTTACCTGGATAATCACAAAAATAAGAGGAAAGGTCATCAATTGGTGGTGGTTGGGTAGGAGAGGGTATCAGAGAAAGCTTTTTGGATAAGGAAGTACATGAGTTGGATTATAAATGATTATAAATGATTAGTAGGATTTTCACAAGCAAGGAGGCAGAGTTGGAAAAAATAATTTTCAATAGAAAAGTATAAATGGATTTATTTTAATGTTTATTAATAAGGCTAAAAGCAATTCTCAGTTTAGCTACAGCCTGCCTTCACAGACTTCTTGTGCAACACTGCCTTTTATATACTCTATTGTTCAGTTAAACTGACTTATCTACTATGGTATTCTCTCTCCCACCTCCATGCTTTTGCACAAATTGTCACCCATGTCTAGAATCCATTCCTTCTACATTTTTATGTCTTAGATTACATGGCTTCCTTCAAGTTTCATTTTAGGCTGTTATCTTTGACATCAGGTCTCTCCTGTTTCCCTCAGACTTGTTAGGTACACCAGGGCACAGTATTATTTTGTGTATCTTTTGAGTTTACTTATCTATGTTTGTGTTTCTCCCTAAACAGAGTGTAATCTTGAATGCAAGGACTATTTTTTTGCCTTAGATCTTCGATCTCTAACCCTCATAACACTGTGACTGGTGCATAGTAGATCTCTATGTAAGTGTCTGAGGCAGGAATCAAACTCACATTTTCCTTACTCCAAGTCCAACACTATCAATTGAGCCAATTGATAGCTATTATTATTATTAATTATTGCACCTATAAGCACGTAACATGTTTATTAATGGAAAAATGTCAATATTACCAGATGTTGCCTCTGCTTCTGGATTAATCCACAGTCACTAATAGCAAAAAGCAGTGATTCAGGAATAAAATCATATGTGATCTAAGAAAAAATGCATTAACTTAATGAAGGAATATTGTTAATATAAAAGGTTAAAGGTTAAAAGATTACATTTTCTAGCTCTGAATCATTCTTACTAAGGGATATAAATTAGAAGATGGCAAAGATTTAACTTGCTTTATAACAGCAATTAAGTTGTGCTTAATATATCATAAGATAATGACCAAATGCTTAGAATCCCTTGCCATGAGGAATCATTTAGTTCAGAGGCTGCAAGATTTCCCAGCATTTGGAAAGCTTCAGTGAAATCAACTTTCTAAAATAGCTGGAAATATGATTAGCTCCACAACAGAGGTCATTAAAATTTCCACAGGTTCTCACCTGGGCAGTCCAATCTTTTATTTTTAGCTGCTTTGGATGTTTCAAATGCATTTCTAAAAATAATATTTTCTTTGCGCATGCAATTTTGTGCATCATTGCCCCTAATTGCATCTTTAAAATGCATGCTGTGAATATTTAGCCCTAAAGCACACAATGAACTTTCTAAAATGGAGCATGTTTTGATTGCCGTGACTTCTTAATTTTCCCCATGAAATGCATATCCCTCATGTATAAACTTCAGATGAGAACAATGCTGGAGAAAGCCTGTCTCCCCCCAGATGGCCTGTGCAGTTTGAATTCACACAACATACATATTCAACAATGATGAGGGCACGATCATCTATAATCCCTAGGCAATCCTGAGGCAGCAGAAACATAAGGGCTATCAACATTTCAGGCTCATATAAGCTCAGGGTCAGAACAGTATAATTTTCCACACTATCCTGGAAAATGTCTTTCAAAACTTCTTTATAAAGGCTGAATACTTCTTTGATTTGTTTTTCAGTTCTTCTAGTGAGGTCTTACTGATTTAAGTTTTCTTTTGCCCTAAAAAAACAACAACAAAATGGTGGCATGGGCAGGTGTGGTGTGGGGGCACTTAAAATGGTAACATATTAATTCACAGTGACCATAAATAGTGCCAACTATAAATTAAGGGCAATCACATTTAACACTATAATTTTGTTCTTTTAGGGAGAAAAATACAGCAGCATTATGATGCATCCAGTATGGAATGTTATGTAGAGAGTCTAATGACTGATGAAAGAGTTCTAAATGTGGAGTCAGAGAACCTGGGCTCATAACTCATAACTCTGAAATTTTTTAAAAATTACATATGCATGTGCACACATGTGTGTGCAGCCCCCCACCCCCCACATACACACACATACACACACATATATGTGACATTTCAGAATCATAGTGTCTTAGAGAGGGAAGAGATCTCAGAAGTCACTTAGACCTAGAGAAGTGAAATAACTGTCCAGGTATCATATCACTATTTAGCGGCAAAGCTAGAGCTATAATCTGGGTCTCCTGATTTCTAGTCCACTGGATTACACTCTGGGAAGAATAGAAAATAATTTTTAAATGAAGAGCAAAATCCCAGAATCCTTAGATCCACAGGGATACTTGCAATAATTTGGTCAAACTCCATCACTTAAAGACAAGAAAACAAAGGAATTAGAAATTAAGAAACTTGGTTGAGGTAACACAGGTAGGTAAGAAATGAAGCCAATGCTTGAAATCAACTCTAGAGTTTCACTCAAAAGCTCTTTTAAAATTCTGGGCACAAACGATTTAAAAGTGAATTGTAATCTATCTCCTGCTTTTCCTCTAAGTTTATTCATACTGTTTCATCATTGAAGAGACAGAAAATGTATAGTAATACAATTATACTAATTAACTGTTTTGAGCTTAATTATTGGGCTTTAGAAGGTTTGTTTCTATATAGGTTGGCCAAACAAATTTCAGTCTCTTACAAATCATGACAGCACACTTCTGGGTTTGTTGTTTTCTTTTCATATCTGGATGCAAAAAGTGAGCATATATTTAATTATGAGGTATAGTGGAAAGAACATTAGATTATTGATTCAGAATCTTGTCTCTATTATTTATTAACTATATGATCATGGCCAAGTCACTTAACTCTCTTAACCCCAGTTTCATTGTGTGCAAAATAAGATGATTAGGACAGATGACTTCTATGGTTCTTGTAACTCAATTCAATCCCACAAACTTTTATTAAGCACCTAATATATACAGGAAACTATGCAAGGTGATGAAAAACTAAGACAAAACAAAAACAAAAGTCAGTCAGTTAATAATGATTTATTAAATGTCTAACTTTGTGCCAGGCCCTGTTCTAAGTGTTGGAAATCAGAAGGAAAGGAAAAACCCAGTTCCTCCCCGCCTAACCACATCACAACCTAATGGAGGATACAATGTGCAAATGACTATGTATGAACAAGCTATATATGTTTACAGGATAAATGGAAAACAATCAAGAGAGTGAAGGCAGTAGAATTATGAGGCATCAGGAAAGTCTTCTCGTAGAAGATAAAATTTTAGCTGGGACTTGAAGGATGCCAGGGAAGCCAGGAGGTATAAATGGGCAGAAAGAATATTACTTAAATGGACAACAGTCCATGAAAATATTCAGGAATTAAAAGATGGAGTATCTTAGTTGAGGAAGAATAAGGAGTCCATTGTCATTGTCTTGAAGAGTATGTGGTGGAGAATTGAGGGGATGTAAATATAAAAAGACTGGAAAGGTCAGGAGGGCAGGTTATAAAAGGTTTTGAATGCCAAAGGGCTTTTGTATATGATACTGAAGGTGAAAGGGAGTCACTGGAATTTATTGAGTAGGGAGAAGAAATGGTCAGATTTGCTATTTAGGAATAATACTTTAACATCTGAGTGGAAGATGCACTGGAGTGGGCAGATCTAACAGCAGGCTATTTCAATAATCCAGATGAGAGGTGACGATTGCTTGTAGTAGGGTGGTAGCAGTGTCAGAGGAGAGCCAAAGAGGCACAGAAGAAAGATGTTAATCCAGGTTCAGCAATAGGTTGGATAAGGGGGGCATGAGAGAGTGACAAATCAAGGCTGCCACTTAGGTTGAAAGACTGAGTGATTGGAAGAAAGGTTGCGCCCTCTACAGTAAAAGGAAAATTTGGAAGGTGAAGGATTTTGAAGAAAAGATGAATTTACTTTTATTTTTTTATTTTTTAAATTTTTTAAATTTATTTTTATTTTTATTTTTTTATTTTTTTTAAATTTTATTTTAGTTTGCATCATTCATTTCCACAAGATTTTGAGTTACATATTTTCTCCCCATCTTTCCCCTACCCACCACCCCAAAACAGCCATCCCAGTGTATCCCCCTC